>OY735261.1:10495360-11095360 GCA_963457715.1 Argyresthia albistria | reverse complement strand
CCGGCGGTTAGACAAGCTTAGGATTTGGATTTGCATTACTAGACAGGATATAAGCGGGATTACGGGGGAAATCAAAGGTCTTGGCGTCCTGCATACCATTTGTTTACAATAGGAAAAGTATAGTTGTGATAAACTTATCTAAGAGGTAAAGCGCGTAAAATAATCACCTATTACTACTACTTATTCAAATGATGTTTGTATACGTGCAAATTTGTGCGTAAACTTTGCTAGGGCTGGTGGCGCGGCAAATGCCGTCCGGCGTTCAGCCCTGTCTATTGATCCTTTAACCAATCCTTTGACGCCAGGCGTGGGGTGCGGTATCTGAATCAGCGCGGGGAAGGGAGTGGCCGTTCTGTACGGAGTACTATTATCTCTTCTGTGCCTAAACTTGACTTTTGTTCGGGAGTGAACCTTCTGTACGTAGTACTATTAGTTATTCTGCGCTGTTACTTAGTTGCCGTCTTTACCAGGGCCGTGATTCTGTACGCGAACGCATAGCAATATCTATAGCGACGGCTACAAATTCCGTTTTGGTTTTTCGACGGGGCGCCCGAGACATGCCGGCCTACAAACAAACCAGAATTTTGTGCCCTCTTGCATTTCAATGCGATTCGCGTACAGAATCCGGCCCTGCCCCGGTTCTAATATAGTGTGGACTACTCACCTGAAAGAACTCATCGGTGGAGACGCCGAACCACTCCGGCGAGTCGAGGAAGTGGTGCGGGAACACGATGTGGAGCGCGCGCTGGTTCTGTGACACCACCAGCCTGCAACCACGGGAGGACTTCATCACAATCATCTTCTTCATTATCATCATAATCATAATAACAATCATAAAGATCAATCAGCCCACATCCACCGACTTCTAGCCTCTTCTTTTTCTCTCTTCTCCGGTTTTGAGCCTCCCTAATGAGAAAAACTCTGCCGCATCCACTGGCGATAATGGCATCAGTCCATCTGGCTGGTGGTCATTGTATAAAAACTTTTAAACTATTAAAAAGAACTAATTCAGATATTTTAAATATTTCGGCTCTTTCTTCAGGTTTTTTCCTAATGTACATACAAAACCGAACCACCCCTGTAATCCCTGTATAGAGGCGAACATAACAATTAATAAAATCAAAATATGTAGCCCAAAGTCCTCAGTAACGAAGGGGAGGACTTTACTGAATAGAGATGGAGGCTGGATAGAGAAATAGATTAATTAGGTCCTCACCGAGAGGCACGGGCCTTTACTCTGATCTAGTAAGATTGAGCCATACTCCACCACGCATCAGGCTCAGAGCTCATTATGCTAACATAATATAATGATAGTGACACACCACGACCGTCATTGATGGTGTGTTTTCAACTATTAATGATATTGTGTGTGTCCTACTTTCTGTTTGGTTTCTTTCTTTTTCTTTAGTCTGGTGTGTTTCTGTCCTTGTAATAAACGTTTCTTTCTTTCATTATGCATATTTAAACCTCCACAATGCCATAAAACTCATCACCTAGTCCATTAAGCCTACTCTTTCATCGACACATGTTATTTATCTATTGTTCTCCATTGTTCGTTTGTTCGACCGGTGTGCTTCTGAGAGTCAACCATTTACAAAGAGCAAAATAATTAAAATTAGCACTGCACTGCACGTCAGTATACTGAACAAAACCGTTGCCGTTTGATTTTCGTCCCAACGACCCGTGAAGTAGGACCAATAATTGTGTAGTGAACTATAAAATTCTAATTAGGAATTGCTTGTTGTGGTTATTATGGAATTAGCACAATTTCTGCTAGTGGCACGTAGTTGGAAATATGCGAGCTGGATTAGTTTTGTTTTGAGTTCTGGCAGATAGTTTTAGAATGGTCAATAAAACTTAAAACTTAATTAACATTAACATTCATATGCATTCGAAGAGATCTAAGTTTTGTTGTTGTTGTAATAGCGAAATGGACTATTGACTATCGGACTGACCATGGGCATCACTGTACTTCTTTTCCGTATGAGACAAGGTGTGCGTGACTGGTTTCATTTATTGTTTCCAGGAGTTTCAACGGGTATCTAAGTCGAGGAGCACATGTGATTAGCAAGTTTCAACTTTAACTTGATTGAAGTCTTATCTAAGTCGCAATACATCAAAGAGCAAGGTTCTTCGATCCATCAATCGCTAACCCACCATTCATCACTGGGAAAAAGTTCTTTTTACCGCCAAACCCCTGAAAATCGACAGTTAACCTTTTTAACTTCAACGACGCATTTATGCTTCGGGTAATAGAGACCAAAATCGTACTGCAATAGTGCAGCCATCTTACATCACATAACCGTAGTAAACTAGGCTCCCGCCAACTTACAACCCCTTCGAATAAATATCTTTCAAATTGAGCCTACATATAACTCGGCTTGTTTAGAGAAACTCAATAATTGAAACAAAAAGTAAACTTTAGAAAAACCGACTTCCACAAACCCTATTTGATTAGACTGAGTTTAATACAAACTGCAACCCCTTATCCCCCCCCCCCTTTGGGGAATTAATTTTGTCAAATCCCATCTCAGTGCTACCCCACGCTATTAAGGAACCCCTGTACAAAGTTTCATGGCTCTAGGTCCACCGGTTTAGGCTATGCGTTGCCTGCCCGTCAGCCACGCATTTGTATTTGTACCTAGTATTGAGCAGTTCTGGTGGCCATATGTGGTCTTCATCAGCAGTTCCAAATCACAATATTATGGTTACCGTGAGTAAATGCATGAGTTATTACTAAAAACACAAAAATCACTATAGGTCTGCCTATAATATTTGAAGAGTTCCCTCGATTTCTCCAGGATTCCATCATCAGATCCTGACCTGGTGTCAATAGGACCAATGGGAAGGTAAACCCTTTCAAACAAAAAATAATTTTCCAAATCGGTCCATCCGTCTAGGCGCTATCGGGGCACATACATAAAAAAACACAAAAAAGAAAACATCCGGACGAATGGGCATTGATCAGGGAGGCATCGATTGTCGTAAAGTGAAAACCATTTAGAGGAATAGGAATACTGATTACTATAAGGGGTTTAAATAAATAAAATTAAAACGGATTATTAATATTTATCGCAAAAACTGTTAATTTCATTTTCTTTCAAATACGTCATCGTTGGCTCTAATGCGGTAGTTCCATTGCCTACAAATATTTTAAATAAAACCGGCCAAGTGCGAGTCAGACTCGCGCACGAAGGGTTCCGTACCATTATCTATATAATTGGAACAAAAAGTAAACTTTAGAAAAAACCGACTTCCACAAACCCTATTTGATTAGATTGAGTTTAATACAAACTGTAACCCCTTATCCCCCCCCCCCAGGGGAATTAATTTTGTCAAATCCCATATCAGTGCTACCCCACGCTACTAAGGAACCCCTGTACAAAGTTTCATGGCTCTAGGTCCATCGGTTTAGGCTATGCGTTGCCTGCCCGTCAGCCACGCATTGTATTTATACCTAGTATTGAGCAGATCTGGTGGCCATATGTGGTCTTCTTCAGCAGTTCCGCATCACAATATTATGCTTACCATGTGCATTTGCACGAGTTATTATGAAAAACACAAAAATCACTATAGGTCTAATCGGTCTAATTTTCCAAATCGGTCCATCCGTTTAGGCGCTATCGAGGCACAACATAAAAAAATAAATAAAAAAAAACAAACATCCGGACGAATTGTAAACCTCCTCCTTTGGGAAGTCGGTTAAAAAAACCGCAAAAAAACACGTTAATTGTATGGGAGCCCCCTTTATATTAAATTTATTTTGTTTTTAGTATTTGTTGTTATAGCGGGAACAGAAATACGTCATCTGTGAAAATATCAACTGTCTAGCTACCACGGTTCATGAGATACGGCCTGGTGACAGACAGACGGACGGACGGATATCTTGAGATTTTAAGGTACTTTCCCTCCAGGGCCCATTCGTTTGTTCCACCCTGTATATGTGTGATCTGTAACTGTATTTTTCATGAAATACCCAAAAAGTTTTGTTCAAATTATCATCTTATGTCAGAATAACTTTGTAGCTAGTTGAAAAATAACATTTGAATTGATTCAAAGCTTGCCGCGCTTTTAGGGCCTTTAGTACCTACTAAACGCCGCCGTAAGCAGCACTGTCTACAACCTACTCCTACTGGAAAACGTGAGACACCCATCTACAATTTCCGTACAATGAGGTTCACTCACTCATTATGTCAATGTCATGCAGACTGCAAAACATCATTTCAACGCACCAAAGAGTATTTAATTAAAACATCACTGGCAGCCAAACTTGAAGTGGCCAAAAGGAAAAAATTAATTTCTGTGCTCTGAGATTTGTATGACAACAAAAGTAATTAAAAACTATTAATTTTATAATTATTTTCTAGAAGTTCTACATAATAAATAGAGACGTCGTAATTCATCAATTAATATTTAAAGTCTTTGTAGAAGTCCGGGGACGACATTGCCATATCATTTAAATTTAGTTTCATTAAAAGAAGGCTTACCTACCAAAACAAAATGGCCTTGGTATAAACTTTTCAAGCGTGTTGTGAAGACGTATCTTGTACCGAGACCACTTTCAATTTGTAATATCTCTCGTATTTCAGTATTTGTGGTTGGTGCGGCAACAGATATACACATTCTGTGAAAATTTCAGCTTTCTAGCTATTACGGTTCGTGCAGGCGGACCCGGTGACAGACGGACGGACGGACGGACGGACGGACGGACAGCGAAGTCTCAGTAATAGGGTCCCGTTTGGCACCCTTCGGGTACGGAACCCTAAAAATACATTTGTCAACAACAACAACTGTCAAAAGTGTCAAACAGAGAAATAACCGCTGAATCAAAAATAACTTTCGCATCGCAACAAATAAACATCCGAATAATACTAAAATAATCATGGGATCTAGAGAGTGCTTCGTTCCAAACTGCAAAAACAATTCGAAAAATAGCCCAACTAAACTGTCTGTTGAACGCATTCGAGAAGATTTGCGTCAAAAATGGTGTCGTCAAGCTAAGGCGGAATATTTCAAGGTGTACACACAGTATTGCTGTGAAGATCACTTGGAAGTAAGGATTCTTTAGTCTCTTTGTTAAATACTTACTAACCCACAAGAAAGACAACGTCAATACGTGTGGGAGTCAACTAGCCGCGAGTTTCCTCACGATGTTTTCCTTCACCGTTAGCGAGTGGTAGTTATTGTTACAACAAGTAAACAAATGTCAAACGTCAACGTATTTTTACTTTTTAAAAGCATGATTGAATGCAAAGGAACTTACCTAATTATGCCAGTGGTGACGTCATACTTACAAAATTCAGAAATTTTAAATAATTAATAAAAAAATAATGACATCAAAAAATAAAAAAATATTCAAATTAGTTTCTTATATTTGTCTATATTTTCGATTTATAGAATAAAAAAAATGGGTGTTACGATGCCCATTGTAAACCTCCTCCTTTGGGAAGTCGGTTAAAAATAATCTTCAAGTTTATTGACACCCAGTTGTAATTTCCAGGGAGTTCTTTTATAGCGTCAAATAGTAAAGGTGCAATCGTGGCCTGTTTTGAGGTTCTTCAGCATAGAGTCACGACTTTTTCCATACGGCGTGGCATATGCACACTCGCACCCTCGTTTACCCAGTTTATTCGATACTCCATTTTGCGTGACACTAATTCCTTCGCCACAGCTAGGAACCCTAAGTCGCGTAAGGACACACCGTCCGTACAAACTAACAATAGCGAACAAAAGACGTGCGACAAGGTTTTTTAATGCTATAGAGTAAAAACCTCTTTCATAAGCAACTTACTCCAACACCAAAGCACAAACCCAGCACCAATTACACGTTCGCTTTGAGACGCTTAGATAATTAAATTCCTGCCATGTGATGGTACAGCTTCGTAGAACGTCATGTCATCAATCTTATGAAGGAGTTTATTTGAGTGTTTGTGGAGCGTATTTCAATTTGTAGTTGTAACTTTGCACCAGCATGATATCCGTGATGTTATGAAAATTGGTAAATCGCCTAAACATAAAGCCCCCTAAACGATAACTCAGACCGACTGAATGAAAAATGTGTAGCATGTTTTTTCATACATACATAAGGAGACCTAGCTCAACAGAGGGTTCCCTGACAGGCTAATGATGATGATGATGATGATGTAATTTTGTCATGCAAAGTAAAGACAAAATCTGCCATCAGTTTGTTTGTGTTCGGACACGGTCAAGCGCGAGCAGGACTCGCGGACCAAGGGTTCAGTTCAGTTCAGTTCAAAAATTTTATTGACCATAAAATCATACATATTACTTAGTCAACGTCAATATAATATTAATATTTTTGTATACTACCGCCCGTTCGGAAGTTGTGGGCTTAGGGATGGAGCAAAGAAGGGCAAGAAACCTCCCCCGTACCTCTTTTAAAATATCAGAGCCTTAAAAATACAATGTTATGTATTTCTACTTAAGTCTAAGGAAATACACCGAGGAGAGACGTACTGACTCAGTCCATCGCCCCTCTTTGGATTTCTGTGCGCTGAGATGGTAAAGACCATGCAGTTTTGTCATCTAAATATTCTTTTACACTGTAATATGACTTCTTCAATAGGCCGTTTTTGACATAGTTTTTGAACCTCCTTTCTGGTAGGTCCGTTGCTTCATTAGGTATTTTATTATAAAAACTAACACATACTCCCATAAAAGAGTGAGCAACCTTACTGAGTCTGAACGCGGGCATAGCAATCTTATTTCTATTTCTAGTGTTAATACTATGATTATGACCTAAAGTCTTAAATAAACCTATGTTTTTTCTGGTATACATGATATTTTCATAAATGTATTGACAGGTAACAGTAAGTATATTGATATTTTTGAATTTGTCCCTTAGTGATTGCCTAGCATCTAGTTGATAGATAGCCCGAATGGCCCTTTTTTGTAAGACAAATATTGTGTTTATATCTGCCGCTCTCCCCCAAAGCAGTATTCCGTAAGACATAATACTATGGAAATAACTAAAGTAAACCAATCTGGCAGTTCCGATCACACTTTGAGATTGTTACCTCGTAATTATAGGTTTCTACATAAAAAATCCAGTATGATGTCATCCATATAAACCAAATTGAATATTTTTGTAAGAAAACAGAAATTTGAAGTTTTCAGATTTTTCTCTTTACTTGTGATTTATGACCTTGCATTTTGCCAAATTTCATGATTGTAGGCCTACGGGAAGTGCCCTATAGGTTTTGGGTCCATTGCGATTACTATGAAAATCCAACAATTTTACAGTATAAACAGTCGTAGCGTTCGATTGCGTTGACCTAGAAGATTGTTTATTTTTCAGTGTTATGCGATCACAGACCTTAACAATTCATATGAATTTCAGCTTGATAAGTCCACGCAGTCTTGATATAAAGGTCTTGACACACGGACAGACGGACAACAAAGTGATCCTACTCGTATAAGGGTTCCTTTTTTTCCTTTTAAGGATCGGAACCCTAAAACGTAATTGTTTTTCCCTGCGGTCATTCAAAGGCCAGTTTTCAACACCCAAAGACAATAAACAAACAGTAACAGAACAAACAGCACTCAAAGTGCAGCCAGTAGTTTAGAGTGTGTGAGTCGAACTCTGATCGCTTGTAAATTGAAGTGGAGCACTTTGAAAAAGTATCAGTTTCAACGTTTACTGAAATCTCAATAGAAACATAGTCTGATTTTCAACCGGATTCCAGAATTCATCGTATAGTAAATGAGAGTTCCATTTTCTAGTTTCCGATTGGAATTATTTCTAGACTGAGCCGGTGAGTGGGTTTTTCTCTGTATTCATTGACGTAGTAAAGTGTATTATTTCTCAGAATTAATTTACTGAGATAATAACTGATCAAGAACGAAAGTTCTCCCTTACATGCTCGCCCCCGTATTTTCTGAACGCACAGCAAGTAAATGGGATATAATTATCTCAAACAACCTACGCAGTTTCAAAATATGCAGAACTATGAGGCGAATGAATAAAGTAAAGTATCACCCTGTCATTGGAAGAAAATTTTTGATGCTCGCTCATATCCAGTGATCGGAGTAGGTAGAATGATTTGGGGTGAGTGACCTCAAACGTATATATTAACATGGATATGCCTCGGAGATTCCGGGCTTTTTAAATGATTATGTTTTTTTTTCGGAATTTCATAATGATTACATGGAACTAGGTATAAAGTGCGAATCGAAACGAATTAATTTGAGCAAGATTTACAACATCGCACCATCAGCACCATCGGCATCGGCACAATGCAAAGTTTGCGAATTCGCGCCCAATCAGAGTGCAGTCTCCAAGATGTGTCATCGTTAACCTGTACCTATGTGTGAACAATGCTTTTTTGCAAGCTACTAACACACCATTTTAATTCTAATTCGTTTAACCTTCCGGAAAAAAGGCATATCCATGTTATGACTATCATGACGTAAGTACCAAAAATCACTCTGCCTATCCGATCACTGCTCATATCAATGAACGATCATTCTCCTTCAAATGTTAGAATTAAAAGGTTATTCATTTCTTTAATCATTCGGAGGACCTCTTCGCTTCTCACTTCTCCATTTAGGCAAAGGGCTCAGTGGTTTGGAATACGCTAATACGATGCTGACCAATAAATGGCTCGTCCACGGTCTACGATTGAAGGTCGTTCCGTAAAGCTAGTGTTAAATGGGCATTCGCACGAGGCAATATCGAAGTTTATGGTCTGGCAGGTTCGATTACCAAGTGTTCGCTGCAAAGTTTGGCGAGGTGAAATGTCTGTCTCGGTTGACTGAGGTCGTGCGAGACCGCCCTTTAAAGTTTGAAGCCTTTTGGGCAGAAAACGTTTAGGCGGCTTGAACTGTGAATATGATTTTTAGCCCAAGTCAACGGCGACTATCTCTACATGGGACTAAACCAAGCCGAAAAAGAAAAAGCTAAAGATAGGTTTTAATAAAGACCAATGTACCATGGTACCCAAATAAAGATTCTTATATCTGTAAAGATCTCTTAGCAGAAGTTCATTAGCGTAAAATAGAGGCTTCATTAATAGTGTATACCAATTTATAGGGGCTGTAACAAAGAGCCAGTGCGACCCAATTAAATTAAAAGCCGATCCCTGACATTTACAGGCTTTTCACTCTTTAATAATAACGCTCCCAAATAAAGGTTGCGCCTAAATGGAATATGCCACGCTTAAACGGGCTTAGCAGTTCGCTGTATGTTCTCGGTATGTCTTGTCGTTACAAAGCCCATACATCCCGTTGGATGTATGCTTGTTCCATGTTCTAGTGTGCATAATTGAAAGGCTGCGATACTAGGCTATCCTGGAAAATTGCGCCATAATAAAGTAGCCCCGCGGCTATGTGCTAATGAACTGACAAGATATAACTTAGTTGGCATGGCATCCTGTGCATTCATTGTGTGTGTAATTGTGCATAGAGAAAATAGCGATCTTTTAAATAGGTCATTGTGTGGCACACTGCGGCTGGCAACATTGTGTGGCACACTGCGGCTGGCAACATTGTTTCGACTTCATTTTGTGGTCTGTCACGCGGCGCACTGGGGAATAAGTGAGATTTATATAGAGATACGCGAAACGAGTGTACGAATTTTTAACACAATAATATAGAAAATCATAAGAGAAATTCAACCCTGTTGCAGTTCGGATTTTTGAGTCCTCATGTATGTTCCTCGACTCAGCCCGCCAACTGATGATATTGTCGCCAAAAAATGCATTCAAATTGAATTATTTGAGAACAACTTGACAAAAAAAAAACAAGTCAGTGAGCTGAAAGCAAACAACTAGGCATACGGGTGTTAAGCTCATGAACTAATCGAACGAGATGTCTCCGGCCACACCTTCATTTCTTTTCCTCACGACACGGCCAAGATTGAAGACTGTAGAAAAGCTTAATGCTCTAGCATTCAGTTCTCCTAACTATCCGTAAGTAATAATATCAAACACGTTATTTAGCTTAAAATTAATATTAGCATTACTTAACAAGTTAGAATAGTTTAACAGCGTATTGACAATCTATCAATAGTGTTTCACGCGGATAATTTTAGATGATCAAAGGAACTACCTGAAGTGAAGTTTGATATAACTATATTGTTTTCGTTGAGGAGATTTTGGTACATAATTCTTAGCCCTATCACAGATTAATAAAGAGCTAGGAACAGATTGGACACTGTACATAATCGTTCAACTAAAAAGCGACCCTTGCTACAACGCAACAAAGTACAATTCATGCTGTGTAGCGCGGCGCCCGCACTTCGATTACTTGCCTAAAAGTTGCCTCTCTTTCTGTCGCGTAACTCTATCCTCATCTGTAGCGGCCCGTGAAACTAAGGGTTGTCTCTTGTGACAAATAAAACTGGATATTTACTTAACTACTAACTACGAACCACTTACTATTATTATTCTAGATTTGTGAATAACATTTAATATAGGTAGTATAGGTACCTACCTAACCTTTTACATAATGGCCAGAAATCCTATCGACAGTCAGTAGGACAGTGATCTTTATTCATCGGGCGCGCGGGGCTAGAGAGAACGGCACGTGCAACCCAGGCTTTTAAGTAATTGTGTTCTGTGAACCCGGGCGGCGCTCGGCAACCCACTGAGTCGAGCCGTGCAGCGGGGCCGCGGATCTACTTGTGGCTTTGCAGGTAAAGAGCGGAGTGTCACACGCCTGGCCCTATTTATTCGCTGCCAAAACCAGCACAGCATGAGAGGCCGACAATGCAATCTAGGGTATTGATCAAGAAAATTGCTTTTCTAACAATAACTTGCTCTTATCAGTGACAACGGCGGGATTACCTCGGTCGCCTTATTGCGAGGAGCATAAAGGCTGGTTTAAATATAGGCTTAGCTGGTTTAAGATTGATTAAACCAATCTAGCTGGAGTAGATGGCGTGGTAAAGAGGAGGTATAGATCCAGCAGTGGGAAAATATAGGCTGATTGATGACTAATGATGATGATGATGAATCTAGCCTGCTCATGCTAAGTGCTGAGATTGATAGCTACTATGTATCGTATATTTGCAACATGTAGGCTCGAATGCAACCATTGAAAATATTTGGAGTCTATTGATGGAATTGTCGAAAAAAAACCCTGGACAAAGCGTAATCCGCTTTGGATAAACTCTTGAAAGATTTCTTACAAAGCATTTTCCGAAAATGTATCTATTTTTACTAAGAATGCTACGTGGAAATCCTTCACCTAATTTTGTCTTTTAATTCATTGCAGAGAAAAAAATAGATAAACAGTATCTTTAGTTAAGGTTAAGCAAAAAAATAATCCGCGATGACTTTGCACGAACATCCGTGTAAATACGGTGTCTGCGAGGGTAAATAAGGATTTACTTGTTAAAAACTAGTCATTGCAGGAGTTTTTATGCGCAATAAAGACGGTTTTACAGGCGAACGAACGAGGCGTCTGTACAACGTAGTAATAGGGTTACGTTTGACGATGCGATAGGAATAGGCAATCAGAGAGTAGAAGCAAAAGGTGACATGTGTAACTAATTAAAATAGGTAGGTACATCTCACTTGAATTTTTGATGATTGGGTGTTTGTTACGAAATAAAGCAAAAACGACTGAAAATATTTGGATGATATTTGATTTGGCAAGTGTGCCTAAGTTTCAAGTTGGAATGAGCTGGATCAAAAGATATAATCCAAATCATTTATTACTTAATAATTGTATCGACCCGTTAATGACCATCTCGAAGTCCACGTGGACGAGTCATAAGGGCCCCGTACACGTTTAAGCAGGCTTGACAAGCATGTTGGTTAAATTTCACGTTTTCATCAAGCAACCGCGATAAAGATCAAGCAAGTTGTCAAGCATGCTTGACAAAAGCATGTTGGTCAATCTTCAAGCAACTGAAATAACGATCAAGTACCCCCGAAGACGTTCAGACATGCTTGTCAAGCACGTCGTCAAGCAAAATTTCCTTCAAGCATGATCAAGCACGTAATTTGCTTGACAAGCACGTATCATGAAACTAGGAAGAGCGCTGAATCTGAAATACAGGTTAATCCTAGCTCAGGTTCAGATGATTTCTGTTTTGTCTGACACAAATGCTCTGTATTTATTAAGTCTGCTAAAAAATTCTGCTAAAAAAGTCTGCATGGCCGTAGACGTTCAAGCATGCTTGACGACATACGTGGTTACGTCGTTTACGTGTACGGGCCCCTATATAGAAACTAGCTAGTAGATAATTGTCAGTCTTGTTTCATTTTTAGTCTGATCCATAATCTTTATTTGGCTTGAGAATTCTTCATCTTATTAATTATCCCGGCATAAAATTTGAATCCCGGCTGACGACGTGAAGAATGGCTGGATGGTCTTTGATGTCTTTCTGTTTGTCACAGATAATTTTATCTGTGCTGTTTGTCAACGTTCCTATTTCCATTTCCCAACAAGATATGTGCGCGTGCATATCTGGATACAAATTGCGCTTCCTACACATCCACAGAAAAAACTCACATGTCGATGTCCATGAAATTTTAGTACGGTCCATAAAGTGTGTTAAGTTTGTTAATCACCACGTTGGCTGTTGTTTGCGGTTGCAATCAACGGATCGGTGACGTTTTGGGAGTTTTTTTTAAATAAAATATGGTGTGGTGACGTAATTGAGACGAGTGTATGTTTCAGTAGTTGGACGTTTATTGAACCCCGAACGTACAATGGAATGGCTTATAAAGACAAGGGCGGAGGTGAGTGTGTGGGTGTGTGTGTACACATGCTACACCTTCCCCCTTTTTTTAAAGAAAAAATATGTTAATTCTATCTTATTTTTTCTAGAATTTAAAACAACAATAACATTTCAATTTTACATCACAACGGATCTAAATTATTAATGTTACATTTATTAATTGTATACCTACTGGCTGTAACACCATTACTCTTACAAATACAACTTTTACATTACAAATAGTTACTCAACCTAGCCTAAGGTGTTCTCTCTTATACGAATTTAATTATAACACTGTATTCAAAATTTCTTGAAACAATACATATTTTAACAATAACACATAGGTACTCTATAAAATAAACATTTAATCTTTGATTACCTTACAACAACATTATCGGACTTGCCAATAGTTATGTACCATACTAAAAAACATAACTTTAACTCAAACCATACGAATCCATCAATTTGTAAGATATTCTGTAAAAATTAGATGATCAGTCTAACTTTTATCGAAAACCTAACAAACGAAGTGTTCCCATCTGTCTTACTCGCTGCAGGAGTAGTACTGTTCCAACATTCTACACAATCGTTTCATGCTCCTAGAAAACAAATTCAATCCTTTTACATGTACTATCAAATGACAAATAACACCATCATTCCTAAATACAAACAAATTACATAGCTCAATACTCTATTTCAAATTAAGTATAAGTACATATTGTATCCAATTACTTTATTGTAGACACACATAAAAAAAATAACAATTCTTCTTCATCTCATTATCCAATTTTAACATGTTATTCCTATATGCTTATTAATTCATTTACTTGAAGATAATAATAGTTGTTTGCTACCCTAGTGTCACGTTAACTTTAAAATTCTGCAAAAATAAAAAAAAAATAAATAGAATATTTTAATTTAATGTGAATACTATATAACCGAACTTTCTTTCGTGGTATCGGTACATTTTTCTCACTCTAACTTATTTTCCGATCATAAAAAAAAAACACTACATTTACACTTTTGGTTTTTAACCCGTACTGAGCATCCTGTAGCTCTCAGTTAATTACTCTGATTACCAACAAAATATACTCTAGGAAGTAAGATTTATCGTAACTCCTGGTTAATTACTCCTTTTGTCAGTTAAATCTCCTTAACCTTTGTGTCCTCGTTCATACATTTTATTCGTTTACACTATTTCTACTAATGCCTTACTACGCCATCGCCAAGGAGTTCTCTGCTCCTGGTACCTACTAATAATTAAGTCTTCCACCGAGGGCACGACAGTCCACACTATGGTCAAGAACATAATTCTCCTAGGGCTGTAACTCTACACCCTTTATCTACATACATTATACATCCTGTGGGCATGGTCACCCTACACTACATATCATATTTTCATCTTGTGGGCATGGTCACCCTACACATTGGCATATCAGGCCACCTATTTTGTGCACCTGTATAATAGAGAATAGAGCCGCTACAATTTAAGGCAATGGCCTCCAATCTGTCTGTATGACTAGAAGGAATAGCTCCCTATCTCATATTTCTATATCCTACTATGTACCGATCCTTAAACTTTTCTAATTCGAAACACAAAAAAAAATATCATTTAATTATTAATTCATTTACTCTAAATCTCTCTATTTAATTGTCATTAGGTCGTCGATATTTTCCACTTGACCTAGAAATTCTGCAGTCATTCAACTCGGAATGCATTGTATTAGCAATACCTAACTCGTATGCTATTTTTAACTTTACTTTGATTTTTAAATGATTATGAATTTACCAAATATTTACTCATTGACTGTGACACTAGGTTAACAATTTGTTACAAGTTGTAACTAAATATTACCCAACCTTCCTGTATAGGTACATACGTGGTCATATACAAAAATATCGTCTTTCAATTTACGTCATGATTCTGTCATTTTATAAAACTCTTATTTGTATAATGGTTCCATAATTCATTTTCAATGCGGTACCCTAACTTAATACTGTATGCTAACATTCATTTCTACCTATCTTTTAGTCAGCATTTTGATTCTTGTAACTGTATCTCTGTATAACAATTAGTAAGCGGTTACAGTCGTAACCATTGTATTAATTTATAACATCCTGTTACTAATCTAATGTAACGCCGTGGCACATTCTTTGTACGTAACTAATCAATGATCTACATTCAATATTTTAAAATGACTTTAGTACCAACCTGTGGTTATAAAATGAGTGTTTCACAATATCATTTCTAATACCTTTTTCTGTTAGCGGAAACTAATAATAATTCTCACGTCATGTAATGCGATACCTCATTCTCTTTAGGTAATAAACTTCCTACCTACGTGAGGTTTTTTAGCCTTTTGCTACAAACTTTTCTGACCTAGATAATGTAATTTGATATCATACTCTGTAATATTCTATGGGGTAAACCGTCTTCCCATGTTACGTGGCTAAGGCACATTTACTTTATCTTTTAAAAGTACTACGATTAATTAAAACATGTCATGCATGTAGCATGTAATACTTCTTACTTGAGAAGGGGAAAGAGAATAATAAAAAAATATATATATTAACATCTACTCTTCCTACGTCGGCTTTTATTTCAAAAGAGTTCCGACGAGAACAATTAACCGTAAATGCGTAAAATAATAATAGTTAAAAAAAAAAAAAAAAAACATTTTCCTTGAATCTACGTCGGCTTTTATTTCAAAAGAATTCCGACGAGAAGGATGTAACTCAACCAGTCCATGACGCAGTGGTATTCGAGAGCTGTGTGTACACGTAAAATAATAATAATATTTTTATACGTGAATATGTCGCTTTTCGACAAAATATCCCCTTAACGGTTCGGTATGCATTTAAGTACTTAACATGGAGAATTGCCCTAATTGCAATTCATAATGTGGTCTTTGACCTATTTACTTCATATTTACTTATCCTTTACTTTATTACGACAGAGAGATATGAATACTTTTACATTGTTCTGACTTACTTTAAATTTTTACGTCGAAGTTGGTCACGTTTATCGCCGCGTGGTAACGACGACATCAGCGGCGGACGTGGCGCGTGCTGGCAACTGGCACTCCATGAAACTGCTGGAACTGGTCATCTTCTTCATACGAGACGGGTATCCCTGTACTCCACTTCCGGTCGCAGTAAATCTTCAAACGAGTCGGGAATCCCTGTACTCCCCGTCCGGTCGCAGTAAATCTTCAAACGAGTCGGGAATCCCTGTACTCCCCGTCCGGTCGCAGTAAATCTTCATGTCTTGATTGTAGCTTTCTTTTGTCTTCATTTTTCATTTGGAATTTCTTGTTTAAATATTTTTGTTTCTTCATTTAAATTTTTCTGCACTCAATTTTATATTATTTTTTTTTTCTTTCTTCTTTCTTCAATAATTAGGTATTTTCCGTAATAATTTTTATTCTTCTTTCTTCTATAATTCGGTATTTTCTTTCTTGAGAGGTATTCATGTTTGAATTCCAGTCCTTTATTTTACGCCATTTGGCACAGCACTACCTCGCGAGAGGTAGGCTGGCCTGGCAAAGGTCGCCATGTGGTGACGTAATTGAGACGAGTGTATGTTTCAGTAGTTGGACGTTTATTGAACCCCGAACGTACAATGGAATGGCTTATAAAGACAAGGGCGGAGGTGAGTGTGTGGGTGTGTGTGTACACATGCTACAATGGGTACACTATGCTATTCTAATAAAATATGAGTATACATCATATGTATGCTATTCTAACATAGACTAAAACTGCGATGCCATATTGCAGAAGCCAAAGAGATTCCGACAAACAAAACCGACAAACACGATTCATTCCATCCAATAATATTTCTGTTTACACCAGTCATCCGTACGTACACTTCGTATCTGATAATTTATAGGTAGATTTAATCTATTTTATGAAAGTACATATACCTTCAATTATTTAGCCCCTCTTACCGCCATACCCACAGTAGTTTAATCGGTATAGTCTCATAAGAACACAGGCACAGCACAGAACAAACTTACAATGGAGAGCAATAGACGACGGAGTGAGAGTGTGATCAAATTGTGAACTATTTATAGAGCTTACCACTAATAAAAGACCTCTTCCAGCAAACCTACGATGGACAGGATTATTTTTAGACCTGCTCAGAAAGTATTTGAGACAGTATAAAAGATGTAGCATGACCTGTTGCTGAGTGTATAGAGCAGACCTACTAAACTAGGACGTGCAGAGAATGGTTACGTGCCTACTTGTGTTGAATGAACCCTAAAATAAGAATGTGGGGTGTCGCTGGATTCAGCAGAAACGTAAACAATTCTGAAGTGAAGTTTGTTTGATATTACCGGGCCTATTAGACTACGCTGTCGGCAGGGCCCTGTCTGGCTCACTGTCTCTTTCTAGTCGTTCCATATGAGTGAGACGTCTATATAAATCGTGCCCTGCCGACAGCGTAATGTAATAAGCTCTTACAGATTATATCATTACAGAAAATGTTTGCCGTATTTCATGTATGAACATTGGGTGTCGCGTTAACATATGTTCCTAAGATCTATACCTCAGGACAACTTATCGTACGTATCGATATAGATAGACAAATCAAAAGACCTACCAGCGCAGCGGGTCGATTCTCGCGCCTTCGATATACGATATCTACACCTATATCGAGTGATTTTGTACGGGAATCTGTCAATATAGGTCTCGATATCCGTATATCGAAGGCGCGAGAATCGACCCGCAGGGATATGATTCTCGCCCATTCGATATACGATATCTACACCTATATCGAGTGATTTTGTATGGGAATCGCTCGACATAGGTGTCGATATCCGTATATCTGTCGGCGGCCGATCGTAGAATTGGGCACATCATGATGTGCCCAAACGTGAAATATCATGAAACGATAAAATCTCTTAAGGCAAACACTGCGGTAGCTTAGGTGAAGACTAAAGGGGGCGAGCGCAGCGAAGCCCCCGAATAGTCTTCGTGTTCGTTTGACATGTATGACACAAAAGACATCACGTAGTGCTGAATAAAAATGATTTTAAACAGACATGTTTTCGTTAAAACCCGCCACATCATCATGTGCCCAGTAATTGCTTGGCCATATGATGAAATGGCGGGGCACATGACGGCACATCATGATGTGCCCGATTCTACGATCGGCCGCCGACATATCGAATGCGCGAGAATCATGCACCTTCGGGTCGATTCTCGCGCATTCGATATACGATATCTACACCTATATCGAGTGATTTCGTATGGGAATCTGTCAATATTGGTCTCGATATCCGAATATCGAAGGCGCGAGAATCGACCCGCTGATCCCTGGCATTTCAAATTATTTTGATGGGTTTGCCCTGATTCATGTAGAACGAAACAACGAATATAGTTTCGCGTTTATGTTCCTAAGATGCATACTTATTATATTACGAAAGCTTCATTCTTCATATATAATTTACAATGTAGTCCTTGTAACATACAAGGCAACTTCGCACGTGTTTAGAGTAGGTACGAATAGCTGTACCTAATTTAAAAATCCAAAAGTCAAAAAACAACTGTCATCCCCCACCTCCACGCGCCCTCACTAGGGGCCGTGGCGGGCGATGCTTCATTCTTGTTTCGTGCGCGGCAACGTTAACACGTGTACCCCGGACTGTCTCAACGTCAACATGCCTAAACGTAGTGCCGAAGAGAAGTTGGAGTATTATAATGCTAAAATAAGGAAATTACAAGAAAGACAGGAGAGACTCTCACGTCATCGTCGTGCGATAGTTTATTCCGATTCAGAAGAAGATGCGGGTGAGTAAAATTTTGCATTCATATGCTTTTTTCTCTTTACTGGTTAATTAACCTATTTTGTATCGATTTCGATACCAAAATACTGTCTGGATACTGGCCGAGAGTCAGTGCGATGACAAATAATGTCTAGAGGTTGGCCGAGAGTCATCCCGTTGACAAATGCTGTCTGGAGGTTGACCGAGAGTCTTCCCGATGACAAATAAATAGTCTAGATGCTGGCCGAGAGTAAGCACGATGACTAACATTACAAAGCTATCGAGGCTTGTTAATTTCAATAATTATTTGGTTAAATAATTAGCCATAAATTATTATTTTTAAACTACCCTCATAAATTTTTCAATTCTCTTTTTACAGAGAAAGACATTCCGACTAATGAAATAGTGACGGAGGGCTACCCAAATGACACTCAGGTAGACGACGACATAGCCCCGGCATTCCCTAATGAAGCCGGCGCCGCCGCCGTGCCGTTGAACGACGTTGACGCGCCGCCGTCCACCAACGACTCGCAATTGGCACCAGCACAGCAGGAGGTAATTCCTTTGACCGATGAACCGGTGCCAGCTCTAGACGCAGATTTCTTATCAGCCCTTGGGGACACAGTAGACGAGATTCCTACTTATGGCGAAAATATACACCACGACCTTGCCATGAGATGGCAACCAATCTTACGCCGTGGTCTGTCCAAAGATTGCAAGTCCCAACTTATGAAAGAATATGCTATCCCAGACAATTGCAGGCTCCTTAGAGCTCCTGCGCTGAATCCTGAAATTGCTGTTGCGGTGACGGATTCTGCCAAGAACAAAGATAAGCGGATTGAAACTGCACAGCAGCAACTTGGTCTCGGTATCACAGCCGTAAACAAGGCTATGACAATGATATTTACTGGCAATGACAAACAGAGTAAAGTGCAAGCAATTAAGGTTCTCTCTGATGGCTGTCGGATTTTATCAGACTTACATTACTTAGAAACACAGGGAAGAATAAAATGTATAACCCCTGGATTAGACAAAACGTTTCTACACATGGTGAAGGATGTAGAAAGAGATGAATTCCTTTTCGGTAGCAAACTATCTGAAAAGATTAAAATTTCTAAAACGATCGAAAAACAAGGATTTCAGATAAAAAAAGGTACAATGGCAGTTAAGGTTAACACACCTTCGACATCTCAAGTACCTCAACCACTCGCCCAGCCTCGCATGCAGGGAAACTGGACGGCTCCCCCTCGATTCCATCAGCCGTCGAACAGGGGGGGGCGAGGAGGCGCGCAGAAGAACAGGTCGATGCCCCGCAAGACGTTCCCTGCCGCAATACCACAACAGACTTCGAGCTACACCAGGCCTCGTGCTCCCACTCGGCATCAGTAACTACGGTGAGCCACGCAGGCAGATTACAATCATTTTATAACTGCTGGTTAAATGTGACAAGTAACACTTTTATTTTAAGACTGATTAAGAATGGTTACTCAATACCTTTTTGTCAACCAGTATACCAGTCAGTGACCCCAAGCAATAAGTTTACATCAGCAGAAAACTATGATATGAGTATAGCCATCGAAAATTTACTTAGCTTAGGTGCCATTTCTAAATGTCAACCATGTCATGATCAATTTATTTCAAAAATATTCTTAGCACCTAAGTCAAACGGCGGCAAAAGGTTTATATTAAACTTGAAACCTTTAAATCAATTTATACAAAAATTACACTTTAAAATGGAGGACTACAGAACGGCCGCAAAACTAATACCACAACAAGGTTTCATGGCAACCATAGATCTTAAGGAGGCATATCTTCTTGTTCCGATCGCGGAACATGATAGAAAATACTTGAGATTCCTATTCACAAATGAATATGGACAAGAGGACTTATATGAGTTTACGGCAATGCCCTACGGCCTTTCTGTAGCTCCCCGAACATTTACCAAGTTGATGAGAGAAATTGTGACGTTTCTGAGATCCCAGGGTTATATTTCTGTAGTCTACCTCGACGACATTTTGTGTATCGGCGTTAATTACAGCGAGTGTTTACGAAATGTTACAGAAACAATCAACTTATTACAGTGCCTAGGATTTGTTATAAATTTTCATAAAAGTTCATTACAACCTACTCAAACATGTCGTTTTCTAGGATTTATGTATGACTCAACAAACATGACTATATCGTTACCCAATGAAAAACGCAACAATATAGCACGCCTAGTCCTAAAGTTTCAGTCTTTACCAGTTTGTACTATCAGAGACTTTGCTAACCTAATTGGCACTCTAACAGCCGCCTGCCCAGCCGTCCGGTATGGCTGGGTATATACAAAGCAGTTAGAACGGGAGAAATTTCTGATGCTCCAAAAATATGGTTCTTACGATGCAAAATTTAAGCCATCCTCCGAAATATTAGCCGACCTTGAATGGTGGTCCCATAACATTCATTCAACGTACAACACCCTTGGTACTCTCAGTTTTGATCAAGTGATTTTCACAGATGCCTCATTAACAGGCTGGGGTGCCGTTTGTAACAACGAACGTGCACACGGTGGTTGGAAAGAGAGTGAAAAATGTTTTCACATAAATTACTTAGAATTATTGGCAGTATTTTTGAGTCTTAAGTACTTTGCTCGTGACAAGTCGAAGAGTACTATACTGTTGCGCGTTGATAATACCACTGCCATTAGCTATATCAATAGGATGGGTGGCATACAGTTCCCCCATCTTAATAATCTGACTAGAAGGATCTGGCAGTGGTGCGAGGAGCGTGAACTATGGTTGTTCGCCTCGTATATCAATACGAAAGACAACAAAGAAGCGGATGAAGAGTCCCGCAGGGTTAATCCTGATATTGAATTGGTACTGTCCAAGGAAGCCTATGATGTAATTGCTTTAAATCTGGGAAATTCCGAAATCGACCTTTTCGCTTCTCGCACCAACGCCAAATGCAATCTTTATGTCTCTTGGAAACAGGATCCCGATGCTTTCGCAGTAGACGCGTTCACTCTCAACTGGAAACAATGGTGCTTTTACGCTTTTCCACCTTTTACGCTTATCCTGAAATGCTTGGAAAAAATTATCAGTGACAAAGCATCGGGAATCCTAGTTTTCCCATATTGGCCGTCTCAGCCTTGGTTCCCTCTTTTAAAGAGCATGATCACATCAAGAGTTGTATTTTTGGACTCCTCTTACGCTCTTTCGTCTTCATGTTACAGAGCTCGTCAGCAATTCTCCAGACAGAATACCCTGGCTGCGGCGAAGCTCTCCGGATCGCGCTCTCTAAAAGAGGTACACCAGAAGTATCGATTGACTTGATGGTCGCGTCTCTTTCCAAGAATACTTTACTTCAGTACAATGTTACCTTTAAAACTTGGTGGAGCTTCTGTAAAAATAACAATCTAGACCCCTACTTGCTTTCAGTTTCATCGGTGTTAATTTTTTTAACCCACCAATTTAATAGAGGTTCATCTTACGGGTCATTAAATAGTCATCGCTCAGCACTCTCCCTCCTGCTTGGAGGCGAAGTAGGTGCTGATGCGCAAATCAAAAGACTTCTTAAGGGTGCTTACAAATTAAGACCTACTGTTCCTAAATACACCGGAACATGGGATCCAAAGATTGTATTAAATTTCGTTTCCAACTGGTATCCCAATAGAAGCCTATCATTAGAAAAGATAACCAAAAAATTGGTGATATTACTTGCTTTGTGTACTGCGCATAGAGTGCAGACACTGTCACTTATAAAGTTGAGTAACCTAACGATTAGTTCCGATGGGGTTCGGATTGTTATATCTGACTTAATCAAGACTTCAGCTCCAGGTCGTGAACGACCAATATTGTTCTTACCTTATTTTCAAGATAACAAAAGTATTTGTCCAGCTACTGCCCTGGAGGATTATTTATTTGTTACAAAAGATCTGAGACCAACAGGATCCCAGAATATGCTGTTAACAGTAAAACAGCCACACAGGGCTGCATCTGCTCAATCCATTAGTAGATGGATTAAGCAGATGCTGACTGAATGCGGAGTCGATACATCTACTTTCAGTGCTCATAGCACAAGGCACGCATCTACATCTGCGGCTAGATCTGCAGGAGTATCCTTGGATGTCATCCGTAGGGCAGCAGGCTGGACAAAGACTTCGGAAACCTTTGCAAGGTTTTATAACCGTCCAATTATAGACGATAGTGAATTTGCAAAATCTGTATTTCTCGACAATGTTGAATAATTAAGATAATAGCTTAAAGATAAGATATAAGACAATTATTTATGTTGGTTCAAATTATGTAATAGTACTCTTTTGAAGATACTGATTAAATAATAAGATGATTACAAAGAACAAAACTTTTTACTCTAAACATCCTACATTGTAAATTATATATGAAGAATGAAGCTTTCGTAATATAATATAATGATCAAACGAACTTCAAAGTGAAGTTCGATCATTATTATATAAGAACGCTTCATTCGAATATATAAGGATAGGGATAGGAAAAGTTTTGTTGTATCTCTAAAAGAATGAAGCATCGCCCGCCACGGCCCCTAGTGAGGGCGCGTGGAGGTGGGGGATGACAGTTGTTTTTTGACTTTTGGATTTTTAAATTAGGTACAGCTATTCGTACCTACTCTAAACACGTGCGAAGTTGCCTTGTATGTTACAAGGACTACATTGTAAATTATATATTCGAATGAAGCGTTCTTATATAATAATGATCGAACTTCACTTTGAAGTTCGTTTGATCATTATAATATTGTAAAATTTTAAGAAGGAGTTTCAGAAATATCTTTAATTGGCGATTGTATCCGATGTGGTACGATTATCTTTTCCAAAGACTAACTAAAGGGTTGACTATACGTTCCGATTTCATTACACCAAGTTAAAGTTGGAATCGGAATACTCGGAACATCGCTTGGTCTTTGTTTGTGTCTTACTTCTACATTCTACAATCAAGTTGGCCGAACTCGATGCTAGCACAAAACACTTTTTGGTCCTTCCTTCCGGCTAACACGTATTTATGTTTTTTGCTGTAGTCAACATTTTGGAGTTAGGTTACGAGACAGGTGGTCTACTTCTGTAAACTTTCTTTCTCCTGTATGTACGAAAGTTTTTGAAACATCAAAACAAACTAAACATAGCATCACTCCTTTTTCCATACGGGGTGGCAGAGGCAGAATTGTGTTTACGTTTAGCCAGTTATTCAATGCCTAGTTAGCCATTTTGCCAGGGGCCAGCCGTCATTGACGTCGTGCAATGATTTAGCTATAAACTCAAATGCATTAACTCTATTGCTTGCAGAAGCACAAAATAGTGTTTGACTTTGACAGTGACTACGTCAATTAATGTCTATTATAAGTGGATGAGAAGTTAATTTCCCCTAATTTTATATAATTTTTAGGGTTCCGTACACGAAGGGTGCCAAACGGGATCCTATTACTGAGACTTCGCTGTCTGTCCGTCCGTCCGTCCGTCTGTCTGTCACCAGGCTGTATCTCATGAACCGTGGTAGCTAGACAGTTGAAATTTTCACAGATGATGTATTTCTGTTGCCGCTATAACAACAAATACTAAAAATCAAAAGAAATTTAATATTAAGGGGGGCTCCCATACAACAAACTCATTTTTTTGCTCATTTTTGCTCGATATTGATAATGGTAGCAGGTAGACGCTTAAAATGTTTACAATATATTGAGTATTAAATTAATATTAAGGGGGGGCTCCCATATTATTATTTTTTTTTGCGGTTTTTTATAGATAATGGTACGGAACCCTTCGTGCGCGAGTCCGACTCGCACTTGGCCGGTTATTTTCCTTTTCGGCCAGGAGAATGACAATCTCTCGACTGAAAGGGACATAACTCGAAAATTGTTGCATTGCATGAATCAAGTGAAACGAGTCTTCCACTCCTTGCTAGTTTGAACCACGTGGGTGCCAATGCCACAATTGGGCGTCAGTAATTATCGCTCTTGGTTTACCAACAGTTACAAAATTACAGTCAAATAACATACCGTCATGCCTTTTACCGTAACGAGGTGGCAAAGGCACAATAGGCTTGTGGCCAAGGTAATCCAATAAATCTAGGAACAAGTCTTAAGTTGAAGCATTATGTACAAAATGGCTTGACATTCTCAGAATTGTATATTTCCAGCAGATATATTTTTTAAAGTCAATTTTGTGCAAAAAAGACAGCATTTGATGGCACTTTTACATGACCTCATTCTGTTGTTATTTCATAGAACTCAGGAACAAAAGTTCCGTTTTGACAGTTCATAAAAAGTATCTATTTTGACTTGACAGGCCACAAGCCTATTCGCCCACTTTTAGCGCAATACTCCATTTTGTCTGACAGGGAATGGAATAATGAAGGTGTCCTCATGATGGTTTCTATCACCGTTAGCACATCTGTTTAATGTACTAATTATCTCATTGGTCTTTTGGTTTTCATCATCGGGATTCGAACCTGCATCTCCTGCGTGAGAAGCCCAGTAGACCAATAAGCAATATTAGTACAAGGGAGCACTTATCCAGTGGAGAGCGCATAGATACATTTTCCTTTGAAACACAACTCACCAATTTACGGGCGGCGGGGGACGAGGTAAGGGAGCTGTGATTGGTCAGCCGCTGCGAAACTGTCTGGGGCGGCCCGTCATCGTAAGTACATAGGTTGTTGAACACAACAAACGTTTGGCGATCCGCACTCCCCCGCAGGCGCAGTCAGTTGGATATAGTCTCTGATTAGTACACAGTAAACACATTGTACCACCATCGCACCCACTCACGAGGTCAGGCCCGGTTGGAGTAACACTCAGTCCGCCACCAGTTACGCAATGAGTCGGCCAATGGGTTTATGGGACAAGGCTTAAGACAATATGACTGGGACTTAAACTTATCTGTTTGTGTACTGTAGTGAACGTTATCAATTGAATAATTGTCAACGAGTCGAGAATAAATTGAGAAAAAGATAATGGAATGGAAAGAAAAGTATATTATATAGCCTCCTAAGGCTGGATTTTACCAACAAAAAGTTATGCGATAATTGAAACAAAAAGTAAACTTTAGAAAAAACCGACTTCCACAAACCCTATTTGATTAGATTGAGTTTAATACTAACTGTAACCCCTTATCCCCCCCCCCCCCCTTGGGGACCTAATTTTGTCAAATCCCATCTCAGTGCTACCCCACGCTACTGAGGAACCTCTGTACAAAGTTTCATATCTCTAGGTCCACCGGTTTAGGCTATGCGTTGCCTACTGCCCGTCAGCCACGCATTGTATTTGTACCTAGTATTGAGCAGTTCTGGTGGCCATATGTGGTCTTCATCAGCAGTTCCGCATCACAATATTATGCTTACCATGTGCATTTGCACGAGTTATTATGAAAAACACAAAAATCACTATAGGTCTGCCTATAATATTTGAAGAGTTCCCTCGATTTCTCCAGGATCCCATCATCAGATCCTGACCTGGTGTCAATGGGACCACCCTTGAGGTATAACCTATACGCCGAAAAAAGATTTGTTCAAATCGGTTCATAATTGGCGGAGTTATCGCGTAACAAACATAGGAAAAAAAAAAAAAAAAAAACATACGGGTCGAATTGAGAACCTCCTCCTTTTTTTGAAGTCGGTTGAAAAGTAGAAGATACTCCCGAGTAAAAAGTTACTCTTCGTTGGTAAAATTCGCTCTAAGTATAACTTCTAAGATTTGAGGGTCATTAATTATCCTGCTTGGTATGAGGAACGCCCAAAAATTACCCATTTCCTTCCAATGACATGGGATACATTTCTTTAATCATTCGACCACGACGCTCAAGAAGTCTATTCGTGATAAGAATGCAGTGAAATTTAAATATTAAATCTGTTAACACACACTCACAGGACAGGACACTACCTTCGCGTACGAAAGTTTGCCTTCAACGGGTCACCGAGAACTTGGCTTGATAATTGGAAACGATTTGATTGGTTACGGGGCGTGGCTAGGCCGCCGGTCAGTGATGGATGACTTTACTGCATTCTTATCACGAATAAACTATGGTCTTTTTGCAGCAGAATCAAATATCATTTTATTATTTAAGTATAAACAAATACCCAAGACACAAAAGTTATTTTTCTTCTCAAAGGATAAGTTAGACGCACGCAGCACGCGACGGAACTGGGGCCGCGAGCGCGTCCAGAATCGCAGGCCACACAATACCGTCTCTTGCGATTCGCGTACTCCCGGCCCTAGCTGCTCGTGTGACAGACAGCCTGGCCCCACAGTGGGGTACTCACTTGCCGGACAGCACCAGGGAGAGGCTGTCCACCTTGGTGACTTTCTCGTGAGCGTACAGCTCGTGGCACTTGAGATGCCTCACACTGCGCATACAGAGCAGCACGCGGCGGAACTGGCGGCGGGAGACGCGGAGCGGCTTGAACAGTGCCGTGTACACCTGGGGACGGAATGGGGTTTCAGTTTGACAGGCAGAAGGGTCGGGGCGATTCTCGCGCTATCAAGAATCTCTCCATGGTCGGAATATCGATTTGAGACACCGAATATCTCCATTGAAAATTATAATCACCAATTTAAAAACTTAAAAAAAAATCGACTTCATGATCTTTTACTTAGACGTCTCACAATTCACAATATTACACAAAATAAACGAAATCAGTCCTTACAGTCAGAATTCATCGACACCACATAGTCACAGAAAGGCGAAAATATGTAATTTTGGATACCTGGATGAAAGTATTTTATATGTAGAATAGAAACCTAAGTACTGGACCGTTTCCTGATTTTCAAAAAATGGGACTAACCTGAATGTCCATTCTTTCATATAAAGAAATAATTTTTGAAATCGGTTCACAAATAATACCAATTTTGAGGTAACACACATTTTTTTTTTATAAAAAAACATAACACAATCAAATTGATAACCCCCTCCTTTTTTGAAGTCGGTTAAAAAAGGTATTCTCACGACCCGCCTTACGACCAACAGAGATATCTCGACCCGTTTTTGATCGAAATAAATATGAATCGAGATCGTTTTCGATGGGGATATGCGGTATTGTTCGATACCGATATCTCGCCTATGGAGATTGTCTCAATAGCGCGAGAATTGGGGGCCAGGGTCAGGGAAAATGCAAAAAAGTTAGTTAGGGTTACATGAGATCGTCACCCGAAAGGAAAAAGGAAATATTGCATTACAGCTAACATATATTCACTTAGGTATTTAATTCCTTGCTATTTATGAAGTATCCTATCAACGCAATTCCGAAATGATAAATAAGAAAAGTTTCTCCATCGCGTAACTTTTACCGGCTTGTTTATTTACGAAGTTGTGACATTCGGTGAATATTCTATTCCACGACAGTAATATGTGCTATATTGTCATTGTCAGTAGGCGTTCTTTGTTTACGTACGGCAGAAAATGTTCTAGGGGTAGGTATGTAGAGGTTTTCATAGAGGATCATCTGTCGCAAGCTGAGACTGAGCCAGAAAGTCAAAACAAAAGCGCTATTTCCATATTGCAGCCTGCAGCGCTATATTGTTTCCTCCCCTTCAGAAACGAAACCCGGACTATTTACTCAGGCCTTCTAAAAGGCCACTGCTTTGTCTCAATTCTCGGAACATATAATTCTATATGACGCGAAGGCTTCTTCGCTCCGAAAGGTCAGACCACATGAGAGTTCGGTGACATATTGGTAAATGTATTGTTGTTGGAAAATTTGCTGGATTCGCTGGGACATTCATAATTCATAATTTCTTTATTGCACACAGATAAATTGTATAGGACAAAAATACATAGTAAAGGTGAACAAAGGCGAGCTTATCTCTAGTAAGAAATCTCTTCCAGCGAACCATTTATGGATGAGACAGGTGGATTTCTTGGTAGGGGCACAGTTATTATATAATGATGACATAAACATAAACATTTACATACAGGCACATACATTGCTTCTGGCCCCACACTAGGATACCCTGTGTCATGGAAACCAGAAACAGCGACATCACAAACATGTAAACATCCAAGACCTGGGGGCTTTTTTTTTGTCCCCAGCCAGGATTCGAACCCGGGACCTCTCGCATGGTAGGCAGATCCACAACCGCTATGCTACAGAGGTCGTAATAAAACAATAAACTAAATAAACTAGTGCCTACATGAGCTTCATCACGATCGATATCAACTGCTTCAAGTGGCCATGATGGGAAAGGTGGAACGGAAACGAACCGTCCGATGAAGAAGGACATGGTGGCCCTCGAACAGAGACTATATGGCTGGTTTCAGAGTCACGCTTGCGCCGGCGCGGGTGGCAAGCGGCGCGGGTCACGGGACTATTGTCTCTTGTATCGTTTCAGAGTCGCGCTTTCCGCCCGCGCTGTATGAAATACGAACCGCGCTGTATGAAATACGAACCGCGCTTGCCAACCGCGCTGACGGTCAGCGTGACTCTGAAACCAGCCTATATCCAATTGACTGCGCCTGCGGGGGAATGTGGCTCGCCAAACGTTTGTTGTATTCAACAAACGTTCGCATACGCAACCTATATACGATGACGGGCCGCCAGACAGTTTCGCAGCGGCTGACCAATCACAGCTCTCTTACATCGTCCCCCGCCCGCCTGTCAAATGGTGAGTTGTGTTTCAAAGGAAAATGTATCTCTGCGCTCTCCACTGGATAAGTGCTCCCTGCCCTCGAATATAAGAAAATGGACCAGTATAGCCGGCGTCGAAGACCTGTTCCGCCTGGCGAAAGACAGAGAGGGGTACTCAGAGCTGACTGCCAAGCCAACCAGCCTTCTTGAAAGAAGAAGGAAAATTTACTATAGTAACGTTCCTTAAACCCAATAGTTCAGTAGGACACAAAAGATGGCGGATATCTAATCAACTTATAAAAAATATCCATTCATAAATACCCGGCTCACGATTAGCAACTAATCCTATTAAGTAAACTCAAAATTGGTCAGGACTCCACGAGACAGGTTATACCTAGTGTGGAGTCTACAAGCAACTATGTATAATCATTATTTGATTTGAAAATATTTGATAAAAAAAGATGAGAACTGGTCAAGTGCGAGTCGGGCTCGCGCACGAAGGGTTCCGTACCATTAGCTATAAAAACGGCAAAAAAATCATGTCTCTTGTATGGGAACCCCCTTTAATATTTATTATAATCTGTTATAGCGGCAACAGAAATACAATATCATCTGTGAAAATTTCAACTGTCTAGCTATCCCGGTTCATGAGATACAGCCTGGTGACAGACGGACGGACAGACGGACAGCGGAGTCTTAGGCTTAGTAATAGGGTCCCCTTCGGGTACGGAACCCTAATAAAAAACGAGTGATGAAAAGTGATAATTGATAAAGTCGAGTCAAAGTCAAAGATAAGACTGATAAACGAAATTAACCTACTGTGATACAAAGTGATGTTGTTTCATATGGTTTGATTTGAGGACATTATTGACAACTCTAGCGTTTAAGTCAAATATCATCTTTAAAGCACGTTGGTGCCGTGACCAGGATTCAATCAAACCGTTCATAGAGAAAGGAATAAGCATCACAAATCTAAAGATATAAATCAGACTCGTGCTTGGGCCAATTAAAATCTAAACGTTTACATGAATAGCGTTGAACATTGCGAAAAAAACGCGGCAAAATTAACTGTTTGTTATTGCTTTTAGCGCAACCTGCAATGCGTGGCGTTTTGGATTTCAGGTTATAATAATGTAACATTTCGTGGAAAGGTTTCAGAGCCTTTTACTAGATTGTAACTGAATCACCTGTACACAAACTATGTATATCTATGTGATATAAAGAAATTCTTCTGGGAGAATGTAGTAACCTGAAACGCCTAGTTAATGATGTTGTAAGATTATAGAGATAGCGTCCCACTTTCCATAATATCTAGAAGCACTTAGAATAGAAGCCTACCGCCGTTCTTGGACACACGATGACCATAGGTATACGATACATAGTTAGAATCGTCAGGGCTGGACTGCGTCACACACAATGAAATACTTAATATCTATAGATAAATTGAAACACGACACAATAAAATTAAATTTGGCCGACTCTACTACCATTTAAAGAATCCGCATAAAAATCCGTCCACCTATGTGAGACCTAAAGTGCCACATGGACACACACAGACAGACGCTTCAGCTTATAACATCCCTCTTTTTCCTCGTCGGGGATTAAAAATAATACTAGATCAGGTTTAGTTACAATTAAAAGGATTCCCGCTTTCATTCAGACCAGGATCGTATGAAACTCATGTCGGAATCGGAGTGCTCTCACAAGACTTGTTTGTCTGAAATAAGGTCACGAGTTAATGAATATGACAACAGAGGCAAGGACGCCTGCCATTTGGTCATGGCTTTCAAGATCTCAATGAAATCAACGGTGATTTAAACGAGGAAAGTGTATTAAACAAAAACAATAATTAATGTCATGGCTTTTCCCTTTCCGTGTGTCACACACAAAACACAAAACAATACAAATGGCTCCGGCTGACCACCAGTCGATTGGTCAGACAGTTTAGGTGTCTGAGAAAAGATGGGCATGAAATTAGACTAGAAGGAGACCGAATGAAGTGACTGCCTTTGGGAGAGGCCTATCTACCATTAGTAGTCTAAAGAGCAGATATGATGATAGTGATCAAACAAATCCATCTCTAGTGAGAAGCAGTTCGCTGAATTATAGGGCCACTTGTAAACTGTAAAGAAAAACAACACGTAGTACATGTTTAGTGGTGTTGACCTGACCCACTTTGCCCCGGACAAATTAAATCTTTTCTGTCCTTCGTGCGGGTTAAAACCATGAGCAAAGACGTTTCACGAAATAAATTGATCAGGCTATCAAAGTAGTTAACGGCGGGTTTTGGAGCCCGGTTCAAGCAAGATGTCCCGATAAGATATATGTCACAGATTCATCTGCCATTTTACATACAGCATTTATGTTTTATCTATTCAATAGATAGGGTATTTGAAGAGCGTTTGAGACAGGTACTCAGTAGTTCAGTACTATACAGCAAAAAAAAAATGCACCGTGGTAGTGTATTGTGTGCTCAAGAAACGAAAAATAGGGGAATGATATCTCGGAATAATTTTCAATAACTGTATTTTTAATCATTTATGTGCTGAATAGTCACTAGTCATATAGAGTCACGTCTTTCTAATATAGGGTGGTAGAGGCACCATAACAATTGTGCCCACCTTCAGCCTATTTATTTAGTACTCCGTTTATGCTTTTAGTGAATTTGGTGTTTATGCCTTTGGTTCGTGCCGACCGACCCTATAGTAGAACTGAAGACATGGGGGCATTATTAAGTTATTGCTAAAAGGATATTGAGTGTTCTCGCAAAACTACTTTTACGTTTTACTTTAAAGAAGCAATTCTTGTAAATGGTTTGCTTTTTAACCTCTGACATTTGGACTAAGTGGTTGCAGAAGCTTGCAAGCGGGAAGTCTATAAAATGACCGGATTATATCCCGGGCTTTTAGACGATTCTGAATAATTTAGTTGCGAGAGAATGCAGTTGTAGTCGACTTGTCACTGCTGCGAGGAAGTTGGAGGGAACTTTTTAAAAGCTTTCTGGTGCAATCAGTAATTGAATCTGGATAATAGATGAAAGGAAGTTTTGAGATGCATGCCAGAATCGTGGCAAGTGGAGGTCTTTAGTCTCTGCCCACCCCTCTTCCGGGGAAAAGACATTTGCAAAGGCAAGGCCGAGGATTTGAACTCACGACCTACGGATTGAGGGCCTACAGCATACCGGCTGCGCCACGACAGCGGTGTGAGTTGACGCGAAATATACGATCATATTGAAATGCGTGGGTGTATCAAAACACGTCTCTTTGTATGGGGCTCCCTTTAATTTGTAATATCTCTCGTATTTCAGTATTTGTTGTTGTTGCGACAACAGACATTCTGTGAAAATTTTAATTATCTAGCTATACAGATAGACAGACAGACAGACGGACAGCGTGGACTTAGTAATAGGCCCGTTTGGCACCCTTGGTACGGTACCCTAAATAAGGTAAAATAACCGGCCAAGTGCGAGTCGGACTCGCGAAGGGTTCCGTACCATTATCTATAAAAAACAGCAAAAAAAAAAAAAAATTGTATGGGAGCCCCTCCTAAATGTTAATTTAATATTAATTTAATTATTTATTTTTTAAGTAAATAATATACTCAATATATTGTGAACATTTTAAGCGTCTACCTTCCACCTACCATTATCAATATCGAGCAAAAATGAGCAAAAAAATTACGTTTGTTGTATGGGAGCCCCCCTTAATATTAAATTTCTTTTGATTTTTGTAGGTATTTGTTGTTATAGCGGCAACAGAAATACATCATCTGTGAAAATTTTAACTGTCTAGCTACCACCGTGACGGTTCATGAGATACAGCCTGGTGACAGACGGACGGACGGACGGACGGACAGCGAAGTCTCCCGTTTGGCACCCTTCGGGTACGGAACCCTAACAACTAAGACAGCGCGTAACGTTTTCCTAAACGGGGTGGGAAAGAAACAGTTTTGCTCATGTTTAGACAGTTATTCATTCAGTACTCTATTTAACCTGCGTTTGTGTACATTGTATAAGTACGAGACATATTTATGTGTACTCAAACAAGTTAGTGCTCTTCTTTGGAACTCTTAAATCACGCAAATGTTTAAAGTCGAATGGTACTTTTCTGGCTACCGTTACTTTAGAGGTGGATATAAAAAGCTTTTACCCATGAAATACAAAGTAATATTGTAGAGCAATCAACTACAGTACGGCTGCATTGAAGCTGTCTGAGAACTAATTATCGAGAAATAACAAAGAAGTTACCTCATGATAAAATACAGTTAAAATTGTTTGGAAAATGGGTTACCTCATATCGTTCAAGTTCTAGAGCTTGCAGTATTTTATTTTATCTTGCGAAGCACAATCGCAATGTCTGTGGCGATGGGCTAGCCCCTGTCAATAATTGAATAACTGGCTAAACTTAGTCGGAACTGTGCGACTTCCACTCCGCATGGAGTAATGCTATAACCGTTTGCCCTTATTGGCCTAGGTATAAGTTATTTATTGTGCTGTACATTTTTTATATTGTGCTGTGGGCTCAGTTCCTTAGAAAAAAAAACCTGATTCTAGGTTTGTTTACATTATTGAGATCTTGCATTTTAACCGTATCGGAAAGTTGCGTGTAGTAGGTCGTTAATGCATCAAACAAAACTCAATTAAAATCACGCAGAAGATGTAAACAGGATTAGTATTATATTAACCTAGGTACCTTATTTCTTAAGTCTAGCTCAAGTTGAACAAATAGATCAAATTAATAAAATATCGTCATCATCATCAGCTGTCAGGGAACCCTTGAGTAAACTCCAATCAACTCGGTCCTGTGTAACCCGCGTCCATTATTTTCCCTGTGGTTTTCCCGCTATCCTCGCTATGTCAACCAACAAATACATACTAAATGTTTCAGCTTGGATAGGTGACCAACTAACCTAGTCTTCCCGTATCTCAGTGAACGAAAGAGAGAGGCAACTTGCTTGACCGAGTTCCCCGGATTCATATCCCATCTCTGGGTACATGCTGTGCGAAAAGGAATAAAAGTACAGGCCCTGGGAATATAGCACCGACTTTACATGCACTAATTTTAATTTTGCTTTATGTTCGTGTCACTTTATATTACTTGAGATTCTTGAGACCGAGTCGAACGGTTTTTATAGGAAAGTTTGCACTGCTTACAAGGTACAACCAATATTAATTTAGGTTCTATACCTGAAATATTAGTGGTACGTAAGTTCCTTACAGGTAAGACTGAACCAAGATATCCAGGGACAGATATTCAAGGCAATCCTATATCCTTCAGGATAAGGGGCCTGAGTACTGGAGAATAACAGCGTTTTAAGGGGGCGGGTTGGGGGAGAAAACGGGAGAGCGTTTTCTTAATGAATGGCAGACTATCATTACCGTAAACCTGAAGTAAAATGAGAGGGAAATCCGCTGCCGTTGGAATCCTATTATTGACAAAGCCTTCTTAAGATCATCCTCTGTCTGTTAGCAGTTTAATGAGCATGAATCAAGGAGATTGTCTATAAATCATGGACGAATAAATACAGAATCTGATCAAATCTGAACTCTCTTTTTGACGAAAACTCATCGCATTTATCCATGAGTTTGCTGAACAGAACTTATCTTCCCTTCCCTCCTTGCATGACTCGAGAATAGCGTCGAATTTGGAAACGCGTTTTAACATTCGGCGGCGTGGCAAAGCCGCAGATTTATACGTTCACCTTTATGTGTGACATGAGGACAGCCCATCGCAAGTGATCTGTACATATTAAACTGTAGAAAACCGATCGTTAAAATGTGTTAAATACATAAGCAATATCGGCTCTGCGTTTCGGGTGCAAGCAACTGCAAGAGTTTGCATAAAATCAATATTTCAAGTTTGTTGGCGTATTTCTAGAGCCCTCGCCCCAATAGTATCAGGCTGGGGCATTTTAATACTGTTCGTTAGGGCTGTTTTAGTGACTTTCAGATTTCATCCCGCACACGGGTTTTATCCCTTATCCCATGTCTGACGATAATGGGCTGATTTTGATTGTGAATTTATATTTGTTAACATCTAGAATTGACGAGAGATGCGTGGTCTTGAAACGGGGAGGCCTTTCCGCAGCAGTAGGACACAGTATAGGCTAACTAGGTAATACCAGGTTAAAGACAAAAAAAAGACTTTATGACCTATCACTTAAAGTTTAATCTCGGGCGGACAGGTTTAAATCTTAAACCTGTCCGCCAGGGATGCAAATGTCGTCTATGAACACGATAATGAGCCTACAAAATGTCTTCCCAATACTACACAAAAAAATAAACAAATATCGGTCCTTACAGCCTTAATCTCAATGACAATGAAATGAGCGTAATCGCCACAAAGGCACATAAGGCCAAAATACGTAATTTTGGTTACCTGACAGTCTTTTTTATGTAGAAACCTAAGTCCCTGACCGATTCCTGTTTTTTTTTAAATTATAACCGCCTCCTTTTTTAAGTCGGTTAAAAATATAACCCTTCGGTGTTTTCAGTTCAGATTTTGTCCATAGTGCATAGTTAAGTTTGTGGTTTTGTATAGTGCAGACTGTCTATGTCAAAATGATTTATTGACGTTTAATTTTGATATGCATCAGCATAAAGCGTCAGTCAGATCCAATAATAATAAACATTGACATGTGATGGATGTAGTACAAAGTGCAATGCTCCTCGATACACGTGATTTTTGCATTAAACAAATTTAATTTAACTTCATTATAATTTTAAACGATGCATCTACACGCGACACAGTGTGCTTGTTTACATGATCTACATCTTTAGGGTTCCACTGCTGGGGAATAGAAACCCTGATATATAAAACTCCTGTCTGTCTGTCAGGCTGGTTAGCATTTGGCTGAACTCCCGAGATTTCACGTCACTTAGGAATGCATGAAGAATTCAGGAAAACGTTCACAGTTGAATCTTGAGTGGAAGTCGTGCTGAATTTCAATGTTAGCCCGTTCACGATATCTGGGCCCGTATTGCACGTGACGCCAGCGTACTTCGTATTCTACTGTCCGCTGGCGCCGTTCCAACGCCGCCGGCGTCTCGCTGGCGCTTGTGAGATTTAGTAGAATACCAAATGCGTCGTATTCAAGTTTGTGCCAGGCTTGTGGTATGCTTGTGTACAGTAGAATTCGGGCCCTGTTCAAAATGCTGAAATAGTTGGGTCATGAAGGCTTCTATGGCCACGGCCACTGGCTCTTCGGCAACGATCGCGCGGTTAAGCAACATCGGCCCGAGACCGGAGGAAGGATGGGAAACAAGTGGGACGTTTCTATGTACCTAGCATTTGTTTCAAGCTTCCATGTTTCGGATGACACGTGTAGCCGAAGTATCGCTACTGGCACTATAGTCCATTCGTGATAAGAAAACAGTATAAAGTCATCACTATCCGGTTCATGAGATACAGCCTGGTGACAGACAGACAGACGGACAGCGAAGTCTCAGTTATTACCTTATTAGGTCCCGTTTGGCACCCTTCGGGTACGGAACCCTAATAAACGCCATGTCTGTTGCAAAATATAGAGCTGACTAATACTGTACAATGTATGTTCAATGTAGGTGTACAGTCGCGATCAGCCCGGATAAGATGCAATAATTGATGCTAAGAAAAAATACCTATGCAATTTGGCATTTGAGAACCAAAAGTCACGTAATTTTTGGAAGAAAAAAGCTGTCAAGTGCGAGTTGGACTCGCGTTGAGAGGGTTTCGTAAAACAATAATAGGACTAACATCAACAAAATAACCTTAAAGTAGGTACCCTAAAATCCTGTCAAGTGCGAGTTGGACTCGCGTTGAGAGGGTTTCGTACAACAATAATAGGACTAACATCAACAAAATACCCTAAAAGTACCCTAAAATACTGTTTTTAAAAATCTGTTCTCCTCTGCAGGTCGCATTTCTCAACCGATTCTCGTGCACAGAGCCAAAGAAACTTGGCGCGACTTGTACGTGTCCCTGTCTCGCGGGCTTACGTGGGCCACATGCAAGATGCTTCTGCCCACAACATGCAGCAAGATTGAGTTTCTAATAGTTTCTATACAACCAGGGAGTACTTATCCAGTGGAGAGCGTATAGATACATTTTCCTTTGAAACACAACTCACCATTTACGGGCGGCGGGGGACGAGGTAGGTAAGAGAGAGCTGTGATTGGTCAGCCGCTGCGAAACTGTCTGGCAGCCCGTCATCGTACATAGGTTGCGTATGCGAACGTTTGTTGAATTCAACAAACGTTTGGCGAGCCGCATTCCCCGCAGGCGCAGTCAATTGGATTTATAGTCTCTGTATATAACTCATTCATTGTTAAGGGGTGAGTCATATAATAACGCCTTTTTTCCGAAAGAGGAGTAAGCGGCTAAAGACCTCCAGTTGCCCAAGTATAATCTCGCTTCCACTCATTTTGCACTCATCCATGCAAATAAAATAATTAAAACTCAAAGTGAAATAAGAATTATTTGAAATAAATTTCATCAAAATTGAGTTCATGGTACCTTACAGCAAAAACTTTGCTATCATTTAGTGCCACTATTCTGCAAACCTTATCCTATGCAGTCTTAAAATTGCACACTAGTATCCCCTTAAGCTCTCTCACTTAATCTGCCTCCAATTTCCATATTGTCTTGCCTTCTTGTTGCATAACTATGACTATAAACTGGTTAGTTTAGATCACGGATACTACTTTGAATATGCCCAATTAACTTGAATATTCATCAGATGCAAACAAACATGCATGTACCTACCTGTGTGTATGTTTTTCAGAAGGTTTTTTAGAAGGTCTTTGTATATTTACTCCAATAAAGTACCTAGGTAATTAATTACTTAAGTATAGTAGGTATCGCCTACAAACTGTCTAATCAGTTACTTAACCCCTTTTCTCGCAGAAGCACACTGTTGGAACGACCAAACAATGGGAACTATTGTTTTATAAGATGTGTCGGCGAATCAGTTACTAGTTATTTGGTAAATCCACTATTGGGGAGGCATTGGCAGAAAGTTTGTTATCTGTGCTCAAAACTCATGAATGAGGCAAACGAAAAGTTTGTTTGCATAAGCTGTTTAAAAACCGAACAGCATATTGATTGGTGATTATTATGCAGTCTGATGAATATGAATTAGAATCTTTTATTGTGTTTGTACCAATCAACCACCAAACGAAAGCTCAGTCCCCAGATATTGTTTGTCAAGCCACAAATGTTTATAGATTTTGTTAATGTCAATCATGGTTGCTTGTGATCCCTAATTATTTATGACGACCTCTGTGGCGGCTGGCTGGGGACAAAAAAACAACCCCAGGTCTTGGATGTTTACATGTTTGTGATGTTGCTGTTTCTGGTTCCCACAACACAGGGTATTCTATGTGTGGGGCCAGAATCATTGTATGTGCCTGTATATAAATGTTTATGTTTATTTATTTAAAATGGTAGCAAGCAAAGAAAGCAGGTACTCTCAGAAACAAATTGATTGTAATCTGTATAGGATTACACTATGCAGGTGTTGCAAGCATAATTTATTATTAGAAAGTCATATGCCTATTGCAGGTTTGTAGGTGTATTGTTTAATCATTATTAGGTCACTTACATCTTACATCCTAGTTTTATTTTTGCTAATATTTTTATAGGATGTATATTACCTATACATTTGTGGAACAATGTGTCAATACTGAGTGAACTGAAGATCACAAAACGGCTCTTGACCATTTGCCGGGAACGAACCCTAAGCTTCTTCGGTCACATAATGCGTTCACCTAGGCGACAGGGGGTACTTGATACAGCACATACCATACTACGCAGAACCGTCAGCAATGGAAGAGAGCATGTGGTCACGATCCAAGCATTGAGGGACCGACAAAGAAGAAGAAGAAAGATTATATTGTAGACAAGTGCTCAGGGAAAATCATATATTAATTATAATTTCTACTTTCCTATAACTAACATGTGCCGTGCGCGCGCACCTGCCTGCTGCAGCGGGCGCCGCTCGCTCGGGCATTGCGCGTGCTGAATATGGTAGCTGGCAAAATCGATATTTTCAACTGCTCATCTAATGAGTTCCGGAAGGCCATCTTATAAAAGTTAGGAAGTAATATGTTTGTGATTTTTTTTTTTTTGTTGTATTTGTTAAGTTGCTTCTCTGTCGCAAATAAGTTAAAATATACTTATCATCGCATAAGGTTTAGCCTGTGATGGTAGGTGTTTATGGATAAATAAATAAATAAATAAAAAAAAAACTTTTTGTCTGCTCCACTTCCTTCTTCTTCACAGGGTGCCATCTCCAATTCAAAACCTCAACTTCTATTCTACAATAAAAATAAATAATGACTTACCTCCTCAATATCCTTATGAAACTTGATTGGCCTTATCAAATAGAAGTGAACAGCAAAGTACACAAAGTTTATCACTAAAAACACACCGTTCCATACAACCGCATCAAAGTAGCACTCAATACACCATGCCCACGTCAACGAGAATGCACAGCCTAGCATCAATGACACACGCAACCACACCAGCCCAACCGGAGTGTGTGGAGCTAGGAACGACAGGAGAAAACAGATATTGGCCGCTTGGAAAAACACATGGTTGATCGGCTTCCACTGCGGACAGTTATTCAAATAGAAATCCCACATTGAAGTTCGTTCGTGCATCGTAGTGTTGACTGGGTCAGCGGGAGGTAAGGATCTCGCTGTTTCTAGAATCTGCATTTCTGTAGAAGGTGTAGGCGAGATCTCCGTTGTGCTATCGGTGGCTAGGTCCCCAGTTGTGACATTCTGGACTAACATGCCGATGGCTAAGGCACTGAAAAACAGCATCATCCCGCCGTATAGCGTCCGTTAGGAATCTCATTGATGTAACAACGTCAAATTTTGGCATCTGCACTGAACACTGAATTTATACACTGGGTAAGTTTTTGGGTTATTAATTTAGAGTGATTTTGATATTTTCAGGCGACAGTCTTTGCTAAATTATTTGCACACGATCGAAGAGTTTGCTCCTTTTGAAAAGCGACACTATATACTAAGATAATAATTTAAAGACTACGAAACTATTCAATAACATTTCACGCAATCACACAGTAAGTAAATTAATTTTAGAAACAAAATATTGCAAACAATCGACCGAAGCAAAAACGACAACCGTGCAAGAAATCCGTCACTCGTTTGACAATTAGGGACACGAAAAAAAGATCGATTCCTAGGTGGAATCGATTCTTCTCTTCCGATGCCAAGTACTTTTGGCATCGATACTTTTTTTTCGATTCTTTACCGATATGAGTACTTTATAGTTAGTATCGATTCTAGTCTATGACTAACAACATGACGGAACTAAAATCCAATCCAACCGCGCCCCACAACCTGCCAGAAAAATATTTAATTGATGTCAATAAATTGATAGGTGATAGAGAAGTTCTTGGCTGTGAATTTAAAATTATGCCTATGAAAAAGTGTAATTATACACAGTGAATATTAAGACACTCGCCGAAACCTTTTTGGTGTAGACCGTCGACACTATCGAGTTGTGGCACAATTTTCCAAATCGGGTGAAAAAAACTCGAAAACTCGAGTTCTTTCTTAGAAAACTAGAAAATTGAATAAACTTTTACCTAAAAGTTGACTCAATTTTCGAGTTTTTTTTAACCCGATTTGGAAAATTGTGGAACCACTCGAAAGTTTCGATGGTCTACACCAACCAGGTTTCGGCTTCAGAGTGTCTTAAAATTCACGGTGTATATAATTATATATTGTTAATGTTATTTAAAAAATAAATTTAATTGCATGATTGATTTATTTCTTGTCTTGTTTTATTTCAAAATATATAAAGTATGAAGATTTACGTAAAAGTTTGTCATTTTCCAGACCATTCAGCTGTTTATTTTTTTTTTTCGTAAAAGTACTCGATACCTAGAAGTATCGATACTTTTGATACAGATACCGATACCGTATCGATACTTTTTTTTCGATACATCATATGAGTACAGTATCGATACTTTTGTTTCGATACCGTGTCCCTATTGACAATATTCTGACATTTATTTGACAGATGGGTGGGTACCATTGTTTTTTTTTCCATCTTTATCCTTTTGGATAGGCAAGGGCAATCAAAGCCGTACAGCCTGTTCATGGTGATTCTTTCTTCATTCGTCTATTTCTGTTTAGGCCAAAGCCAGGTCTTTTGTTTATTCAGTCATATCCGTTATTATATGCCAGGCCGGAGCCAATTCTTTGTAAATCTTCTTCAGGGTAAACTTTTTCAAAAAGGCCGAAGCCAAGTCTTTGTAATATATCCAGTTTTGTAAGGTTTTTCATAGCCGGTAATAAGTCTTTATCGAGGTTAGTCATATCCGAGATCTCATCTCCTTCTACTCCCATATCTGTTGTCTGGAAGAACATCAACTGCTATAGACGCAGTTTCTCCCCACAATCTGTTTCTCCAATGACTCCTGAGGTTGCTTCTCTCTTTCTATCTAAACTGTCCCCTCCATATGCTCCCATGAGAGATGAATGTGTTTCATTATTTTCTCCTCCATCGGGTGACCCTTTTGATTCACCTTTCTCAGAAGAGGAGTTAAATATGGCGCTATCTGGTCTAGTGGACTCCTCTCCTGGTCCAGATGGCTTTCCATATTCCTTTATTTGTCAATCTGGCCTCAAGAACAAAAAATATTTACTTAACCTCTTGAATTTCTGTTACGACTCAGGCTTTATTCCAGATTCCTGGAAAAATCAAACCATAATCCCGATTTTAAAACCAAGAAATTCCTCTGACAACCCAGACAATTTTAGACCAATCGCCCTTTCTTCAGTCCTCCTAAAAATCTTAGAACATATTATACTAGTGGCTCTGTGAGCTGTAGACCTCGCGAGTATGTCGGTGGGAAAGCTGAACTGCTAACACACATAAAAAAATAACCCAAATAATTTTCTTTCAATAACACATACAAACTTATGAATGTACCTGGTTACGTACATACAGTATGAAAGTAGCCGCACCAATAACTTTGTAAACTACATTTCGCGATCTTTAATACAACTTATTGACTTTTTACTAAAATTATATAGTCTGTTTCACTCTCATGGTCTTTAAGAATCCAACGACACCTCATTTGTTAATATCCATCGAGCCGTTTGGGTTGTAGCGATTTTTTTACATTTTAAAACCCCATATCTCCGCCATTTTGAAAAAAATCTAAAAACTGGCTCGAGTAAAAAATTCTATTTATTTTTCCAACCTGCTCACAAAATTTCACGAGAATCGGTTCATAAATGCGACCTGTAGAGGAGAACAACCGGACATACGAAAGCATTTTTGCCCAAACCTGAAACAGAGACGCTTCGCTCGCTCGGTCAAAAAAATAGATTAGAAGCTTGTCTAGAACAGAGTAATTCTTTCAAAAACTCGTACGGCTTCAGAAAAGGTCGAGGTACGAATACGATGGATAGTCTAGCTATACTAATCACGGACATTCGTCTTGCATTTACCGAAAATTCCTCTGTTTTGGGCGTTTTCCTCGACATTTCAGCAGCCTATGATAGCGTCGTTCTTTCCATTCTCAGGCAAAAAATGCATTATCTGAGATACAAGCATTCGTTATTTCATAGAACTCAGGAACAATAGTTCCGTTTTGACAGTTCATAAAAAGTATCTATTTTGACTTTGACTTGACAGGCCACAAGCCTATTCAATCAAATGCGTCATTTTAATACATTACATTACACAATCTAAACGATATAAAAGCTTGTTGCAAGATTTACTTGTGTAGACTTAATTAGGTAGGTAGGCACCTATTTGCATAGACTTGGAGATAAATCCAGAGCATGTCCGACATCCGTATATTACTTAGGTACCTATCTGATTGGTTAATGGGAGCACCCCGGGTCGAACCCGCATCTCCTGTGTGAGCAGCGAGCGTGAATCCCACTAGACAACGGAGCTATCGCATCGCTATAATACGAGCTTCACTACGCGTTGTCGATTGTTAAGTGGATTTATTGTTAGAGTTTCAAGTGTGAAACAATAAAACACGTACATAAAAAGATATTCTATATTGTTTTTAACGTAATGTAATGGAATCGTAAGTTTGTAGACAGCATAATATACGAGTACCTACCTAGCAGGGTAGGTAAGTAATAATATTAAGCTATGATGGCAGAGGCAGAATGGATTAAAGTAAAACAGGTAGTGTTTGAAGAACGGCACATAATCAAGGAATGTGAGGGAGAGAGCAGAGAGCTATATCTAGTGCCATAGCTCTGTCCTTCACATACCAACGATATTAACGTCCACGACACTACCATTAAAACCAGCCATAACCGTAATACAAAACCAAGATAAAATATAAACGAAGTATGATGATAGTAACTGCCCTGAGATTATCAGTCGGTTAAATAAAATAAGACAGATACTTGTATGAAAAATATCTATCGAATACTTTGTATACTTGTATACGCGAAAATTTGAGCCTTTTTGAAAGTCTCTTTTTCTGCAACTTTTACGACATTTCTATTCAGAATCACGAGCTCTTCTCTCCCTTACTAATTCTCATTTGTATGAGATGAGCACCCTGTGCTATCATACAATTAATCATCTGGAAAATCGTGACGAAATAGGAAAAAAAAATTGTGACATTTTTTTCTCCATAGGGGCACAGGGTGCTCATCCCATACAAATTACAATTAATAACCCTTCGTAAAAAAGAGATGGCGTGAGGAGTAAGATTTGTACTATAAACGCCATGGTTTCAGATAAAATTCTAGGTGGCGCTAATCTGAGAATAAATCCTATATATATTAGCGCCATCTCGTGGTATTTGCGATTTTTCGATGGTGTTGCACCAAGCGATAATGGCCTCGAACTAAAGAAGCTTCCGTAGCATTTCAGTTTACGCCCCGGTGTCATATTTTGTTCTAGGTGGTCTATCTGTATTAGTATAATATTATAGTATCTGTGATAGGGGTGAGAAGGGCTCGTGATTCTGAATAGAAATGACGTAAAATTTGCAGAAAAAGAGAATTTTTCAAATAGACTCAAATTTTCGCGGAATCGCTCATTTATTTCAACAATAAAAGTGTCTTATCCCCAACCTTCACTTAAGTATCGAAAGGAATCGAATTAAAGCAACAACAATGCTCTCTCACTTGTATTCTAGAAAGCAGCAGTGCGCAAGTGATAAATCAAGCAAGATTTTGTTTGTTTCATTCAATTCATTCCTTTTAAGACACACACATAATATTGCAAAAACTGTATAACTATAACTATTAAAACTAATTATAACATTCAGGAGAACATAATTCTTTGGTAGAATTAAGCTTTGAACTTAAAGGTACGATCAGCAAAGAAATGTAGTGTATTTAACAATATTTCTAAGGAGTTTTACCAACGAAGAATAACTTTTTACTCGAGAGTATCTTCTGCTTTTTCTAAGAATGACCTCATTTTGAACTGTCATTGTCATACAAATTATCCCTGGGATAGGTAGTTATTTTAGCATAACTTTTTGTTGGTAAAATCCAGCCTTAGGGTGTGTACTCTCGATTAAAAAGTTAATCTTCATTGGTAAAACTAGCATCAATATACAAGGTGACATTTAATTAGCTGACCATAGTTTGAGGAATGATAGCACCCATCATTATGAACAACTTTCCCCAAAGAAACATATAGTCGCAAATAATTTTTTTTTGGGTCTTCCATAGTAGCTTGAAATCAGCTGATCGGGGCACTGCACAGGGGGACAAAAAAATTTTGGTTAGCTAATTAAATTTCACCCTGTCTTATATGCATAGCTTAGCATAGATCATGGACAAACTATTAATAATGGTACAGTATGTAAATAAACAAAAAAATGTTTATGAAAAAGGGCTCTAAATATAGAAAGAACATATAAAAACTGTTATTACTGTGTATTTAATATGTATAGGGCCTTAGCATTTTTGTCAAAACTGAAAGGCTTTTTGACAAAGAGCATCTCAAAGAATGAAATAATAATAATGGTAAGTTATGTTTAAAGTTAGAAAACAAAATAAAATTTGCTTAAAAATAAATAACAACAAATATCAGATGAAATAGTTATGATAAAATGTGCTTACACAATCTACACGTACTTAATACAAAGGACATTGCAAATATACCAATAGAGAATATCAACAGAATTAAAAATCATTACACCAAGGTGAAACGAACTTCAATAAGATACAATAAAACCATTCAAGAAGCTAAAAACAAAAATATGTTTTCTTTAAAATCAATCTTTTATACACTGTGACTACTTGGCCAGTTTCGGATATTTAAAGTAAAACACGCATTTTAGTTTCAAAGTTCTTTCTAAAACATGTAGTACATTTACTTCATTAGCTTAAAAATATCGCGGGGTAACTAGTAAGTACCTACCTACCTACCTATCTACATTATGATACAAAGGATTATAATGGCCAAAATATTACAAATCTTTTACAAATACGTTCTACTGTACATAATATCATAATCGGAATAAAGATTTTAGAAAGAAAAACATAAGCTGTATAAAAATAAGGATACCCTGAGCCCATAATGGACTAAACTGAGTTTATTTATTTATTTTGTAGTTATGCAAGTTGTAAATGAATTAACGCAAAATGAGAAACTACTTTGTTAGGGACATCATTCTGAGCAACTTTCATTGTGAAAACGATTTGATCAGAGCAACTTTATTTTTCACTTCCCAGTACATTTTGGCCAGAGTGGATCAGCTGATTTATATGGAGAAGTGAAAAATAAAGTTGCTCTGATCAAATCGGTCTCATAACAAAAGTTGCTCAGAATGATTTCCATAACAAAGTAGTTTCTCATTTTGCGTTAATTCATTTACACCTTGTTTATTGACTATGAGTAAATGCTATACTGATAAACCACCCAAAACAAATTGCCTGACCCTGGTATTTTCTAAAATACTAACACTTATATTAAAGCAGTTAAGATTGAAAGTAATAGATATCATATCACACATGTGCTTAAAAGTTGCACAATTTTAACATATGCCTGATGGCAAATCACCAGTATCCCGATTTCATTCAGATTGATGATGTCATAATACCAAGAAAACATTCTTGCTATAGTCTGCCCAAAAACAACCACAGTATTTTATGGTCGATTAGCTAGAAGTTAATTAACACAAACTCGGGTAAATTTGAAAACTCCATATTTTTTACGGGTGTGTCATAGATTTTTTATATTCTACTTTTTACTTGAGTCTGGCTAGTCGACGTAAGTATCTGTGCTTCAACCAACATACATAAGAAGCAGTGAAGCAGAATGTTTGAAGCCAAAAAAGACGACTCTAGCAATTCCTGTTTTGTTAAATTGGCGTGCAAAGACAAACTAACTACACAATACATACACACATATTTTGAGTTCAAATATCACATGCTTTGAATAAATTCGGCGGTACACCTTACCAGAACCTGGACATCGTCTTAATATCTAGCTACCATAATAAATAGTGAAGGAATTTGGATGAAATTGAAATACTACATCACACCACACATAGTAACATTGTCATATCATGATTGGACTCCGACCGGATCCTCTGAGATCGATTTTGAAGCAAATCGGTCTAGTAACCAAAACGTTCAATATGGCGTGGCGGTGACTGTTTCAATATTTTACTTCAGAATCATGATTGGACTCCAAACGGATCCTCAGATATGGCTAGAAATTTAGTTATGTGATTGATGTTGTAAGAAAGCCACAGAAAACTAATAATGACACTAAAAAACATAACCCTCCCTTCTGAAGGCAGTCGCAAAGCCGCATACCGAGGAAGTTTTTTTGGTCTGCTTTTTACGACGTTTGGTCAATGCAAAACGAATTTCTTTGCTATCAAATGGCACCTTGTGGTACGAATTGAATGAATGTTTTCAGCGGATCCGTCAGATCAAACTCAAGATTGACTCAAGATTAATTAGGGAGGTTGGAGTACGAAAAACGTTATGTATGGTATTGTTTCAATCTTGAGTTTGACTTGACATATAAGATTGGAGTAACCCTCCAGTGGCATGATTCTCGCGCATTTGATATACGATATCTAAACCTATATCGGGTGATTTTGTATGGGAATCTGTCAATATAGGTCTCGATATCTATATATCGAAGGCGCGAGAATCATGCCACAGGATGAAAGAGGATCAAAATATATCGACAATAATTCGCCAAGCTAAAAACTCAATAAAAAAACGACTTCATGACCTATTACTTGGTCCTTACAGTGTCGTCTATAGACCCGAAAACGAGCCTACAAAATCTGTCTCCAGACAGTGAAGTCCATGCGCTATTACAAATGTAAACGAATATGCGATCCTAACAGCCAGGATATATCTCGTGACAATGACTATATACACCAAAAAGTCACAAAAATCTGGATGCTTAATGTCATCCATTTAAAAACAAATTGAACTTCACAGTTTTTTCATGTAGAAACCTAACTACTGGACCAATTCCGGTTTTCAAAAAATGGGACTGGGCTTCCCTTTTGAACAAAGAAAGAATTTTTGGAATCGGTAACGATGTAAAAAACATAAAAAAAACAACATTCAACCGAATTGATAACCTTTTTGAAGTTGGTTAAAAATACCCTCCCCTCCCTATTTTTTTGGACGGAACGCTCATTTGGAATGCATCCACTGCACATTCTCAGTACTGCTGCCCATAACCCAGCACTCTTTCTATTCTATTTTAGTTTATGGCACTTTGTTGCCTATCGACAAATTTTGCCAGTGTCAGGTGTAAGGCTTGACATGGGTCAGACAAGCCGCGAGGTTAACAGGTTTAGGGGAATATATCCTTGCGTATATTCTATGATAGCGAAGGCGAAAGATACTAGAGTTTCACATTATTGACACGAATGAACTTCATCGTAATTTCGATGAGTTCCGGTTCAAGGAGAAGGTAAGCCAGGAAGCCGCGAAAATTAGTAGGGATTAACCATAGGTCAATGGGATTAACCAGTTGCTTCTGGACAAAAGAGTCCTTTGACTTTGACAGTGGGTACCAAGACGTCAATTAATGTCTATTGCAAGAGGATGAGAACTTAATTTTCCCTAATTTTAATGTCATTTTTTTTCCTTTTCGGCCAGGAGAATGACAATCTCTCGACTGAAAGGGTTAATCACAAAATATATGTGAGGTGATATAGTATTCCGATTTGCAACCAATTGCTTCATTCCACCTTACCACTTAGCAGTGATCAGAAAAAGTAGACGTATTTTTGAATTTGCGACACGCGGTAATAATATGGACACACCCGGATCTGTAGTATGGGTTATCGTGGTATCAAATAAACGGTCTAGGTCTTGGGCTTGGTTTTTACTACATGGTAGAAGGGGAAAAAATAATTTAATAAGGAAATATAGAGCATGTACGGTACGGCCACTGTCCGAGCTATCGCAAGCTGATGGTCCCACAAATCACGCGGAGGCATGGCGACGATGGCTAAAGCAGTTCAAGGTTTCTGAAGGCTTCGGGAGTACACAAGGAAACCGGTGACGTCCAAGCAAGCCAATCGTCCAATAAATCCAATTGGGCCAGAAGGCTGACGTTTACTCAACGATTAAACTTTAATGAGAAATTCGCCAAGCACGAGGACCGTGAAGTCGTAAAAAAGTTTATCGAAAAATTCAACGATCACTTTGGCACAAAGACCAAAGTAACCATGGCCTGCTTCAAGTTCTTCACTTCTTTACGAGAAAACGACCATTGTTTTTTTAAGTTTCAACTCGAGGAATTAATATCTTTAGATCTTGAGATTGTAGTCAGAATTCCGGGGCATGTCCATCTAAGTTTAACGTTAATGTACCAATACAGCTCTACAGATTCCGATCACTGGTATTACAATTGTACACCATGGTTATTGCATTGGTCACATTGTGCGGCCGCCACAATGACGGTATTGTGGCTGTGCTGTACATATACCACAACAACAATTAATAGACAAGACAATCCAACTTTCCTGTATTGACTATTTATATCACTCAGACATTTCATTCTCACTTTACATAATTGCCATGATGACACAGTAGATAGTAGTATTACAATGAAACACCTACGTATTTAACAAAAATATTTCTGTACATTCCTATAACCCGTCGGAAATTTTCCGATGTATGGATTATTAGATCCAGTCAAAAAAATTATTGACCATAAAATCATACATATTACTTATAAAAGTAGGGATGTGATGCGTATGAGCAAGACAGCGGGCGACCTAGCGAATGGAGCAGCGCGTAAGAATCTACTGAAGTCTAGTCACTCTCTACCTATCCAGTCAAACATCCGCTTTATTTTTTTGGAATTCCGTGGAAATTCGCACGCGTTTCCCGTCTGCGACCCATTGAAACAAAAACAGTACTTACATGTTATGCATTGTGTAACTTTTGGACAAGTTGGGATAAATATACCACAATATTCACTGCTATTGCACTCACAGGACATAGGCCGGATCTGGATATGACGTACCAGGTTACGAGAACACGTTGATAGGGCGCGGAGACATGGTTGCCAGGTTGGGTGTGGGACTGGCCAGTGGATCCTCGAGATGAGATACGAGTTGTTTAGCCTCTATGGTAGCTTGTTTCACAGCCTCCCTGTAAGCGCCTCTTTTCTTCTTGTTGAAGCGGACCTTGAAAGTAAGAAAGCAACTAAAAAGGCAATTTTTTTTATAGTGGCTAAAATACCTAATGATTTATTTGTAGATGTAGAATACAGGGTATAACAGACAGTATATTTTAAAGTAGGGTTGTAACGGAGCTCCGCCTCCGCCTCCGAAAGTTCGGAACTTCCGATAGAAATCGTACCTCCGACTCCGACTCCGCCTCCGCCATTTTTGAACGGAGGTTTAACGAAGTTTATTTACGTTCAAAAATGTACACGCAATGTGACAGTAGCGATGCTAGGCATCACGGCCGCTCGGCTGAGTATTGATGTGAGAACGAAACTGAATGAAGTGAAGATTGTTTGTACGAATGGAACGCGGGGGCGGTGGGTAGGTATGTTGACAGGAATCAACCTGTCGACTTTTTCACTAGATTGGGTTTCACCGAATAGTTCCTTTATCGAAGTCTTTATTGTCAAAGGTTAAGTACGAAAATGCTGTGATCCAGGGGAATTTAAACTTGAAAAATACTCTAGCTCGCAGTTATAAATACTTAGTTGTGTTTGTGACTGAACCTCGATTGTTTTGAGTGATATAGTACTTAAATTGCCTCTTCTTAATTATGAATACCGTTAAAAATTATTGTTAGTGTAATGTGTATGTCCTATAGCTTTTGAATAAATACTTTTCCGAGATAAATCAAACATACATATTTTTTCTACCTTCGCCTCCGTTAACCTCCGACTCCGCGGAGGCGAAGCTCTTCACCTCCGCCTCCGACTCCGCCTCCGATACAACCCTATTTTAAAGGGTTGCTAGGGACAACATCATCGTTCTGAACAACATTCACTATGAAACTGATTTGATCAGAATGATCAGAGCAACTTTATTGTAGTCATAAATAATTAGTGGTTTCTAATGATCTTACACATAAATTGGTAAGCATTGAGTAATTACAGTAATTAGGTAGGCAACCAGTCAAGCAAGATTACTAAAATGTTTTACCTAGCCACACGCCCCATGACTCAATTCTGTTATTTTTCAATTTTTTTTCTTTCTATGAGGATTATAGGCCACGATGAGACATGCCTCTTAGGAAATCATGAAGTGCATGTAGGTAGGTTCAGAGTTGTTTGTGAACAACTATGTACTGATGACCTCATAGTAACATAGGTATGGAGAACTTTTCTCAAGCTCTTCATTGTAGGCGGTAGTAATGGCTGAAGGATACACGAAAAAAACTGATTGTTTAAGGAAGTAATAGGTAATAGTGAAAAACAAACCTTGTAATCCTCTAAAAACAGACTCAAGCTGTCACATGGCATCAAAGAGGATGTGGTTGAGGCAAACCAAGCCACATGGGCTTTGGACGCCGCCGTGACACTCAGGACTCTGCCGGGCCACCAGGGGAACCCTACCACCTTACCCCACACAATATCCCCCGGATTAACACGGACATGCTTTCCCCCTGCACCTTCTATACCAGTTTCAGGAAACTCTGGGACGGTATCACTTTCCCAATCCGAGCTACTGTCTTCAGCTTTCTTTTCTGAATCACTGCTCAATCTGTGTAGACTAATTGACAATTTCTGATTGAGGCAGTCTTTTATGTCGCTAAAGTAGTTTATAGATTCTATGTCTGTGCCTTTGCTGGTATTTTCGTCTCGTTCTCTATGCTTCTTTTTGTGTTTTAGTTTGTGTTTATGTTTCTTTTCTGCTGTATCTATGTTGGGAATGCTGTCAGTGACTGTATTTCGAGGGGACAGAGCTCCTATGTGCTTTGGAGACAGGCCTGTTCTGAATTCTTTCTTTACAGTGGCAACACCTTTCTTTGCTTGCTTTTTAGCTCTCTTAAGGGCCTTTTTAGCTGCTCTTAGTTCTGATTGTTTAGCCATATCACAGACACCTGAATCCTCATTGTAGTCTCCTATGGGAGGTATTTTGACAACTGTACCTTCTCCTTCTCCAAAGCAAATTTTAATAGTCTTTGCATTAGTGAATATAGAGTTAAATGCTGTATCAATTTGTTTAGGAGTCTCATTAGTTTTGGTTTCAGAGTTCATGCTTACATCTTCAGTTACATCTACAAAGGCTGCCTGGGGTATTGTTCTATGGTTATCACTTTTAAGATTAGTCTTGTCACTAGCCTTATATGGCTCATCTTTATCCTTATTAGCTCTTTTCATAGCATCTGATATTTCGTTAGGATGTAGTCTGGAGAGCTTGGGAATGAGTCTGCTGCCCATGAGGAACTTTTTTTCTGCATCATGGGAAAGGTCAGAGTCCAAATCCTGTTCAGATGTTTGAAACTTTCGTTTTTTTACTACATTTTCACTGTTCTCGTTGCAGATCCCCTTGCAGTTTGAGCAGAGAACCTTTCTCGGCCTGAGTCTCACAGTCATTTTTTGTCGCGGCTGGGGCTTGCCCTTGGCTGCCGTTTTCTTAGAAACTGGCGCAGGGCTCGCATACTGTGGTTCTTGGTACACGAACCTTTGACTAGCGGAATGCAATTTTTCATCTTTTACTGCCGTCGTACCACTTTTACTAAATGCTGGATGTAGACTGTACACTCCAAATGGCAAGTTGCTGGAATATAATCGACAGGAATTTAGTAAATATGGAGCACTGTGGCGACTAATCGATACATTTTGCGCCGCAAATATTGCAAATACTAACCCCTTTTGGGAGTCTAGAAGTACACCTTGGAACTTTTTATCTTCTGTAGTGTAAGAAACCACAAGTAAATCGGCCAGGGCTTCTTCTACTTTCACTAAAATCTCTGAATCTTTTGGAATCGTCATATCGGCTGTCGAAGCAACAGCCGCCATGTTCTTTTTGGATTAGAAACCATAGACAAAATGACAAATGAAGAAACTTCATGTTGAATGATATAGTGATGTACGAACTTATTACCTACTATTTATGCTATTTATTACCTTATTATTATACTTATTCATTTATTAGGCGTTTTTCAATACGCCGGCCCGGCACCGGCATCGGCCGGCAGTCCGGCACCGGTTTAGTGAGTATGTGAAGGACAGAGCAAGAGTTCTACCTATCTCTTTCTAAACACAGTATGGTTGGTACTGACGACACATAATGCCGAAATTACGTTGCGTTATAGCGTACAGCGTAACTTCGGTCGGGCGTAAGTTCAGCGGCAACTCAGTAAGATAACTACTAAGATCGGCACTTATGGTGTGTCATATCAGCCGAATACGTCGGAACGTAAAATCAGCCGCGGAACTTCGGTCGCGTAACTTCGGCAAAGTGTGTTTAGACTCTTAGTGTCTAAACACACTATACCGAAGTTACGCGACCGAAGTTCGGCATGATTACGCCTGTAATGCTATTTGAATAACTGACGAGTTGACGACACATAATGCCGAAATTACGTTGCGTTATAGCGTACAGCGTAACTTCGGTCGGGCGTAAGTTCAGCGGTAACTAAGTAAAGTAACTAGTAGGTACTAGGTAAGTTCGGCACTTGTTTATGGTGTGTCAATATCAGCCGAATACGTCGGAATGTAAAATCAGCCGCGGAACTTTGGTTGTGTCACTTCGGCATAGTGTGTTGAGTGAGGTGAGACACTTACATAAACTCACTAAACCGGCGCTGGTTAATAATAATAATAATATATATATATACATAAAAATAATAATAATATATACTATACGTCTACCATAATTAAGAAAGTAGTTAAAGGCTATAAAAGTAATAAAAATAATAACATTAAGTTAAGGCTATATATACTTTATTATCTAGAATAAGATAATCTTCCGTAACTCTGCGAAGTTACTAAAATAAAACTAAAAAGCATCTCTAATAATAAAAAACCATAACTTAATAAGAGTACGGACAACTAGTGTCTGTAGATTTGTAATTAAAATAATATTAAAAAAAAAAAAACCGGCGCTGGTGCCGGTGCCGCCGCCGCCGGGCCGGCGGGCGGCGGCGGCGTATAAAAAACGCTCAAGTAGCGGTGAGTTCACAGAACAAAGCAACCAAGCAGAAGACTGAAAGTTATCTGTGACGGTGACGTGACGTAACTTCATCTGTCCAGTCCTCGTCGAGTCCATAGAAAGCACGGCCATGGAATGCACGGCCCTGGAATACGCGACCCGTATTGCACGGCCCTGGAATCCGTGTACATGAAGTGGTCGCCAAGTACGGGCCGGGCATTCCAGGGTGTGCAATAACTTACACACCCCTGGAATTGCCGTCCCAGGATTGTACAGCCCGGAATGCTCGACCCTGGAATACGCGACCCGTATTGCACGACCCTGGAATGCGCGACCAAGGATTTGCCATCCTCTGGTACACGGATTCCAGGGTCGTGCATTCCAGGGTCGTGCAATCCGGGTCGCGCATTCCAGGGCCGTGCAATACGGGTCGCGTATTCCAGGGTCGGGCATTCCAGGCTGAACAATCCTTGGTCGCCAAATACGGGCCGTGCAGAAAGTGTACAGGGGTGGAATCCGTGTACGGAACCGGAAGTCAGAGTGTCCATAGACAAATGCTTCATCAAAGATTAGGGTGTGTTCACAGTGTAGCTATATGTTTTCAGTTTTATGCTACTCTCACAAAGTGGTATGTCTGGTGCTGCCATGAAATATATACTTAATAAGCTCTCGACGCACAATAGCAGAATGAGAATGAGCGTCTCTCTGTGTTCAGTCAGACTATTCATTTTTCGTTTCTTCAAACCGCGAATGAAAGATGCGAACATTGTTGGATCGGTTGGACGTGCCACCGCAGCCGGCATCGGCCGCCGACTCAGCAAACTGGTGTTTTTTGTCAAAGTCATATCTCGTAATTTTCCCTATAAAATGTAGAACCCAGATTAGGGAACGCCTTGCTCCGCTCCGCTTTGATCCGGCTCCCGGTTCTGCATATAAGTGTGTACCTTACAAAGCTCTTTGGTTTTCAAGCAGGAAGTAACCTTTCATCCCGCCGTAAAATTAATTTAAATTGGTTTCCTTAATCAGAAAATGGTGATAGAGGAAAACTAAGGAAAACTTCAAACTTCGTGCGTATTTATATAAAACCCAATCCCATTCGCTCAAGCCATGGTGTTTTTTGTTTGTTTATTTTCCGCCGGCTCCCATTCACTTACATTTTGGAAGCCGGCGGTGGCTCATACTTCTTTAATGAATTCATTCGGCACTTTTCTTTCATTCCGTGTTTAGACTTTTAATTTGGAGTGAAAAATGCCGAATGAAAGGTGAAAATGAAAGTCTGATTCTACCTTAATAATCGATTAGGTACAAAAATTTTACGAGAACACAATAATATACCTAACCAATATATTGCAAATCATAATATACAGCGCTAGCTTTATAGATTGATGCTTGATAGATAGATAGATACCATTGAGCTACCATTACTACGTATCGTATAGAGGCGCTGTCTCAAACAAAAAGCGTGTCGCTACTTGATCACGTGGGAAGTGGGGGCCGTGGCGAGCGCACGTATAGATTTATACAACGCAGAAGTGACACTGCTTTAGTAACTAAATCAATTCATTTGAGTGGAGTTTATTACAAAATGTAATTACCTATCTATAAGTAAGATTAATTTAAATGGTTGGGTAGATAACTACTAATACATAGTTGAAACGTTTTTACCCTCGAAAAATCCCATTTCGTATTGTTTCCCGGAATTATTTCGCGCTTTTTCTCAAAATGGTATTGTTCCCGGGTAGAATCCCATCACAACAAGCCCCATTCCGATGTGTGAAGAGGTACTCACTCGTACCACCATTAGTACCTACGTGTATCTTGTCTTTATATGGTTCACTTTTCATAATCTATGGTTTTCATACAGAAGTCGGGTGCAGTAGAAAAAATGTAGAAAATTAGTTTTGGGTTGGTTTTTATTCCATTTTGACGAATTACGACAGTATATTAGCACGCCAGATGGCATTTTCGACTTATTATTTATTACCGTGTCGACGTGCGCTTCGTATGAGAGGCGGCGAGCGTCTAAACGCTTTGATGCTCAGGAGCATCAACGAATGGAGCAAAAAATTAATTCGCGGTGTCGGTCCCATCCCATACGCTAGTAATAGTAGTTCAATGATAGATACATTTGTTTATTCAATAAAAATCATGATATGTGTATGACAGACACATAATTAAAAATCAAAATAAGAAGCAAAATCTGAAATTACATAGAAAAAATAACACAGTTAAATAAAACAATTTGCAAATATATAATAATTTTACACAAACAAACATTGGGGTACGGTATCACTATGTGGAACTGTGAATGTACCGCGCGACAATGAATTGGCTCTGTCTGACTCAGCAATGTCACAGACGAATCTGTGACGCTGGTATTCTGCCAGAAACAAAAGCGGACGAAACAACGATATGCTCAAGTACACAAAACATATCTAATGGGCTTATAAACTGCCTACTGCTCACTTCAGAGGTCGCCACTGTGGACCGTCTATAAATTTGACAGTTCCTCTTAGTAAACATGTAAACAAACTAATTATTTTATGAATAAATTCTTTCAATGCCTCGTTGTGCAGCTGTTGATTGCAAAAATGTGGGGATTCATATATTCCCTAAAGACGCTAAAAGAAGAAAATTGTGGGAGAAAGCTCTTCGTATAAAAAATTGGCATGCAAGTACTTCGTCAAGGTTATGTGCTACCCATTTCCTACCTGACGATTATTTTGGACCAAATTCGTATACAGGTGATAAATCTCTAATCAAAGTGTTGAAGAAAACTGCTGTACCGTCTTTATTTTCACATTCTAAGGTCAAAACAATCACACAGACAACACAACAACAACAGCGATCGGATAGACAGCTTTCCAAGTCAGGAATGACCGGGATCTCATCCTCGAGTTCATCTTCAACTCCGAGAAGGTTATTCTTGTCGTACGCCCTTAGTCTACAACAAGAAAATGGATTTTACAATAAAACCGCAACATAACCTTTATATCATAACAATGCCAGTTTATAACTTACCTTTCAATTAAAACTGCTTTTTTACCAACGATGTAGACGCTTTTCTTTTTCTCAGCTCGACTTTTAATTGAATCACACTCCATGTCGCATACATTGATATAGTTTATTTTGTTATTTCAATTATTCGTGAAACAATAACAACTAGACAATATGGCAGTTCTTAGACACCCCATAGTGCTGCCCTCTGCAATTGGCTTTCAGTTTCAAAGCCCATTGAAATAAGATCAATTAGACTAGTGGCTCTGTGAGCTGTAGACCTCGCGAGTATGTCGGTGGGAAAGCTGAACTGCTAACACACATAAAAAAATAACCCAAATAATTTTCTTTCAATAACACATACAAACTTATGAATGTACCTGGTTACGTACATGCAGTATGAAAGTAGCCGCACCAATAACTTTGTAAACTACATTTCGCGATCTTTAATACAACCTATTGACTTTTTACTAAAATTATATAATCTGTTGGTCTTTACGAATCCAACGACACCTCATTTGTTAATATCCATCGAGCCGTTTGGGTTGTAGCGATTTTTTTACATTTTAAAACCCCATATCTCCGCCATTTTGAAAAAAATCAAAAAACTGGCTCGAGTAAAAAATTATATTTATTTTTCCAACCTGCTCACAAAATTTCACGAGAATCGGTTCATAAATGCGACCTGTAGAGGAGAACAACCGGACATACGAAAGCATTTTTGCCCAAACCTGAAACGGAGACGCTTCGCTCGCTTCGCTCGCTCGGTCAATAAAAAAATAGGCTCAACTTTAGTTCCTGACCTATTGACTAGGCTGTCAAAACTTTTTTAGCGTATAGTTGGGGTCATTTAATCATCTTCCTGAAAGTTTCAGGTAACGGAAATTAGTAGTTTTTAAGATATGATTTTTTGAAAATCTGAAATATTGTAAAATTATGTAACAAAACGCAAAAAATATGTCAAAATCTATGGTCTGTGGTCAAAATACATTAGTTACGTTTCGTTGTATGCATATTTGAAAAGATGAATCTATTTTAAACGTAAAATATCACTTTTGATAAATTAAAAGTTGTAATTTTTCTGAAACGGAGTGCATTTGGGGTGTTGTCTGTCCGAGTTTTTGTTGGTTGGGCGGCCATTTTGAATCCGATTGGATCAATTATAGGTTACTTCCTGTTTGAAAACTAAAGATAGGTTTGTTAGGTACACACTTATAAGCAGAACCGGGAGCCGGAGCGAAGCGGAGCGGAGCGAGGCGACCCCCTACTTCTGGCAACCCCCCCTCCAACCCCTCATCCCCTCCAACTCCCCCGCCCAACAATGCAAAAAAACTTCAAAACTCAAAACTTTAAAAAATCATATCTCAGCAATTAGGCACTTCCGCGGGGGGGGGGAGAAGTAGGGGAGGCATCTGCCCCCCTCCCCCTCTTCTCCCCCCCTCTCCCCCTCAAGGTCAAGGTCAGTAGGTCAGGATCTAAAGTCCTTATATTATGTAACCTCCAAAAATTAAAAAAAATCATAACTCAGAAACTATACAGTTCCGTTCGGGGGGAGTAGTAGGGGGGGCATCCCCCCACCTCCCCCCTCCCCCCTTCCCCCCTCCCAAGGTCAATTTCAGTAGGTCAGGAACTAAAGTCCTTCCAAAAAATATATATATAATTGTATTACATTACATTGGATGTCAGTGTTATAATTATAAACCACTTGATCTGAGATTGATGTCGATAGATAGATTGGCTAGATAGCCCAACCCGTGCGAGTGCAACCAAACCAACCCTACCAACCGTTACCAAACAACTGGGCATAGAGCAACCACAGAGCAACACGGCATGGCAAACAGTGTTCCGAAATAAGCATTGAGAACATATACATATTTTTGAAGTAAAACTTCTTGGGGCACGGGGGTAAAATTTATTTAACCTCTCAACTGTGGGTTATTCATATATTTGCTTTTCAATTGTTACTAGCCGGGTGCTATCACGAGTGGCTAAGAAATGTAACGGAAATTGGAATCGGTGACGTCAGGGTCGGCTGAAGACTTTTAAAACCGCAACTATTTTCAATACGGTTTTTAACTAATCAGATAAGATAATAATACATTCGTACAATAAAGAATGTTAATTAGTGAGAGAAAAACCTGATGAAACGTTAACAAATAAAAATTATTTTAAGCATTCTTCCACGAGTTCTTGATTTCCGGTATGGCCAAAACCAGTGACGTGACCAAAAACTACTTCGTTCAACCTCTTTGTTGGAACCGGAACTTATGTTTGACAGTTGTGCGATGCGATCCATACAGTTTGTAAGAAAAGAGTTTCTTCAATGTCACACGGGTCGATATGGATGCTCAATACTAGGTACAAATACAATGCATGGCTGACGGACAGGCAAGTACAGCCTAAACCGGTGGACCTAGAGCCGTGAAACTTTGGACAGGGGTTCCTTAGTAGCGTGGGGTAGCACTGATATGGGATTTGACAAAATCAATTCCCCAAGGGGGGGGGGGGGATAAGGGGTTACAGTTTGTATCAAACTCGATCTAATCAAATAGGGTTTGTGGAAGTCGGTTTTTTCTAAAGTTTACTTTTTGTTTCAATTATCTCGGTATTTTCATACCGGTATTTGAGGATAAAATACGCTGTGGCCGTACGAGTACAAGTGATGCTGAACGTCCAGGACGTCCTGTTGAGGTCACTACTTCAGAGATGATCGCTAAAATCCACGACACAATTATTTTATTGTTTTATTAAATAAATAAAACAACCAAAGAATTGAAGTGGGCGAGATAGTTGAGTGAGACAGTAGGCATCTCAGACAAACGGGTGCGAAATATCTTACACCAACATTTTCACATGAAGAAGCTTCATGAAGAAGACTGTTGATCAAAAACGCATGCGTGTGACTACTTCGGAGGCAGGTTTAGCGTTGTTTCAACAGGATGTGTGTAATGTGTGTATGTGTATATGTATTGGAATTAAATTATATATTTAAAATATAGTTGTTTTTGTTGGTAGAGTAGTAAGCTGCGTAACTTAGATTCTGGCACTCCTCTTTTGTGTATTACTCCTCCATTTGAACTTCTCATACAGATATTTTGGTACCAGTTTAAAAGACGGAATCGTAATGGCCTGCGCACACCGCCACGGCATGGCAAGGGATTACCATTGGACATTCAAACGTATCGCTATAGAAATACGACATAAACTAATATGGTTTAAAATAATGCCGAAGCATCGAAAGGGATGCCACGGCATTTTTAAAGCATACCAATTTATGTCGTATTTCTATAGCGATACGTTTGAATGTCCATTGGTAATCCCTTGCCATGCCGTGGCGGTGTGCGTTGGCCAAGTCGGAAATGTCGGAATTGCAGTTCATTGATATCAGTTAAAAATATGGAATTACCGGTAAAAAATGACTAATGGCCAACGCACACCGCGACGGGATGGCAAGGGATCACCAATGGACATTCAAACGTATCGCTATAGAAATACGACATAAATTGGTATGCTTTAAAAAATGCCGTGGCATCCCTTTCGATGCTTCGGCATTATTTTAAACCATATTAATTTATGTCGTATTTCTATAGCGATACGTTTGAATGTCCATTGGTAATCTCTTGCCATGCCGTGGCGGTGTGCGCAGGCCTTTAATCAGCAGTAAAGTGACTAAATCACCAGTTACCAGTTAAAAATTATGGAATTACCAGTAAAATGACTTAATCACCGGTATAATAACTAAATCACCAGTTCCGATTAAGCAGTAAAAAAAATATACGCGTGTAGCACCGTACACGTGTTAGAAGTAAAACTTCTGTAGCTAGATCATTAAGTGGTACCTATACTATACACCTATACCTACCTATACTAAAAGAGATTTAAATTTCCAATTTTGAGATCCAATCTCTGCTTCAAGTTACTTTTAAGTTTCAGACGTCCGATTATTTGAAATTATTTTATACTTGTACTTACTTTTAATACGTCATGTCATTTATTTCCCACCATTCCTTATCTACAATTTGTCGCGCTCGTGGTGATATACTTAACTCATTCAATAGTGTCACTACTATTTGCATCTCGCTCAGATTATATACCATCTGACGTCACGTCTTTAAGCCGTCTCGCTCAAATGTATGCATTGCTTTGCTTGTTTTAGAAATCCATATCGACCCGTGTGACATTGATGAAACTCTTTTCTTACAAACTGTATGGATCGCATCGCACAGCTGTCAAACATAAGTTCCGGTTCCAACAAAGAGGTTGAACGAAGTAGTTTTTGGTCACGTCACTGGTTTTGTTTTTCCCAGCCAGCGGCGGCGGCGGCGGCGGCGCCATCTTGGCCATACCGGAAATCAAGAACACGTGGAAGAATGCTTAAAATAATTTTTATTTGTTAACGTTTCATCAGGTTTTTCTCTCACTAATTAACATTCTTTATTGTACGAATGTATTATTATCTTATCTGATTAGTTAAAAACCGTATTGAAAATAGTTGCGGTTTTAAAAGTCTTCAGCCGACCCTGACGTCACCGATTCCAATTTACGTTACATTTCTTAGCCACTCGTGATAGCACCCGGCTAGTAGCAATTGAAAATCAAATATATGAATAACCCACAGTTGAGAGGTTAAATAAATTTTACCCCCGTGCCCCAAGAAGTTTTACTTCAAAAAACTAAATCGGATATTACAATTAAAGAGAAACTGCATGGGGTTGTCTCGCTCCGCTACGTTTCACTCGGCTCCGAGTGGTTCATAAAGTTGTGACCTAACACAACCTATCTTTAGTATTAGCACAAAAAGTGACCTTAGCACAGCTATTATAATAGCAACTATAGCAACTAATTCGGTTTTGTGAAACTAAATGGAGTCGCCTCGCTCCGCTCGGCTTCGAGTGGTTCATTATTTATTCGAGTTATGACCTAACAAAACCTGTACCTATCTTTAGTATTGGCACAGAAAGTGACCTAAAGCAACCAATTTGGTTTTGTGGAACCATAACCACATCACCCGGAGCCGAGCAATTATTAGCATAACCGTTACACGCTGAATATATGAGGAATACATTTTACCGCCTAATTATTTATAAAACTGCTGAGAATGAGATTTCTTACCGCCTATTTCCGACTTGTCAACTGGCGATTTAGTGTTTTTTACTGCACACTCGGAACTGATGATTTAGTTATTCTACCGTCGATTTAGTCATTGTACTGGCCCTCCTCCAGTCCAGATTTGAGTCCGTTAGATTACAAGATATGGCAACACTTGGAGGAAAAGGCCTGCTCAAAGCCTCATCCTGTTTTTTGAAGTAAAACTTCTTGGGGCACGGGGGTAAAATTTATTTAACCTCTCAACTGTGGGTTATTCATATATTTGCTTTTCAATTGCTGCTAGCCGGGTGCTATCACGAGTGGCTAAGAAATGTAACGGAAATTGGAATCGGTGACGTCAGGGTCGGCTGAAGACTTTTAAAACCGCAACTATTTTCAATACGGTTTTTAACTAATCAGATAAGATAATAATACATTCGTACAATAAAGAATGTTAATTAGTGAGAGAAAAACCTGATGAAACGTTAAGAAATAAAAATTATTTTAAGCATTCTTCCACGAGTTCTTGATTTCCGGTATGGCCAAGATGGCGCCGCCGCCGCCGCCGCCGCTGGCTGGGATAAACAAAACCAGTGACGTGACCAAAAACTACTTCGTTCAACCTCTTTGTTGGAACCAGAACTTATGTTTGACAGCTGTGCGATGCGATCCATACAGTTTGTAAGAAAAGAGTTTCATCAATGTCACACGGGTCGATATGGATTTCTAAAACAAGCAAACCAATGCATACATTTGAGCGAGACGGCTAAAAGACGTGACGTCAGATGGTATATAATCTGAGCGAGATGCAAATAGTAGTGACCTCAGAACAATAGTAGTGACACTATTGAATGAGTTAAGTATATCACCACGAGCGCGACAAATTGTAGATAAGGAATGGTGGGAAATAAATGACATGACGTATTAAAAGTAAGTACAAGTTTAAATAATTTCAAATAATCGGACGTCTGAAACTTAAAAGTAACTTGAAGCAGAGTTTGGATCTCAAAATTGGAAATTTAAATCTCTTTTAGTATAGGTAGGTATAGGTGTATAGTATAGGTACCACTTAATGATCTAGCTACAGAAGTTTTACTTCTAACACGTGTACGGTGCTACACGCGTATCTTTTTTTTTTTATTTTTATTTATTTATTTATTTATTTAATAGTTTACAATAAGGCTTACAGTAATTATTTACCAAATCGCGCTTATTGCTAGATAGTAACAAAAAGCAACACATTTATCTGTAGAAACTAAATAGTAGAGTCAGATCGTTTTTTAACTTTGGGATTTGGAGTCACTCAAGGCATCCTTGATTAAGGCAGCCGCCGATATTGACATGGACCTCGTTCGTGCTGCGATAGACGACTGGCCGCGCAGAATAAAGGCCTGTATTCAAAATCGCGGGGGTCATTTTGAATAAACTTTATTACCATAAGAATCTATGTTTTATTAAGTTCATTTTGCTATATAAATGTTTACATAAATAATAAACATGTCTAAATGATTTCATATTGCACATGTGACAGAACTTATGACCTGACTATGTATTATCGGATTTGACTGAACAAATAAAAGACCTGGCTTTGGCCTAAACTTAAATAAACGAACGAAGAAAGAATCATCATCAGAACAGGCTGTACGGCTTAGATTGCCCTTGCACATCCGAAGGATAAGAAGAAAAAAAAAAGGTTCGAAATTGACGTTTGAGGACCGTGAAATAAATAAACGGTCAAGTGCGAGCAGGACTCGCAGGCCAAGGGTTCCGATCCCACTTGGAGAGCGTTACATGTGTAATTTTAGGTTTCCACATAAAAAAAAACTAAAGTATAATGTCATCCCTGTAAACAAAATTAAATATTTTTGCAGACAGAAATTGGCAGTTTTCAGATTTTTCCCTTTGCTTGTGCTATAACTAAATCCTTGCTTTGTGCCAAATTTCATGATTGTAGGACAACGTACCCTTTTAGGTCCATTGCGATTACTACGAAAATCTAACAATTTTACAGCATAAACGGTCGTATCCTTCGATTGAGTTGACCTAGAAGGTTGATTTTTTCACAGCTTCATGCGAGCACAGACCCTAACAATTGATATAAATTTCAGCTTGATTGACACACGGACATACAGACAGACAGACAGACGGACGGACAACAAAGTGATCCTATAAGGGTTATTTTTTTCCCTTTTTAAGGATCGGAACCCTAACAAAGTGATCCTATAAGGGTTCCTTTTTTGTCCTTTTTATGGATCGGAACCCTGAAAACAAGCAAGACAGGAAACTGAAAGTAAACTGAACTTTGGGTTTGGACTCTCCATGGATGCAAAGAAAAGGTGTTACTTACTTCCCCCGCAATATAATAAAGCACAGCCTCTAGAGCACTGCACTGCAACATGAAAATGAAAGCGGAGATGATATGGGCTTGCGGGACAGACGAACTGAGACGGCATAACCTCACTTCTTGGCCTGATTCTGAGCTTTCCGCCTCGTTACTACGCCCGTGGCCGAGCCAGCTGCAGCTACCACCCCCTTATCGACGCTCTGACCGTTTCCTTCGCCTTTGTCGACGGGCGAAGCGGTTGTCTTGCTGGGAAACTTTGCTGTTAGCAGCCGAAGATCCGCCCAGCACTCGACCTTATGCCGGGTCTTGTCAGGCATCAGCAAATGACTCGATGGTGACTGGCCCGCGATCTATCTGCGTAGGAAAACTATGTTCCGGTCATCGTCAGCATCTCATCCTGTAACTCCTCAGCAGTATATATATGTATAAAGGGCACTTAGCTCAGTAAAAATATTTGTATGACAGTAGTTCGCAAAAGCAGAGCAGACCGTCAGGCTGCGTGACGTCAGCGGAGCCACAATCAAGCTGGCAGCGAGCATGAGACGCGACACACGAACAGCCAGCCTCCACAGCCACCTACAAACATCTAACTCAAATAGAACACAACTGTTTTTAAAGAGGATAAACATGGGCGACACACAATCACATACTTTTTCATTCTAGTAATTAATCAAGCTTCCTATGCAGATCATGAATTCAGAAAGGTATTTTGGCTTCTTAACTTTACTGCTACAATGACGCATCTATGCTGCCTCAGTAGGCATTGCTTGTGTTGCATAATCAATTGATCAATTCATGCAGGACTATATAATGATAACCACTAGATTGGTCTGTAATTGACATAATAATTGTGCAGTGCGAAGAACATCTATGTCAGGCTAGATAGGAAGTGAGTTTGGTAGTACAAGTAACTGACAAATCCACATTTCACATAAAATTGACCCGAGTAGCAATAACTCGCTTTCTATTTGTCAGGCGATAAAAGACATCATCCACCTTCATACCTTTCATCCAAGTATTGTTGAATACTCGTAGGTGATGAATTGATGATTGAAAAACACTGATGATTTATTATTTTTATGTAAAGGAAAGTGACTTAGATGTATTGATTGATCTAAATGTGTAAAAATAAGTCAAGTCAAAGTGTACCTTTTTTACAATTTGATAATATTATGTCTGAAGATTCCATAAAGTATTCTGGGTGATTAATTAGTATTAATGACATGCACTACTAATTGAGGAAACATCTGTGTCAGTCAATATATCGGCCAGTAATTCTTCTCCCTCAATGGTCCAATGTAAAATAAAAAATTATGTGTTGTGTTGTGTTAAGCCGAGTAATATTTTAAATAAATTATTATTCATTGTCTGAGTTAATAACTGGTTTAATTTTCTTGCAATGAGATGTGTCCCCCTAACTCACGCCTGTGGATCAGCAGGTGTCCCACCCACCTCATAATCTATCTATCCCCCTGATCTCAGTTATGGTAGAATGGCTTTACTACAGGTAAAAAAGACCATAGGTATATTTATTGTGAAACTACTTAAAATTTTGGCAGATCTCATACCAAGTGGTACTTTTAATATTATATAATATACATATAATTAGTGGTGGGTGCCACATAACCTATAAGCATATTAGAGGACAGCTGGAGTTGCTCAATCACAGAAGTATTCCAGGCACATTCTTTGATCCAGCACTTCCTGTATTATAGGTGCTTTCGTAACGAACCTACATACCCTATGAAGGCAAATGCTATGCTGCTGGACTATGATTTAGTAAGTATACTGATCATATTATCATTGTGCAAGTCACTGACAATGCTTAGGTACCTATAAAATGTTAGCATGTACAGTCCCACAAGGATATTTGATGACACTTGGATGCCAGCTAGCAGCTATGGATATGCCTGCTGCAGGGGCAACCTAGGATGAAAAAGTATGTCAACTGGAGCCGCCTGCTTTGTGTGAGTACCTACACCGCTCCATGCAGACAGCACTTTTTCACCCTAGGTTGCCCCTGCAGCAGGCATTTCAGTAGCCAGCTTTACACATAATGTGACAGGTTTATTTCCTATTGCAGTGGGGCTGTAGGCTGTACCTACAAAATATACAAGATTCATATCCTACCTAATGCAAATATATTCTATTCTATATTTTAGTGGCATTTTGTTGCAACAAGGGTTTTGAGAAAAGAATACTCAGTTTGACACAAGTGCTTTATTTTCTTCTCGTTTAGTATCTTCAACACCAATCTGTACTCTGCTGATGTACTGATGTTGTCTCTATATACACTTTATTTATTTGTTTGGCATATCCAGGTAGGAACGTCACAGGCATATATTTTCACTGCAGGAGTGTCATTTTTAGCTGAAACAATAATATAAACTCTTATTGATGGCTTCTACATCTTGCGCTAGTTTCTTGGTTGGTTGACCCTGCCAGATTTTCATATCTGAAGCTCCAATCCATTGTACCTTCCTCTTCATTAGTGTTTTGTCTTGTTTTTTTAAAATCCGATGTGGATTGTGGTAGAATGTATCGTTAATCGTTATCGCCCGTTGCAGTTTATAAACGTCTCAGGGATGAAAGTGATAAATTGGGGAGCTCTTCGCTTGTTGATCAGCGTCCTGGATACAAGAAAAAGACTGAAATATTCTGAAAGACCTACGACGTTAAGATGTTTTGTTTTGATTTTGAGGTTATGCTGTAACTGTCAACGTCAAACTAATGTCAAATTGCTTCCAAAAAATACTCTCCACTATGACCAAGGCCTTACATTCATTTTGGAAAATTCAAAATGTCCGGCCAATCACAAGCCAGTATTTCCAGCCAATGAGAGCGACGTACACCAAGTACGGGCCGGGCATTCCAGGGTGTGCAATAACCTACACACCCCTGGAATTGCCGTCCCAGGATTGTACAGCCCGGAATGCTCGACCCTGGAATACGCGACCCGTATTGCACGACCCTGGAATGCGCGACCAAGGATTTGCCATCCTCTGGTACACGGATTCCAGGGTCGCGTATTCCAGGGCCGTGCAATCCGGGACGCGCATTCCAGAGCCGTGCAATACGGGTCGCGTATTCCAGGGTCGGGCATTCCAGGCTGAACAATCCTTGGTCGCCAAATACGGGCCGTGCAGAAAGTGTACAGGGGTGGAAATCACGGCCATGGAATACACGACCAGTATTGCACGGCCCTGGAATTGCCATCCCAAAGTACGCGTATTCCACGGTCGTGCAGTACGGGTCGCGTTTTCCAGGGCTGTGCATTCCGGGCTCCCATTTTTCTTAGACAATCCATGAAACTATCCTCAAATAGAATAGAATAGAATAGAATAGAAAAGTGTTTATTTTTTGTCATTTCACATACAAGTTTTGTCCGCCAGGCGGGTAATAGTATTTATAAGTACATATGTCTTAAAGATCTCGTACATTAATATATGTTTGCTTATATAAAAAATAATATAGCATGACATTACAATTTTAAAAGTAGGTATGTATAAATGTAAACGTAAAACGTTATTTATTTTAACATCGAGTGTCTGCGAGGGACATGTCGCTTGCTGACACATTTACCTCTGTCCATCTTGCTGACGTACTGCACGTCACCCACTCTGTTGCTGGATAGCATGGGGTTGAATTGACCATACCTTGTGTACGAGGGGCCCGGTGTAGTCAGTCCTTCTATGCACATGCTGTTTAGTTTGACAATCATGTCGTGGTGTAGGTCGTGAACTCGCAGGTGCCACGGGTCTTCATCAAGCATTTCCCATAGGATACTGCTGGGTAATGACTTTGGGAATCCTCCAGCTGACTTCAGCGCCATTCTGTATTGCCGTTCTACTGACAGGAGATTTGACTTGCTGATTCTAGGCAGTAGTTGCACGATTCCGTAGTCCAAGATAGGCACTAGGCAAGCATGTATTACTGCCAGTTTGGTTTCGATGTTGACCTTAGAATACCATCCAATTATTGAGGACAGCATCCCTCTAATGTTTTTTGCTTTCGCAATCACTTTTTTTACATGCTCACTCATGGTTAGTCCTTTATCTAGTATAACTCCAAGATATCGCACGTTTTTCTTGTATTCTAACATTGTGCCTTTAATTTTTACAGTAGGTTTGTAGCCACGGATGGAAGCACTTTGTGCCCTCTTTTTTGTAAACATTATACACTCTGTCTTGTCTACATTGCACTGTAATCCCCAGCGGTCGTAATAGTCGATTACTTCTTCTGCCGCCCACGTCACTCTAATCGTCGCATTGTCAGGTCTCTCTGCTGCATTCAGAATACAGAGGTCGTCTGCATATTGTGAAAGCATCTGTCCGGCGATTCTGCTTTTTGGGAGGTCGCTCACATACAGGTTAAAAATGACTGGACCTAATATTGAACCTTGTGGAACTCCGTGCGGTACTGTCTTTTCTTCCCCTGTGGTAGTTCTAAACTTTCCTCTAGTTTTCCTGTTACTAAGATAGTTCTCGATCAATTTTATGATGTTGTTTGGCACGTCACCTTCTTGTAACTTTTTTGTTAGACCTCTGTGATTGATTGAGTCAAATGCTTTGCTGAGATCTGTTGAGATCATCGCGACGCTATGTCCTTCAGAGAGTGCATCGGAGATGTATTTGCAGGTTCTCAGAATCTGGGTGCCGGTTCCTCTGCCACTCATGAATCCGTGCTGGAACTCTGGAATCAGTCTTTTGCACGACGTCATTATCCTTCGGTGCATAATTCTTTCGCAAATCTTACCCATGATGTTTAGTAGTGTGATAGGTCTGTAGGATTTTGGATCTTTGTAATTTTTCCCTGATTTATGTAGAAATATGCAGTCCCCTAGTTTCCATCTTTCTGAATAGTAGCCAGTGAGGAGGACATAGTTGATTGCTTTTCCTAGTGCATTCCATAAAGCAGGTCCCGCTAGCTTTATCGTGTCTGCTTTAATCTGATCGGGCCCTGGTGCTTTTTTATTTTTGAAGCTGTAAATTGCTTTTTTTATTTCTTCAAATGACGCTTCCTCCAGTGGCTGAAATGGGGTCGTTATTTCAGTTTCTTCGTCACTCTGGGAAATTGAGGCGTCTTTTACTATAGCAGTTTCCACTAATGTGTCTATGGTTTCCTTTTCTGTCGTGCATCCAGGCAGCAAGGGAAGTTTTTGAATTGGTTTTTTTAATGATCTTTGTATCTTCCACATTTTGGTTCTGTTATCTGTTGTATTTTCGATGATTTTAATCCAGGTCTGTTCTTTATAATCCCTTAATAATGTTTGTACTCGCTGTTTAGCTTCATTGTATAACTTTTTTGGAATATGGTGTCCCTGTGCTCGTTTAACATTTAGTTTCAGCTGGTTTCGTATCATAATTTGATCCTGAATTTCTTTTGGAAGGGTTTCTTTCGGATCTATCACTCTTTTAGGTGCTGTAATGTCGAGGGCATCTGTGATTATTTGTTCGAGCTTTTGTATATAGTTATCAAGTTCTTCATTTGTTCTTATGATTTCCGTCGGATCCAGTCTATCTTCTATTAATGTTTTATAAATTTGCCGGGTAGGTTCTTCTGTTAACAATTTTTTCATATCTCTGGTAAGTTGTATTTCAAGTTCACTGTTTATGTTCAAAGTGAAAATCCATGGCATATGGTCTGATGCTATAGAGTCAACTTGTCTACAGTTATCACCCGTTTCAAACTGCAGAGAACCTGTCACGAGGGCTACGTCCAAGATGTGATCATTACCAGAGCTGGGTCTTGATGGCTTATTTGTGTGAATGAGTTTGCACTCACCATCATCAATACTTTTTTGCACAGCTCTCCCAGCGCCCACAGTTCTAGGATGTCGAAGCGTGGTCATTTTAAGGTTTAAGTCACCAATATTTATACAGTCGCCGTCTTCCAGAAGATGTTGTAGTTCTCTCTGAATGACTTTGTAGTTTACGTGTGGTATATATATTCCTCGTATTGTGATTTGCTCTCCAGTTGAAAAGTTTGTACAGATCTTAACTGCGACTCCTTCGATTTGTCTCTCGCTGTCATCAAACCCAGGTAATAACTGTACTTGGTTCCATCGAAGTCCTCGTTTTATGTACATGGCCGTGCCAAGATGTGGTTGGACGGTATCTGTTAGTTTGTCGTAGTTAGGTATATCGTAGTGATATTTGTCGAAATCTGTGTTGCATTCGTTGAGAACTATTATATGTGGCTCAAGCTTAGATGTTAAATGCTTGATTTCCATAAATTTCTTTCTCAGTCCTTCGACATTTGAGTGAAGTATTCGGATATATGTATGTCTTGTTTTATTGTTTCTTTTATTTTTGCTATCCATTTCTTTTTATTAGAGTGAGTAATTGTACCATTTGATCCATCATCTGTTGTTGCGTGACTTGAATCATGGTTAGCATCTTCTCTAGAATTTCATTTGTTGATTTGTTTTGTGCTGTCTCATTTGTCGTGTTTTCTCTTGATGAAGTATTTGTCGCGTTCTGCTGGTTGTTTACAATTTGAGCGTATGTCATACCAGGTTTTATTATTTGTTGCTTCATAGTCGATTGTGATTCGCTTCGTACTTTGTTAGCGTTGATAAACCTTAGGCGTCGTTCACGTTGCTTTTTAATCTCTTCTTTGAACTGTGGGCATTTTGCTTGTCTTGCAGTGTGGCCAGGCACGCGACAGTTTGAACAGATTTCAACGACGTTACCTTCGCTGTCTGTTTCTTTCTCTGTTTCATTTCGTTGTTTTATTCCACAGTGTGCTTGCACATGGCCAAATTGTAGGCATCGTTTGCACTGTGTTACTGCTGTCAGTTTTACTTTGTATCGCTCGATTTTGACTTTTTGGCAGAGGATTGTTGTTATGTTTTTAATATCGCGCATGTCGCGTTCGCCGTTGAATATAAGGATCATGGCTGAATTTTTAAGTGGCACTGCGCGTTCCGGTTTAAGGCCGTATCGCGTTTCAATGTCTTCTATTATTTCTTGTTCAGTGTAACCGCTTGATAATACTCCTTTTGCAACAACTTTTTTAGCGGGACGTCTTTCCTGTTTTGTTCCATAGGTATAATACTCGAAATCTGGTCTAGTGCGTAATTCTTCGATTAGAGCATTTCTATTCTCGACCGATTTAGGTGTAAATTGTAACTTACCAGATCGTCGGTCCGATTTTAAATCGCAGTTGGTTTTCTTTGCGAGCTGCGAAATTTCCTTGAATATTTTAGACGAGTCTAGCCATGATTCGTTCGTGCAAATCACAGGTGGGAGTCGTTTTATACTCTTAATACCAGAAGAGGCAATTTTAGAAACTGTTCTATTTGGTGCCGGTGAATTATTGGTCGCTTTCAGGTGTGGTGTTTTCGTGCGTTTCGCCACATTTGTGTTTTGCAAGGGGCTTGTCGGGCATTTACGCTTGCTATTTGTACTCGACATGCTTGCGCACTCATCCGCTGTTGTCTCTGCATCTATAGTTTCGGTCTCAGACAATGGCGCAGTATCGGGGGTTTTATCATCAGATGTGGGTAGTCCGGAAAAAATGTTCGATGTTTCAATAGCAAATGTTTGCTGTTTTTGTGACTGGTTTGGTTGACGGCGAAGTATTTTTGGGTTATGTGTTTGATCGAATCTTACTAGATTTTCTTTAACTTTGGCTTGTCGTATTTGTTCTAGGCGACTTTTTGTTAGCCACTCACCGACAATTTTTCCTTTGGGCGCATCTCGAAGCGACGAACTTGTTGCTGTGATCTCGTTTATCGTGCCGCAATGTTGACAAGTTATAATCTCTTTGTTAAGAAACCTATCTTGATCGATTACTTTGGTATAGGTGGGTTGTTTGCAGTGTTGACCTTTGCATAGCGGTCCTCTGCCTTGTCGGGTCATTGATTCGTCCGTTGTGTAGACGTAATACGTAGTTTCGGTGATAGGAATGCCATCATTTTTCTTCATTGTTGCGTGAATGAATATTTTGACGCATGATTGTTTGCCGCATTTTCGGCATTTAGATGTTTTAATCTTCGTCTGGTTATCAATCCAGTCGTAGAAACCTTTTATTTCGGTAATTTCACCACAGTGGTGACATTTTATTACATCAACATTGTTTGTTGATTTTGGGTAGTCCGTTGTTGCCTCACACTTAAACGGGATCATATTCACTGTTGGTTAAAGTCCGAGTCAAAGTTTAGTTCGCACACGACTACATCTTGAGTGTAGATAACATTCACAGGTAAACAAATGAAATCCGCGAACGTTTACCGCGAATGTAGGTATAGACGCGATACGCTTAGGTACCTAAATAACACGACCGCTCGTTACCGCCGCGCGCGCCGAACTCCGAAACTATCCTCAGTAGACTTCAATCTAGTAAAATCACCCTGTTGTTGCCTCTACTACTACAACATGTAAATAAATTAACGCGAAATGAGAAACTACTTTGTTAGGGACTTCATTCTGAGCAACTTTCATTATGAAACACTTTTGATCAGAGCAACTTTATTTTTCACTTCCCAGTACATTTTGGCCTGAGTGGGACAGCTGATTTGTATCTTTATTGCAACTTTATTTATTTGAAAAATAAAGCTGCTCTGATCAAATCAGTTTCATAACGAAAGTTGCTCAAAATGATGTCCCTAACAAACTAGTTTCTCATTTTGCGTTAATTCATTTACACCTTGTATATCATGAAAAAGTGTGGCAATCCCCCATTGGAAGGACATCCAAGGACAAGGAGGAACATCATAATGACGTCATTTTAGTTGATATCAACAACTAAGATGAAGTCATTATGACATTTAGAGGACCTAGTTGCCTTTTTAGTTCAGTGCTTTTTCCTTCCAAATAGCCCCCAATATGCCATTTAAGTACTCACAAAGTCTGATTACCTATAATCTGTTCCCATATGGGATAGCAGTAGCTCTGTTGTGCCCACATTCATTCATATTCATATTATAAATTATAATTTGAATATAATATAATAATATATAATGATAATAATATATAATGTAGTACCTAGTGATTATAATTTATAATCACTAGGTCTACATTTTTCGTAATTTTTTTATTAGTTATGGTCAAGACAATATAGTTCTGTTCTGTTCATTCATTTATAGAATTTTATTGCATATGTAGCCAATACTTAATTTTTTCAATGTAGATATGATTTTTAGGTTTTTTGTCTAGATTTATTTTTGATGCCTTTTATTTTCATTCTTAGTTTTGATGCCTTAGCAATAACCATTGACAGATACCTAAAGTAGCAAAAAACAGAAAGAAGGTACATTTATTCAAACTGTCCCAACTCAAGAGGCACAAGTTGGAAATAAAAGACTTATCGGTTCCAGAAAATGTCATCTGAACGGATCGACATCACCCAGCCGCTATGGGATCAGAGCACCTTCTTGGGCCGGTTCAAGCACTTCGCCTACATCTCCAACCCATTGATGTCTCTGGCCTCTGATCAGGAGCTGCGTGATGCTAAGGAGTTTTACTTCAAATACAAGTAAGGGATAACATAATGCATTTGCATACATGCACATAGATTCTGGATTTCTGGACCTGGACTAATAGGATATGTGTTGTTTCGTGATAACCAGAAACAGGCACGAACAAACTGGCGATTTTTGATGTAGGTTTTGTCATCTCGTATCTTGTATCTTCTTTAAGGGGGTCAAAGCGCCTGCACGTGGCCCACATGTGCGGGGCCTTTGTGCATTTTCCCTTCTCCCGCTTATTTAGTTCAGCCATCCCAACTCCAGCACAATGCTCACTGAATTTTGAAACGGAATTTCGAGCATAAACTTGTACAGACACGGCTATGTGAATTTGGCACCCAACTTTGGAAAACAAGACAGACATTTTAACCATAGTTTCAGCGATGACCTAGGCCCCTTTCACAGAAAATGTATTTACCATTGACCACCAGATGTGGTAAAATTATTCAATACCGCTATTTATTTTGAACTATTCATTATACGGAAGATGGAAAACATCGTGAGGAAATCTTCATTACTCCATAGGTGCGGCGATGGGCTAGTCCTCTGTTGAGTAATCGAATAACTGTCTAAAAGCACACTGCCGCCGCCACCCCATACGGTTGAACCCGCGTTGTGATATTCATAAATTGTGCCTCCCTTCGCAGAGAAGGCAAGGAGCCCTCCGGTTTCACGAAGGACCAATTAGTCAGAACTAAGTACCTCTACGAGTCAGCATACCACCCAGACAGTGGTGAGCTGCAGAATGTCTTCGGCAGAATGTCGTTTCAGATGCCAGGCGGCTGTCTGATTACTGGGGCTATGTTGCAGTGGTATAGGTGAGTTTGCATAGGTTTAATGGCCGATTTTGCCAACAAACCCTATCTTTTTGGGGACACTTTATTTCCTTTCAGGGCCCGCCAGGGTTTTCGCTTTGACCTAACTTTAAGGGTCATCTGTGCTTCTAGAGAACCCCTTAAGAGGCCGGCACCAAATCAATTGCTATACAGCTAAGAAAAAGAGCTTAGTGCCCTAACCCCTAAGTGTTAGTGTAATTGGGCATGCTTGAGTGTTTGTAACTTTGTTTCTCGTTCACGCTTAGGCAAACTGCTGAAATGATTTGGATGAAACTTTAACAAATTGTCTGGAATAACGCGTTTTATTACCTAATATGGATCATCATCATTACCGGCAGTTGGTTTCCTTCCGCCCATGCCTGGGTACTGGGTATAATCCTCCCTTTGTGACTTCTTTTCCGGTCCTGTGCCAATTGAATCCACGTTTTACACATATTAGTAATGTCATCGACACATCTGGCTTTTGGTCCACCCGAGCTTCTGTTACCCACCCTTCGGCCACAACACCACCCTAACTATACCTACCCTTACCATTCATAAAATTAAGTACCTACTCCTACTACGATCACATTGGAATCAATGTGTGAAAATTCCACACATACCACATTGCACACCGCATGCTAGCTCAGAATAGTTAATGTATACATCTAGCTCACGTGCCCAGTACTTTGTCTGTCAAGACAACGAATAAATAGTATGGGCGTGACGGATCTTGGCAGAACACCGTCCGTTCTATGCCAAAAAGCAAGGGTTTCAAATACTTTTCGCGCTCCTTTCCCTTTGCGAATCGTCTGATTAATTAATGACGTCATAACTATTTTCGTCTGTAAGACAGAGGGTGTGTCTAGTGTTGGCAGAGCACAACATTGCTTGGCCGTAAATAGAAAACAAGAGATGGCCTATTGCAGCGGTTGTTGTTATATAGTGCGGATTTGCTCAACAACAAATGGCTAAAACAAACGTTGCAGCGTAGCTTGGTGACCTTGAATTTTTAAGCAGATGTTTTTGTCGTAGACTTAAAATTAGATAATACGATACGCGTGTGCGATAATCTTGTCTTGGCTACATAAGCCACATGCGAGCCCACGAGCGGCGTCTACAGACGTCAAGTTGAAGCGGCCGCCGCCGTGACCGAAATCGGTCGGACCACATCATAATCATTATCAATCTTGTCACCATATTTTCACACGAGAATGACTCTTTTTACATCTGGCTTCTCATATACAGCTGACTGGCTAATAATTCTGTCTACAACCGTGGTTACCCCGTGTTGTGATTAGCCTTGAAATATACATAATTGAAATGTATGAAATATCACCATCATCATTCATCAGCCCACCACATGTACACTGCTCTCTTTACCACGCCTTCTACTCCGGTAGAATAGAATTTTCACAACATTCACCAATGAGCTCATTCGTTTTTCCTTTATCGATCGATAAAATCGATTCCTCTTACCTTGTACTTTAAACTTTAAACGGACGCTCGAACGGTTATAGTAAACATCGCGAAAAAACCTCCAAACGCCATAGGCGCGGTGATAGGCTAGCCCCCTTTGGCTCTTCGGCCCTTCCCGTGGCTGGCATAAATCATAAGTCTACACTCAGCTCCTCGCCCTACTACTCGTCCTCGTCCTCGCGCGAGTGTAGCCGCGCATCTATACTTCGCGAACCAGAGCTTCGTCCTTTTCCTTTGAATCGCGCCATAAAACCGACAAGGCGACACGGCAGCGCGAGGACGAGGATAAGGAGCAGGACGATGAACGTGTCCACACCACTTCCCTGCCTCATTCCCTCGTCACTCGCCACGTATAGGACGCGCTATGAAGGCTTGTAAAAGTTTGGCAATCGCATGGATGTACGGTCGCCTGCGTCTAAAAGTATACGGGCTGGTCATATTAACGAGTGAATCCCGCGTATACTGCTTGTATACTTTTATACCTTTAGACCAACCAACCCAATAAAGTTAAACCACCGAAGCCCCTCCACAGAACATCAACAGCAGTAGTCTTCTGGCAGTGGGTGAATCAATCTTTCAACGCGCTCGTCAATTACACGAATCGGAACGCCAACTCTCCGCTGACAACGACACAGATGGGTGTGGCCTATGTGTCCGCCACGTCGGCCGCCATGGCCACCGCGCTGACCTTCAAGTTTGTTGTACAGAAGCGCGCGAAGAATCCCATTTTGGCGGTAAGTTAAGGCGCCTCATGAATAAACAGGGAGCACTTATCTAGTGGAGAGCGCATAGATAATTTTTCCTTTGAAATACAACTCACCAATTTACGGGCGGCGGCGGGGGACGAGGTAAGAGAGCTGTGATTGGTCAGTCGCTGCGAAACTGTCTGGCGGCCCGTCATCGTACATAGGTTGCGTATGCGAACGTTTGTTGAATATAACAAACGTTTGGCGGGCCGCATTCCCCCGCAGGCGCAGTCAATTGGATTGTATAGTCTCTGTGAATAAATTAGGGGTGTTTTTTTCATGTGTATTTCAGGAAATACTCTGCTCGTTATCGATAACTGGTATATGTAATTTGACTATATAATCTAGGGTTTTCATGATGGAAAACGTGTTTGGATAAATTTTTCTGGATGGAAAGTAAATCCAAAGTCAACCCTTTTTTCCAATATTTTTTCCTATTATACCGCAGTAGTAGTAAATATGATCTTTCTATTAATTTTAATATGTTTTTACTAGCGATTTGAAGACTGAAATGTAATTTCCCGAAATAGTTTATTTTTTATGTTTTTTTTTTCCGAGCGCAAAATTGCCATACCCACTTGTTCCTATTCCCGAGTTATATCCCCTCTGCTCACTTCCGCAATCTTCATTGACCTTGGTTTGTAATTATTCATACCTCGCCTTAACATAAAACTTTGAGTATCATGATGATAACATTTGGTCTTGTGAAACTCCGCATTTGCCCCATTTCTCACCCCGGCTAGGTATAGTCCCTTTCGGTTCATTTAGAATTAAACCCAAAATACACTGGGTTTAGTAGACAAGCTGTTTTTATATTTATTTATTTACTCTGGTATGGTCTATACAACAGGTAATAGTTATTTATCCAACAAGTGAGGAAAGTTCGTTTTTCCTATGAGTTTTGATTTTGAGTCTTGAGCGAACGAAGGATTGAAAAATAGAATCACGAGCGCAGCGAGTGATTATAAAATTCAATCCTGAGTAAGCGAAAGACTCAACAAAACGAATAGCAAATGAACTTGCTCACATGTTGCATACAAAACTTTTCACCACTCCCAGCAAGAAAGTATTCAGTCACCATAGGTAAATAAATTAAATAGTCACAAAGCAAATCAAAATAATTCTTTATTATAAAATAAAAAGAGCTGTTATTCATGAAAATAATTTAAAAATGAAATGTAAAATTACTAAAAAATTTCAAGTTAAAAGTAACGTTTTTAATGTTTCTGAACTTACAATAATTTGATAAATTTTATAAAAAACATTAATCTTAACTTAGAAGTATTTCTATTCTGAGTATAAAATTATTTATTTTTTAAAATATCTTTAAAACTTAACATAAAAATCAGGCAAGGTTAGTTTCTGAACGGGATCATTACTTTCCTCACTGTTCAAACAGTAAGGAAAAACTAACTTTCCTCACTGTTTTCGTAGAGGAAAGACACTTCTTTCGTGCGGGAGTGGTGAAATAGTTATTTATCCAACAAGTGAGGAAAGTTCGTTTTTCCTATGAGTTTTGATTTTGAGTCTTGAGCGAACGAAAGATTGAAAAATAGAATCACGAGCGCAGCGAGTGATTATAAAATTCAATCCTGAGTAAGCGAAAGACTCAACAAAACGAATAGCAAATGAACTTGCTCACATGTTGCATACAAAACTTTTCACCACTCCCAGCAAGAAAGTATTCAGTCACCATAGGTAAATAAATTAAATAGTCACAGAGCAAATCAAAATAATTCTTTATTATAAAATAAAAAGAGCTGTTATTCATTCTAAGCTGTTATTTCTATTCTAAGTATAAAATTATTTATTTTTTAAAATATCTTTAAAACTTAACATAAAAAACAGGCAAGGTTAGTTTCTGAACGGGATCATTACTTTCCTCACTGTTCAAACAGTGAGGAAAAACTAACTTTCCTCACTGTTTTCGTAGAGGAAAGACACTTCTTTCGTGCGGGAGTGGTGAAAACAACATTACAGATAACTTAAATATTTCCATGTTAGTTCTAGTTGTCTTCCGTTACTGTCGTGAAAAGAAAATAAACAGGACAGAAATATAGCCCTGTCTCGTTCCCCGGACATTGCCGTTCATTTTCATTACAGGTTTTCTACAAGAATCAATTTTCTGACTTTTTTTTATGTTTCCGGTGCGCTATCGACGACCAAAATCCATTAATTATTTTTTATTGTTTCAGAGGTTCGTCCCGTTTGTCGCGGTAGCTGCCGCCAACTGGGTAAACATTCCACTGATGAGGCAGAATGAAATATTGAAAGGCGAGTCTGTTTGTATCAAACTAGAAACAACCTATATTCTGGTTCCCTATGTGACTTCGAAAGTCATTTGATCGATTTTCATTTCGCCGAACACCATTGATCTAATGCTCAGTTAGATAACCGGATTATTTTTAGGAAAAATTTAACTGACAATTACTTTATTAGTTGCTAAATGAGGGCACAATTAGCTACTTGAGCAGCTCATATTTTGCTGAAAATGGCTCTGGTTTCTCTAAAGGTATTTGTGGATAATTTCAGGTCTGGAAGTGACTGATGAGAATGGAAAGATCATCGGAAAGTCACAGCTCGCACCGGCCAAAGGAATCTCACAAGTTGTCACATCTAGGTAAGATGACGTCACGGCTACAGGGGATCAACCAAAAGACCATTGTATGGGCACGGTCCCCACACACCAACAGACTATTTAATACGGACAATAGGCTTGTGGCCAAGGTAATCCAATAAATCTAGGAGCAAGTCTTAAGTTGAAGCATTATGTACAAAATGGCTTGACATTCTCAGGATTGTATATTTCCAGCAGATATATTTTATAAAGTCAATTTTGTGCAAAAAGACAGCATTTGATGGCACTTTTACATGACGTCATTCTGTTGTTATTTCATAGAACTCGGGAACAAAAGTTCCGTTTTGACAGTTTATAAAAAGTATCTATTTTCACTTGACAGGCCACAAGCCTATTCAGACACGATTTATTCACTCGTGGACGATTCGTAAATCAAGGAATGCAAATAAATTCTGACTTGATTTGAATAACTACATTGGAGTAGTCCAACTAAATGCAATGAATTAAAGTGTGTACTGTAATTTACATTCCGATGATTCAGTGTCCTCGTTTAGTAACTACTGATTATCAATTAATTTATTCATAAATACTGTCATTCCTCAATTGACCATTGGGTCATCTACGACATTGGTTTATTTATCCACACGTAGGCTCGAGCCATTGTCTATTCTATTCTATTTTAGTTTATGGCACTTTGTTGCCTATCGACAAATTCTGCCAGTGTCAGGTGTAAGGCTTGACATGGGTCAGACAAGCCGCGAGGTTAACAGGTTTAGGGAAATATATCCTTGCGTATATTCCAAGATAGCGAAGGCGAAAGATACTAGAGTTTCACATTATTGACACGAATGAACTTCATCGTAATTTCAATGAGTTCCGGTTCACGGAGAAGGTAAGCCAGGAAGCCGCGAAAATTAGTAGGGAGAGGGATGTTAAATTTTGAAGCATATTCATACAAATTGGGGGAAGGGGGCGAAGGGTTATTAGGGCAAGAAAAAAATATGTGCTCCAGATTCTCCAAAATTATAAAAAAAAAATACATTAAAATTAGTTTGACAGTGGGTACCAACGTCAAAAATTAGACATTCATTGATGTCTTGGTACCCACTGTCAAAATAATTTTAATGTCATTTTTTATAATTTTAATGTCAATATTGTTCCAAGGACTCTTTTGTCCTTACGCTACCGTGGGTGTTAAGGCTGATATACACAGGGTCACTGACTGACTCCAGATTCGCGAGAAGTCAGCGCTGACCCAAAAAAAATCCAATGCAAATTGATTTGAAGTCGATACAGCCGTATGAAGTCGATTTAAGTCCATAGAAACAGTGGAAGTTGTCTACTTTTTGGCGCGTCTTCGGAAAATTCACACAAAATGGTTTCGTTCTAATAAGGTCGAATCTAAGTTCATTATCTGCTATTCAACCTTTTTGCTTGCTTCTCGTTTGCAGCTGTTCAAAAACAGAGCAGCATATTAACCGATCGAGCGAGCAAAGCTCGGTAACCCAGATATTTTACATTAATTCATTCCTTGTTTTCAGGATCGTCATGTGTTCGCCCGGCATGATTCTTCTACCATTCATCATGGAGAAAATCGAGCCTAAGCCGTTCATGCAACGTATGAAGTGGGCGCACGCGGGCGTACAGACCGCCATTGTCGGCGTGTTGTGAGTATCGTTCATTCATATATTTTTTATTGCACACAGAAAAATTACATAGGACAAAATACATAGTAAAGGTGTACAAAGGCGAGCTTATCTCTAGTAAGAGATCTCTTCCAGCAAGCCAGTTATGGATGAGACAGGTGGATTTCTAGACTAATGTGTACAACAATCAATATCAAATACTTAGTTATTATATAATAGAAACAAAACTAAATTAACTAGTGCCGACATACATAAATAAATATATACATATAAATAAACTAATAAATACATAAACTACATTCAATCATTCATTCATCTCGTTCAATCGAGCATTCGTTTCGTTCACCATGTTGGTACAGTGCCACCATCTATGTGTAATGAGCGATGGCGCCACCATCTACGTATCCAACTGAACAGCATACACCATCCATGCATACACTGATAGCGAAGTGACGTTTTCATAGTGGCAGTTCGTTTCAGTAGGTTCCGCTTTGGCCATTCAACGGATAAAATGGAGGCTCTGTAGGTTAACCCCCAGTATCTGAAAATGTGGTCACATGTGAAAAGCGCCTAATCGAGGATTCATTAAAAATAGCGGCACGGGATTGGCTGAAATGAGTTTAACAAGTTGTCACAGCAAATTGTACTTTCGGAAACCGGTCGTATAACTCTAGTGAATGGAGTGAAGTGAGTCCATATCGAAATAACTTTCATTCAGTGAACCATTGCATTCACCGATCTCGGTAACGATCCGAGAGTATTTTTTAAAACCAGTTCTTGATAACACATAGCGTCACGCCTTTTCCCATACGGGGTGGCAGAGGCACAATTGTGCCCACTTTTAGCCTGTAATCCCATACTCCATTTTGCGTGGAGGTTGCTATGGAGTATTAGGATAAATTAAAGGTTCTTGATATGATAACCTAACATAACGTTATGTGAATCTGTTTTTTTTTTTTCAATGTTACAGCCTCACATTCATGGTGCCGACTGCCTGCGCGCTCTTTCCACAGAGATGGTGAGTAGTTTTTATATTTTAATATAAAATAATAGTTTAAAAATTGTTCATCCGAATTGGTGTAGCCGTTTGCTTACAGTCTATTCGTGATAAGAATGCAGTGAAATTTAAATTTAAATCTGTTAACACACTCACATGACAGGACACAACCTTCGCGTTCGAAAATTTGTCACTGTGAACTTGGCTTGATAATTGAAAACGATTTTATTGGTTATGGGGCGTGGCTAGGCCGCCGGACAGTGATGACTTTACTGCATTCTTATCACGAATAGACTATAGGGTCGCGGTTAGAGACATATTTATATAGCGATTCTTTTGTATATGTATATGTCACCGTAAAATTGTCAAACCCGTTAGTTTTGACAATTTCACGGTGACATATGTATAGATAGATAGAAGTCTGGCTATTTAGAATTGAACATCGCAAAGCGCGGCAAATATAAAAATTCTTGTGCTTTTAATTAACACCGTATATTGTCACCGGATATACGTATATGTTACCAGCAAAAAATGAAATCTGTCATTCTACAGTGTTACTGGTCAGTTTACCAGTTTACCTACAGATGTATCCTACAGAATGACTGTTTCCATACTTTGACGGTGACCTAAACATTAATGTCACGATGGCCAAAGATACTATAAACAGCAGTGTGGTCGCTATTGAAAAGCACTCGTACAGAATCTATATAATTTCAGTATAATTTTTAACCGACTTCCCAAAGGAGGAGGTTTACAATTCGTCCGGATATTTGTTTTTTATTTTTTTTATTTTTTATGTATGTTCCCCGATAGCGCCTAGACGGATGGACCGATTTGGAAAATTATTTTTTTGTTTGAAAGGGTTTACCTTCCCATTGGTCCCATTGACACCAGGTCAGGATCTGATGATGGGATCCTGGAGAAATCGAGGGAACTCTTCAAATATTATAGGCAGACCTATAGTGATTTTTGTGTTTTTCATAATAACTCGTGCAAATGCACATGGTAAGCATAATATTGTGATGCGGAACTGCTCATGAAGACCACATATGGCCACCAGATCTGCTCAATACTAGGTACAAATACAATGCGTGGCAGGCGGGCAGGCAACGCATAGCCTAAGCCGGTGGACCTAGAGCCATGAAACTTTGTACAGAGGTTCCTTAGTAGCGTGGGGTAGCACTGTGATGGGATTTGACAAAATTAATTCCCCAAGGGGGGGGGGGGGGTAACCGTTTGTATTAAACTCAATCTAATGAAATAGGGTTTGTGGAAGTCGGTTTTTTCTAAAGTTTACTTTTTGTTTCAATTATTACATAACGTATTTATTTATTTCCAGTAAACTGTCCATCGACACGATGAAGAAGTACGAAAAAGAGAATTACGAAGAAATTGTCAAGAACACAAACGGGAAGCCGCCACCGTTCGTATACTTTAACAAGGGGTTGTAAGCTGTGAGTGAGCATCATTGTGGCTTCGGCATACCACCGGTGTTGGCCCAGTCATTGAAGAAAACATCCTAAGATGGCGGCTTGTACTCGCAGTGACAGCTGATAGGATCAACAAAAAAAACAGAACATTTTAATTTTTTTCTGCCGATCCATATAAGGCTGGATTTTACCAACAAAAAGTTATACGAGAATTACTATCCCGGGGATAATTTGTATGACAATGACAGTTCAAGATGAGGTGATCTGATCTGGTGTCTATGAAAAAGTAGAAGATACTCTCGAGTAAAAGTTACCTTTCGTTGGTAAAATTCGCTCTATAATAGTGTTAAATCGATAGAAAAATGACGATTCAACACACTACAAGTAGAAAAGCGTACAATAATGACAAAATGTATTGTATAGCAAATTCAGGCTGCTTACTTGTTTTGCAGTCAGTACGTCTGTGTGCGAGTAAAGACAGCGACAGTGTGCAAGTGCGATAGCATTTGATGGTCGCCATCTAAGATTTTGTCTTTAATGACTGGGCTAATAGCCGGCAGCGGGACGGGTGACAGAAACAAGAAACTGTACAGTCTATCCAAAGATATTTTGGCTGATGAGTGACGTTTACAGGGGGCGCCAGCTCGCCAGTTCCACGCAACTTGGGCTACGTTCGGGAACTAGTTGAAAATTCACTCGGAAAATGAATATAGATAAGCATAGTTTGACAGCTGTCAGGTAATTTTTAACTACGCTGAACCAGGGTGAGAAATCGCACTTGTCAGAGTGAAAATCACTCTACCTGAGCCGTTCGAAAATACTGTTTGACAGACGTCAAGTAACAGTTCGGTTACCCTCGGTCACAGAAGAGATAATAGTACTCCGTACAGAACGGCCACTCCCTTCCCCGCGCTGATTCAGATACCGCACCCCACCCCTGGCGTCAAAAGATTGGTTAGAGGATCAATAGACAGGGTTGAACGCCGGACGAGTGACGACGCGTATACTTTAATATCGCTGCATTTGCCGCGCCACCAACCCTAGCAAAGTTTACGCACACATTTGCTCGTATACAAACATCATTTGGTTATGTAGTAGTAATAGGTGATTATTTTACGATCGTTCTATGGAGTGTCCGAGGTGTGCCTCGGTTTCACTCGGGTCGTTACCGAACGCTCTAGGGTGATGTTCGCATAACTCGGAGTGTACTTGATACAACGAACCTGTCATCAACACCTTTCCTTATTGGCCATCAAGCGTTAGTTCCACCTGACACCGCGCAGCAAAAGATCGTTGGAAAGTGTAGGCCTATTTTTGTGACAGTGAAGCGGTCATTTGACCATTTGATGACATTAGGTGCCTTTACACGTACGTTCAAACGCGCAGGGAAAGCGCGTGTGACTGAGATACCGCCATACGATAGAAGGAAAGAGGAATAGCGTATCTATCTTCTGCGCATGAATGTATCGCACCGTTCCGCTTGCGTTTCCCAAAGTCAGATCAGCGCATGTGGTTGTTATTGTATCGGTTTGTTTTCCTCATGTTTTGTGTCTTGTTATCACTTTGCAAAAGATACGCTTTACTGTTTATTTATTTATTTATTTATTTATTCGTATGACATCTCCGAGTAGGAACGTCACAGGTAAACCTTGCTTACTCAAACTTCGTGTACCTGTATTTTGCATTCTACCCGCAGGTATCTTTTACCGCGTCATTTATTTTCATAGCAATAATTGCTTACTAAAAACCAAGTGTGCAAATTGTAACACATGTAACCCTCTCCCTACAACATGTTGTGTTTTTATTCATTTAAGAGGCTGCCTGTAAACATCTTGTTAATTTACATGTACTAGCCGAGGATTAACTTACACTGGGTTGTACCATTCTTACTAAGATCAAATAAAATATCTCTGAAAAGTAAAGATTGAACGTAGGTTTAAAGGTTGCCCCACCGCCGGCGATGTGCCGAAGTTTGTAAGTCGTTATTCAGGGCAATATGTTTTCATCTTTAATTGCCCCCAGGTCTTGGATGTTTACATGTTTGTGATGTCGCTGTTTCTGGTTCCCACCACACAGGGTATCCTAGTGTGGGACCAGAAGCAATGTATGTGCCTGTATGTAAATGTTTATGTTTTTATGTTTATTAAGATAAAAACAAGGCCCTTACTTAGTTTAAGTAAGACGATAAGTGTTTGTGATTAAATTAAGTTTTAAAAACGGAGGCAATATTCAGCAACACTCTCTTTATATTTAATTAATTAAGATCTTACCGGATTGAAAGTCGAATCTAATGAATTAGTATTAATAAAATTATTTTGGATTTGCTTATTTTATCTACCGTAGGTATTTGTACTTACTGCTAATAGTATTAGTCGTGCCAAGTTATTTGGCTGTGAATGAACTGTCACCTCTCTCTCACACACTCTACCTAACCATATGCGAGAGAGAGAGAGAGAGGCCACAGCTTCCTCAAATCCAAAGAAAGTTGGTGCGACCTGTACCTATTTTTTTAAACTTCTTTAAATATACAGTATTGTTTTTAAAATGTAATCATTATTTTTATAGTGTTTTATGAATCTTTACTTTGTTTACTTTTTGGAGGAAGATCTCGAATGTGAACGTTATTTTATAATCGGCTTTTATTGATAAAACATTCCTCTGCAAATGGATTTAAAATATATTAGCTAGTTTATTTTTACATGGCTTATTAAAGAAAAATATCTACCTATGTCGAAAAGCTGTACTCGTAGGTACAAGCAGCATAAAATATAGATCATATCAAATAGATCTGCACATCACAAACAACCGGATATCTACATTATCAAAGTGTCAAAATTATGTCAACATGACAGTTTCGCTGGGATGTGTCGAGCTATTTGAGAACAGTGCCACCTATTTAACTGACCCGGTGCCGGAGACTAGAACTAAGGTCGCCAGTATGAAATGTGATTCGTAAGCCATTGACGCTAGCGCCAGATAAATTTTTGGCACTTCAGCTTACGTGCTCATATATATTTACAGTCACCTGCCTAAATATTTACATTTGTTTAGCCTCTGCAGGGAAAATCATCTTTAATTAATATTTGCTTATCCAAAACACATTTACAACAATTGCATTTTTAACACTGCCATTTTTCTGCCCTGGAATACTTGTAAGAAAATATTGTCCAAAATAAAAAGTAGCCCGAAATGTCAACTGCACAAAAGTGGGAATAGTTTAATGCGAAGCAATCGGGTAGCACGACACTAGTTATTGTATTATATCATAAGTCAATGGCTTTTGCGACTGTGTGAAAAATGTATGAAAATACGTAGAACACAGTGACGATATGTTGTTTATAGATTAGCGCTAAATCTTTATTATTATTAACAGCCTGCTATTTCCCAGCTACATTGTAAATATTTGGCTCCCTAGTCAACTACCGAAAATATAATAAGTGCAATAACTCAGATCGCTGCATGGTATATGTATTAGACAAGTAAATATTATAGTAGTTGCCATATCTGATTGGTAGATGGTTAAGAAATGTAAGCTCAGCTGAGCTGTGGGCCGTGTTGCTCTATTAGTGGCCATTCTACGTCTAATTGTGCGGCGTTACGTGAACAAAAGATTTCCTTTGGCAGGATTGATCTGTAGGCCCAAAGAATTTCCCAAAGGGAAAGGGGCAAGGGTTGTATGGACAAAAAAACATACACTTGACGTATGAAGCTGTAATTGGGCAGGTTAGAGATCCAGGGCGCAAGTTCAGTATTTTTTTTCAAAGTTCTGCCTCCATGAGGGGCAAAAAAGGGAGCCGAAGTTTGAATGAGATACAAATATAACTAAAACCTACATACATATATAGCGTGTTTGGTATCGTTTTCGCATAAAAGGAATATGGAGAATCTATTTTTGTCATTATTAAGGGACACTTTCATACAGAAAACCTATAATTATAGTAAAAATGTTTATTTAGCCTAAATGATGTCCCACTGCTGGGCAAAGGCCTCACCGGTTCGAGCCCACACATCTCTTACGTCCTAGATCTTAAACTACCTACCTGCCAAATTACAGCTTCATAGATCAAGTATTTTATTTTTGCCCATACAAACTTTGCCCCTCCCCCTCTTGGCCCCAGCCTCACAAATCCAGATGGCTCCACTTTTTAAATCCATCCTTTGGACCTACAGATCAAACCTGCCAAAGGACATCTTTTGTTCACGAATATTGCGACTTCTAGGGCCGTAGCACACACGCTGTATGGAGCTGAGAGACGGTTGTAGTTGTTTTATTTGAGAAATGAAAGACAATAAACTTGTTAAATGTGAGAAAATGTTTTTTTTTTTGTTTTGTTTTAGTATTATACCTATACTATCTGCCAAATAACGTGGCAATATAGGTCATCGACGCGCTATGAAAATGGTTTGCCGCCCGCCGCCGCCGACGCCGCGCGCCCACCCCGCGGTCCCAGACGTCAAATCGCATACAGAGTGGCTCGATGACCTGTATTGCCACGTTATTTGGCAGATAGTATAGGTAGTTCTTATACAATATAATAATACTGGTTACCTACTTGTCTTGAATGATTATTTATTTATTTATTCGTATGGCATAGCCGTCGAGTCGCTCATATAGGTAATCTTGATGTCTGCAGCCATTCGGCTGCTTCGTCAGTTAGAGTGAAGAGGTCTGTGGGGTCTCCATTGTATTTTCTTTTAGGACAGTCCTGAATTATATGGTCCATGCTTTGGTCTTGAATGATACAATACATACATACGATAAAACACAACAGTATATTGTATGCTATTGACGCACGGTTACAAACGCTTGCGACGCCGTTTGTGGTAGTCGGCTTCAGATACAAATACCTACACAAGCTACTGAAGTAAATCTACAGATTCTGACAAACCAGAAACATCTACACAGCGAAAATGTCGAGATGATGTGAACATTTGCAGACTGTATTTATCCCAATACTCTCAAATACTCTCAATAATAGCCTACCGAACATGTTGAAATGAAACGCCAGTTGGTCAGATAACTAACATAATTTATTTGAGAATCCATATAAATAACAAAAAAGACTGCTTGCACAAATCTGCTACTTATAATAATAATTATTATAGTCACTTGAAGCAAAACTGAAACAAACAAATCTGTTATCCATCAATGCTTGTAGAATTTTGGAGATGTTAATCGAGTGGTTCTGATATATATGGCTGTAACTATTTCTTATTATTACTATTCTAAAAGGGCTGTCGGTCCGCCTGTCGTGAATTGCTTGTCTTACAATGACGTCAAAAATATCAGCTCTTTATAAATCCAATAAGTTCAATAAATTAGGAATTACTGGCAGTTGCTAAGCTATTGCTTTTCATTACAGACACATTGCAGTTTTTGTAGGTTTATGATATAGAGTAGATTTTAAGATTTAAGTCACCTCACAAAAATTAATTTAACTCAAAATAGATCTTAGACCAAAAACTTTGCAAAATGAATACGCGAAGAGATCTATCTAAGCATGATCTCAAGTCAACTCAGGATTTAGAACTACTCAGGCTTACTAACTAAGTAATAAAATATGCTAATAGCTGGCCAAAAAAATAACAATGCACTTCTGTAATTATATTCTGTTAGGTAGGCACAAAGGCAGACCACTCTTTGACGAAAGCCAAAAATACACTAGTGAATCAGCAATTCAAAATATCCGTTAGCTATACACAATTCATGTAATGAATTAAACATTTCATCTCAACCTTTATCATATTTACAATTCAAAGTCAGCAGAACATCTCCAAGTGTTACATACATACATCCAATAAAATCTGTTCACGATATGCTACAAAAACATACATGTCACTTGAAATTTTCCAGTTTTTCCACTTATGTTGATATCAATCACAGATGTGGCGTATAAAACGTAGCTATCCTGAAATCCGGAGTTGGCAGTAGATCTCCAATGATATCCGCTTAACATTAGAATTGAACCTGGAAGTAGAGAAGTACTATCGTTAGTTCACCATAAGATCTCTGGTCACTTAGTACCCAACAACTATAGGAACATACCCATATTACGCGACCGGTGATCACTGCTGAGTTGCGTTCGTTTATTCACACCCGGTGTATGGTGTTGACACCAGATATCACACCGGCCGTTCGTTTATTCACTCTAAACAGCGTTCTTTATGCAGTGTTTTAACACCGTGTACATCACGTGTACATACCCTACACCGGGTGTGAATAAACGAACGCAACTCAGTATGAGCCCAGACTGGAATTTTGTACTAACGTGGTATTTTGGAGACCCACCTCCCCCTTTCCTCCCTTTAACTGCTCATGTAGTATCGGTAATGTTCCCTATTACAACAAGCTTTTCTCCAGTTGTAGTATTAAACATAAACATTTACATAGATAGATAGATAGATAGATAGATAATTCATTTATTCATTTGACATGGTACACACACATAATTAATAACAACAAAAAACAGTAGGTACCTAACAGCTGTGTGGTTATGTGACTGTACCACGGCAGTGAAATGGCCCTGACTCAGCAATGTCACAGACGAATCTGTGACGCTGGTATTCTGCCAGGGCCAAAGCGGACGCACAACAGTGGCTCAAGTACTTACACAATTTAATTTATATAAGTAATTACATAAGAAAATCAAAATTAAATAATGAAATTAGTTATGTTATTAATGGAATTGAAAATTGAAATAATTAGTATTAGAAATTTAATTGGAATTGAAATGGCAATAAAAAGAAAAAAAAAATGTATTTATTATCTAACATATTGAAAATGAATTATAATGGTGATTAGCTTTAATTTAAATAGATATAATCAATTGTTCAATGTCAGAATGTAGTCGTAAAAATCTTTCCTTTTAGCTGCGTACCGTCACCTCAGCCTTCTGCTGGAGAATTAATTTATTTCTGTAAGCATTTTTAAAACCAGCTTTACTAGTGAGCCGCCGAAGAGGAGGCGGTATATTGTTCCAGCACTTGGTGGCACGATATTTGAAACTGCCACGGAAAGCAGCACTGTTATGTCGCGGTATTAATAGGAACGGAGCAACTCTGTGGGATTTACACCAGGTAAGTTTGTCATAAAGATAAGAAGGAGTCCTTGTCAGTACAACCTCAAACAGCAGCGTTGAAAAATACATACAGGCACATACATTGCATCTGGCCCCACACTACGATACCCTGTGTCGCGGGAACCAGAAACTGCGACATCAAACATTCTCTCTCTAATGCTGAGAGACTTATACCTTATCCCCAGAAACGAGCTTGAAGTTAAGTTTGTTGGGTATCCTGTCACGCAAAATGGATGATTCCTCTGCCTCCCGTATGGGAAAAGGCGTGACGCAATATTTGTTATGCGCGCTCCACATTCTTGCGAGATATTCACGCGAGAATCTCAGGAGATTCTCAGCGAGAATAGACTTGTGGCCTGTCAAGTCAAAATAGATACTTTTTATGAACTGTCAAAACGAAACTTTTGTTCCTGAGTTCTATGACATAACAACAGAATGACGTCATGTAAAAGTGCCATCAAATGCTGTCTCTTTTTGCACAAAATTGACTTTATAAAATATATCTGCTAGAAATATACAATTCTGAGAATGTCAAGCCCTTTTGTACATTGCTTGAACTTAAGACTTGTTCCTAGATTTATTGGATTACCTTGGCCACAAGCCTATTGTAGTCAGAACTTCTTTGGGTCCACACTCTTCTTGTGTTCTCAAATAGTTCTCACTACAGTTCTCACGCTCGATGAAGATGGAAGCTGAAGTGACCGCTGCGGCAAGTTTACTGTTATGCGCTTTCGCATATTTTATTTATGAAAAATTCAAAAAATTCCAACTCAAGTTCGTTTGTCCAAGCTCATATTGACGCCACGCGCTACACAACACAACCGCTCAAATCGGCGGCTCGCTTATTACTGGGAAACTTGCAAGTGTGGAGTCAATACACGTTCTCACCCGTTTTCACGTTCTCGCGCCAAAAAAACCGACAAAAGCTGGAGAACAACGAAGAGAACTAAGAAGAATAGGCCGCTCGCTTCCACAAATACTTGAAATACAGCGTTCGAAGGAAAAATCCACAAGACGCGTGGTGAATATGGCGATATACCAAAGTTGTTAGAACAATGAACTAATTGAGTTTAATTTAATAACAGAAACCTACCTAGGTACTCATAGCACGATCACAAGAACGCTCCAAAGCCGAAAGCCCTCTTGATGCTCTCGAAGTAGTATCGCTTCCAGTTCTCCCGGGTCTTGTCCTCCTCAGAGGCCGGCACCAGCTCCTGCTTCACCGTCACTAGTGTGTGGTCCTCCTGGAGGTGGGGAACGGGGGATGTTGTAAAAACACCTGTCATTGGTGTATCACTTAGTACTGTTAAATAATATTTAGTGTTACACTGTTGGTGTGGCTTTTTTAAATAAATAAATAAAAGCTAGACAAGAGTGTGAGTTAGGACGATACTCAGAGTATGTTTTAGTTAAGCCTAAGCTACTGCAGCCTCAAGAGAATTCATTGTTTCATACTATTTCACGTTTGGGCAATTCTACGATCAGCCAGCAATATGTATAAATGAAGTTGTAAGTTATTTCTTGGCATACAATAATGATTAAGAATGCAAGAATATAAAATTGTTTATAAAAGCGAGCTTATCTGTAATAAGAGATCTCTTTGCCATACATGAAACTTGACATTGGCAGAATTACCTTCTCATCAATACTGATGGTAACTTCCGAGAAATGCAGAGCAGGCCACTGCTTGTATCGCCAGAGCTGAACAATCTTCTTCCCAGGCACCAACTCTCTAAACTCTCCGGTAATATTCCCACCGAACAGGGCAAACTTCCCTCCCTTTTCTGCCTCCATCTTAACATGCCCTTGGGTGAACGCTGTCACCATTTCTATCCTGGTCAATGCATCATAGAACTCCTGCCCTCGGCACTGGAAAGACTCGGAGAGCTCAATGGTTTTCGTATCCAGTTTACATCCAACTTGGGAAGATTGCTTGGAGATGATTGGTTCCATGTTAACTTTCTTGTTGAAGCCACTGGTGATTGTCGAGACGTTATCCGGTTTGACTTGTGGTTCCCCTTTCTTGGGCAGAATTAGGCCTTTGGAGAACTCCTCTTTGAGGCTTCTGATGTATTCGGCAAGTTGTCCTCTGATTTGTTCCCGGCCTGTACTGTGCATGAAGGCTTTGACGCGCTGGGCCTCATCACCCGTGCCTTTGATTGTGACTGTTATCTGAAATGCAACAATATAAAATTGTAAATAAAAACGAAAAAACATGCAGCATATTCAAGATCTTGTTAAAGAGTCACATTTGCATAAATGCAATTTTTTTTAAAGATTTCTCCGGCCAAAATCAGATTGTATTTACAGCTACAATTACATTTCCTCATGCCTTTTTCCCAGATTTGCAGTAGGAAGATTAATCTCCAGTTGATGATTTCTGCAAGCTTGATGAGTATTACTTAAGTTGAACTATGTATACCCTTATTACTATAAAGATGAAGTAAATCAAATCAAATAAACTGACAACATCAAACTTCACTTCTTGAGTTGCCATGTTCAGTTTGATAGTGATATTCTCATTCATTCTAGATAGAATGAAATGAATAAAGAATTTGTAATAAATATTTGTCACAATTTAATATGCCATTACGCTTTCGGAAGGACTTTAGTTCCTGACCTACTGAAATTGACCTTGGGAGGGGGGAAGGGGGGAGGGGGGAGGTGGGGGGATGCCCCCCGTACTACTCCCCCCGAACGGAACTGTATAGTTTCTGAGTTATGATTTTTTTAATTTTTGGAGGTTACATAATATAAGGACTTTAGATCCTGACCTACTGACCTTGACCTTGAGGGGGAGAGGGGGGGAAGGGGGAGGGGGGCAGATGCCTCCCCTACTTCTCCCCCCCCGCGGAAGTGCCTAATTGCTGAGATATGATTTTTTAAAGTTTTGAGTTTTGAAGTTTTTTTGCATTGTTGGGCGGGGGAGTTGGAGGGGATGAGGGGTTGGAGGGGGGGTTGCCAGTAGTAGGGGGTCGCCTCGCTCCGCTCCGCTTCGCTCCGGCTCCCGGTTCTGCTTATAAGTGTGTACCTAACAAACCTATCTTTAGTTTTCAAACAGGAAGTAACCTATAATTGATCCAATCGGATTCAAAATGGCCGCCCAACCAACAAAAACTCGGACAGACAACACCCCAAATGCACTCCGTTTCAGAAAAATTACAACTTTTAATTTATCAAAAGTGATATTTTACGTTTAAAATAGATTCATCTTTTCAAATATGCATACAACGAAACGTAACTAATGTATTTTGACCACAGACCATAGATTTTGACATATTTTTTGCGTTTTGTTACATAATTTTACAATATTTTCAGATTTTCAAAAAATCATATCTTAAAAACTACTAATTTCCGTTACCTGAAACTTTCAGGAAGATGATTAAATGACCCCAACTATACGCTAAAAAAGTTTTGACAGCCTAGTCAATAGGTCAGGAACTAAAGTTGAGCCACGCTTTTTGCCAATTGAGGTGGCAGAAGCAAATTGTGCCCACTTTTTGTGAAGTATTCTATTGCAAACGCTAATTTTCTTACTTATTATTCACAAATAAATGAGTAGGGCACATCATTTTAGTTTGAACAAGCTATATGCACTAGCACTACTAGCTCTCTTATTTTATTTTATACCTTCTTCTTCTTCTTCAATCAGGGGGATGTTTTCTACCAAAAAGTGGTAACATCGGAACTGTCATTTTACTTCATTGTTAATAATAATAAGGGTATAAATGAAATAATTCCGTTACAATGCTTACATCTACTTCGTTGACATCATTCTCTTCAGACAGATTTGGTATCACCACTTCGCCAGTCACCAAATCATTACCACCGGCCAACCGACCTTCCCACTTGAATTTCAAGTTCCATTCATAGAAGAATATTAATTTTCCTTTCCTATTATTAGCTGATGCTTCCCCTTCAATCTTTTCCACCTCCGAAATCCTGCAGTCCGTTCCGTTTTGGGTTATTTTCATGTCATTGAACAATTCATTTAGCCTGTCTTTGGACCAAGGTCCAGCGTTTTTCTCTGTCCAGTGCCAGTTGTTGACGTTGGTGGCATCAGGCCGCTCTTCCACGATCCAGCGCGGGTCGCCCTCACCCCATTTAGCCATGACTATGCTCCAGACACCCAAAGTCTTCACAAAAACGTGGAAACCAATCGATCACACACAACACGGGATAGTCACCACTCTGTTCCTAAAACAGTACACAGGAATCTAGAAAATGCGGTTTTACTGCAAGTTTCTGTAAGGATTTAAGATTGTTTCGTCTTCTTGCTCTGCGACAATGGATAAAGTAAAGAAATCGAGAGTTTTTTCGAGAAACGTCGTGCTGCCCCTGGAGAAAATTTGACAGTTGTGGTGTTGCAATATAATAGAAACCACTTTGCCAAAAAGGAGGGATCTACAAATGTTTAGGTCATTTATCGGGTAGAGAGAAATTAACAATACCTACACCATATTTCAACTTTATGTGATAGCGATAAAGTTCAGATCCAATGAAAATCTGCATGTATTTGACCGATTAGTTATTCATTTCAGTGCCGGTCGGTACTAACTACCTGAGAGGTTAAAAGTTGGTAGGTACCTAGGTAGTTAGGTATATCAAAGGAAGTGCAACTATTGTTCTAAATTGAGAAATCACTAGGTAAAGTAGGTATATCAAGTAATTTCTGTAGTCAATCTTATAAATGAAAAGTTTACGCCTAAAATATGTATTCTTCTTCGCTTTGGTGGTGCGGGCGGACACGCGTCAAGCAAGCAAGGATGGATGGCAGAGCAGTCACTATGCGCTACTTTTATACGGAACTTGAGAAGGCAAGCGTAAGCATGGCGGACAACTCCTTAGGTACAAATATGTGCTGAAGCGGCACATGAAGAAGTGCAGCATAGAGTCTTCTCAGTGCCCATAATGCAACTTGCAAGTTTTGACAACTTTAGGTCTTTGGGAAAACTATGAATTCCAATTTCTGTGCAACTAATTACACAACAACGCGGCATTATTGCTTATGTTGGTGAAGATGTTTAAAAATTCATGCTTAATCTGTTTTTTATGGGTACATACAACAAGGGATACTGGCGCCATTTGACAGTTGCTAACTCCCTTGTTTCTGAACTTTATTTTGCTAAAATTCAGGCAAATATTTTTTAGTGGCAACCTTTTTTCGGCAAGTTTCTAGAATTCAGTGATGCCAACTGCACAAAAATACGGAAATGACTAGTTCCGTTTCACGCAATGTACTGTTTGCTGTACATTACATTGCTGAGGCTGCAGCCGGGGCTGACTGGCTGAGAGCCTGTGAGACTGAGATATACTTCACCTTTCGTCCAAGATACGAAACGAAACGCAATCAGATCAATGAAGGAAGATGGATGAACAAAAATCAAAATGTCAAAATCCGTAATCGACAAAGATGGTTTTCGTTTAGTATCTTCAAAACGATCTTCAAAGAACAAACGAACAATCATACCCCGACTAGGATTCCAAATTCCAGGAGACGGTGTAATTGATATAGAAAAGTCTAAATTGTAAGTAATTCGTAGTTTAGAAAAATGTACTTTGAGGTTATGTTTTGAAATTGTGACGAATAACATTCCCTGTGTCTTTCTAATTTCTAGGAGAATCGAGACTGCTGTCGAGGAATTACGAGACTCAGCATATTTAGAAGTAGTTTCTAAATCTGTGAGTACTACTGTGTGCTCTCGACCCGTCGTAGAAATAGTTTGTTTTGGCCTCGGGCATATTGGAGAGTGCACCATCTCTCGGTATCAGTTAGCCCTTTTACTCCTGCTGAGAAACCTTTTGAACCCTAAAAAGTTTGTCGTATATGACCCAGTCTTTTACAAAGCCGAATGCAGTATACTCCGGCAATTTGGCTTAGAGATTATCAAAGAAAATACTGAGGGCAGTTATGTAATTTCTGAAGAAGGTGTTACCATAGTATATTTCCCGCACTGTCCTCAGGGACTGACAAATAACTTCCTGTGGAGCAATTGGGGCACACAACTAAAAAATTGTGTCCTTATTTGTAACAGTATAAGTGAAATAATTAACAGCTTCCCTGCAAGAATCACATCACAAACTGTCCGTTACATTTATAAAATCCACCCTTACACCACTGAAGTAGCACTAGCTAATACATTTAGATTCACTGACATTTTCAACCATACTTCAATACATTCCTTCCCAAAAGAGGCGCTTGAAAAATTGGATATTGCGTTTTGGTCAAAAGATAAGAAGCCAGAGTATGATGGTGAAGAAGAGCTTATTTCGCCTCTATTAGAAATACTGAACATCTAATTTGTTGTTTGAAGGTACAATGATAGCAAATATGGCTTCCATAAGCTCAAAGCCAGCACTGGTGACACTGAGACAACTACTGTATGAACTGAGACATCAAACACCAAATAAGAAGCTCGGTGATAACCAGATGGCTCAGTATGTATTGTCCCAATACCGAAAACATCAGACAACAGACCAACAATACTGCAAAGCCATTGATGAGATGCACTTCAAGGCACGTACATATTGCAACTATTTGAACAGCACTCGAAAGTACAAGGAAATAAATACTGAATTTAAAGGAAAAGGTGAACGGAGTATTGCAGACACAGCAAAGATGGTCGGATTCAAACTACCACATGACCCTAAATGAAACATGGATAACAGAAAAATCAACATAGAATAGAATTCAATAGAATATCTTTATTTATTCAATGTAGATAATATCTCCTGTGTAACAGTAAATAAATATGTAATATAAAAAAGTAGACATAATAGTTTTACTTTAACATGATTCTTCAATACCATGGCAGATACTCTGTTAACACATTTAAATGCATACTTACAATGGAAGACCTCTCTATCGCCCTTATTAATAACAAGTTACTCCTGGAGTAAGGGGGTTTATGTGTAGGAAATAATCTTAATATCAATGCAGGCTAGTATGTACTAGTAATTACAGTAGCCAATATTGTCAAATGGTCGTCATACTGACACCAGCGCAGACCCGCTTTCGAACTCTAGTCGTTCTCCATCCGATTGCCCAAACCATAGAAAAATATTGTCTATGCCCAAACTAACTCAAGAGATAGTCAAAAATTGCATTCAATTATACTGGGCTATTCTTGAGGTGTCAAAACCACTAAACTAGAGGAACTAAAGGCACTAAACTGACAACCTTCAAATCCGACAGCTCTTGCGCGGTGGCCACAGATTCCATTTTCAAACACACCATTTTAATTAGTTTAGTTAGTATACTTCGTGTCGCCTCGGGAATCGCAGGCATTGTCTTTAAAGACGCCTTAACATAAGACCAAGTCAAACAGGTCAAGAATAACCCCAGAAAGAGTGGTCGACTGTAACAAGCGTTTAATCGAAGATTAATTCAAAATAGCGGCACGTCAGGCTGAAATGAGTTTGACAAGAGATTAACAAGCACAGCAAATTTTTCTTTCGGGAACCGAGCATAACATAACTACGCGTGATAATTTTTGTATTTGACATTCGCCCAGCCACGTCCTGCTACCGATCCGGCAGTGTTGTGACGAAGGGATAATCGAAGATGGATAATCTGTCTATTGGCTGTACTCCTTCTCCAAGAGTTTAGCGATGGTCTGTAGCTGCATGTTGCTGGTCCCTTCGTAGATGGTGCCGATCTTCGCGTCCCGGAAGAACTTCTCCTGGGGGAAGTCCCGAGTGAAGCCGACGCCGCCCATCATGTCGATGCACTTGGATGTGAGGGTCTGCGCCATTTCTGGAGAACAAATGATATCGAAATGGTTAAATTAAATTAAATTAAATTATTTATTTATCCGTGTTACAAAAACAACTTAAATAAACTAGTAATTACATCAGGGAACTTAAAATGTAAAAGCCATTGGAAAGTAACACTAGGTGAGTAATACGCAGTAGGTGCCCTGGATACTACACTAGGAAACCTGTAAAGTAGTAGCCAGTGAAACCGTCGTACGAACCTTTCTCCAAGTATTACAATAGTTGGCATTTTTTATTATAATTACAATTCTGTCCACCAAAGTAAGTATGGAGGGTAGTTTTATAAAATTAACAGCTAGGTCATGATCTGGTTACTGTAGGGAGGCATGACAGGAGTAAACTAGATAGGAACTATGGATGGATATAGCTAGTGGGATTTAATTTAAGTAGATAATAATAATAGGGATACATTTTGATTGGTATATAGATATTCTCACTCAGTTCAATCAAAGAAATATTTTACTTAGATATACTTACACGTTATAAATAAATAAGAAATACCATATAGTTAAATAAATACTGCGAAATATTGGTTTGATTTGCTAACAAATGAATAAGAGACAGGTATCGAAAAATAACATCGCAAATTGCATTGAATGAGTGCTGGCAGTTAACAAAGTAAGATGCAGGGATTAATGAATTATGAGGTAAGTCTTTATTACCAGCGCATAAGAGCCACGCGTGTGGCAAATGTAAGTTTGTAACAGGTGGCACTCTGTTCACCGCGTAATGATTAGTAAACTCTCAGAGGCGTCGTCGTAGGTTTGATTCATGAGCCAATTTCTGGATACTGTTTTTAGTTTGTATTTTGTCATAAATGGACATGGTTAGACTTATATAGAGGATTGCAGAGGGTTAACTTGTACGTTAAGCTTGTTCAAATACTTTCTTCAGGGCTCCGTACCCGAAGGGTGCCAATCGGGACGCGACTTCTGAAAAGTGTGGGGTACAACGCTGGGCCTCTGTATAGTTCGCATTCTTTATACCACTTCTATCCAATTTATTCATCCATAGCTTCTATCGTATATCGTATATATTTATTGCACTTAAAAGAAAAAACACAGAAAATACAGAGAAGTAATTTACAATGGCAAGCTTATCCAGCCTACTCGAAAAAGCTTCATGCTTCATGCTGGGACTTCATTACCTTACATTACATTTATTCATTACGCCTTGGTCAAATGGATACCACACTGATACAGTGCGGGTCCGCTTTCGAAGCCATGTTGAGACATGCTTCGTACACAAGTTCATACAGTTTCTTGTAATTTGTTTGTACCCTCCCCGATGGTGTGTCCATATGTCAGTCCCCAACCTGAGTCACTGTTGGCCACAGCAGTTATGGCGATGTCACTCAACGGTTTCAAAGTTTCAAACTGCCATCGGGTGTTTTTCGGTCTACCCTTAGCCACATCCAATAGCTTACCTGATGCAAAATACTTGGCCATAGCAGCCTCCTTGACGAACGCCTGTCCGTTCTCCTTCAATCTCGCTGCATTGTATGTGAGGAGACGCGCAGCTTCTAGGTTCGTTTGGAGTATCGCCATCTGGTAGCTGACTCCCTGTTGATGGAATTAGTTGAATGTTAGCCATTATTGTAGGACATTGCTCGATTTTACTCGTTTGGGCAAAACGCTCAATTAACCCTGGATTTTCATAGGTTTCGGGCTTCTTCCGTGCGTCCCATGGGCAATTCCATTTTTCCATCATAAGGCTTTAATGTAGGTAACTATCTACATAGAGGTATTAGATTATGTGGCTGTGTCTTTACTTATGGTATATTAATTAACCGCTCTCATCTCAGTTCACACCTGTCTCAAGCGCGTGAAACCGTCATTGTGATTACCTGAGACTAATTTCAGAGGTGAGAGCGTTTTATCAATACGGCCCTTAGTAACAGCAATAACAACAACGTTACACATTTTGTTATTTTGAACAGTTGAGTATGCTATCTTATCACATCACAGATATGTTTGACTATATAAATGATAAATAAGCAATAGCAAAATATCTTATTTTTCCGGATGATAGCACATACCGACATACCTGCCTAAGTAATTAATTTAATTATGTAAGTACCTAAATAAATCTACACCACACGTGGAGATGATACGACCAAGAGGTAAATGCTATAATATAATAGATAATTTTGCATAAGTAATTAATAAGATAAGAGGAAAACAACTTGATATAACCGGCCAAGTACGAGTCGGACTCGGGCACGAAGGGTTCCGTACCATTATCTATAAAAACCCGCAAAAAAAAAATCATGTATGGGGGCCCCCCTAAATATTAATTTTATTTTATTTTAATTATTTATTTTTTAAGTAAATAATATACTCAATATTTTGTGAACATTATACTGCTACCATTATCAATATCGAGCAAAAATGAGCAAAAAAATCACGTTTGTTGTATGAGAGCACCCACCCCTTAATATTAAATTTCTTTTGTTTTTTAGTATTTCGTATATTTCGATATTTATTGCACATATCAGAAAAAAAAAACACAAACAATACAGAAAAGGCATGAACAAAGGCAAGCTTATCTCTAAAAAGAGATTTCTTCCAGCAAACCCAGGATGGACAGGATACATTTTAAAACTCAAAACGTATTTGTTGTTATAGCGGCAACAGAAATACATCATCTGTGAAAATTTCAACTGTCTAGCTATCACGGTTCATGAGATACATACAGCCTTGTGACAGACAGACGGACAGCGAAGTCTCAGTAATAGGGTCCCGTTTGGCACCCTTCGGGTACGGTACCCTAAAAATACGAGCAGTCTGTTTCACAATGTGTAAAACCGGTACCAACCAATCAGTTCCTAGTCTACGGAGAAGTTGCCATATGATAATGCTATATCAAATCAAGTGCAAAAGTGCAAGATTTATCCATAGACCCTTTATGACTGCCATACCCTTGCCAAACCTCTAGAATAGAAGCCGTCAACTAATCACACGTGGATAGAAAGGCATATCTACTGTGTGATGTGTGGTTAATTTTACGTTTGTAAAGGTGTGGAGATTCCGGCAAACAGCTCACAGTCTGAATCCAGCATTACAAAGTTGCCTAATCCCTACACCCCTAGCTAGACAAAGCCCACCGTCATTACCTGGTAAGCATAGATCTTGTTGCCAAACTGCTTCCTCTCAAGGGTGTAGGGAATGGTCGCGTCCATGCAGCCCTGACAGAGTCCGATCATCTGAGCCGCAATGCCGATGCGACCCTCGTTGAGGAACCCGGCTGCGTATTTGTAACTGGAGATGAGATAGGTTCAGTTAGAAATATTTTTAGGGGACATTTGCTTTGGGAGTACCTATTTGGGACTGCGTTGCGTAAGGGACATTCAGGGTTCATTTTCATTTTCATTAATTACTTAGGTACTCGTATGCTCGTCCAAAGTCCACGGCCCGCGATTTTCAATCTTCCCACATCGAGATAAAGTTCAAAACCTATGAAAAAACATTACTACGGAAAGTTGAATGGATGAACAAGCGGACCTTTGAGTGGCTATTTGAGTGGCTATTACAATCTGGAAAAATTCTAAGGGATAACAAAATTTGGATACCCTTATCGTGGGGATCAACAACAACGACATCACAAACATAAGCATTCAAGACGTGGTGATTTGTTTCTCTTCCTTCCCGACCGGGATGTGAACCCGGGACCTCTCGCCTAGGAACCACGGCCTCGACGGGAACACCGCTTGTCAAAGAGAAGTATGTTACCAATAGCCGTATTTATTTTTGATATTGTTTCTTGCTGTTCAAAAGACAGAGCTCTAACATAGCTATAACATAGCTCTCTGTCCCCTCCCATCACATAAAGCTGAATACCACTCACCCCTTCCCATACTCCCCAAGAATATTCTCTTCCGGTACTCTCACGTTGTCAAAGTGCACCATGCAGGTTCCTGAAGCTCGGATGCCCAGTTTGTTCTCCGGCTTCGCGACGGTGAGGCCTGGGGTATTGCGCTCTACGATGAAGCATGTGATGCCTTTGTAGCCCTGGGAAATATAAAAAGTTGTAAGTAGATACTTACTTCAAGTATAATCAACACAAGTTTGCGTCCGGTGCCACGCGTTATATAGCTAGCAAGTGCAGTGAAGAATGTGCACCACTTGCTAGCAAGTGTCTGCTAGCAAGTGCACACTCTTAAGCGTAACCGACAACCCCATGTAACAGAAAGGTGTAGTCATATTTTAAGGGGTTTTTAGAAACGTCATACTGAGCAACTTTCTCTATGAAACCGATTTCATCAGATCAATTTTATTTTTTGTTTGATTCTTTGCAAATCAGCTGACCGCTCGCTCGTGCCAAAACGTATGGAGGAATGAAAAATAAAGTTGCTCTGATCAAATCGGTGATACAGTTACGGTGATCGGTTGTTCAGATGTCCTTGACGACCCCTGAAACTACACCTTTCTGTTATGGTGCTCCTAAATGGGCCATATTTTCACTGCAATATGTAGCCGGCAACTATTGGTGTCTTTCTCTAACATGTGAGTAAGAGAGGGACACCAATAGTTGCCGGCTACATATTGCAGCAAAACCTGGCCCGTTTAGGAGCACCGTTACACACAGTATAGGTATGCAAGTATTTACGGAAAATCATAAATAACAAGACGAATCCTTATCAACAGTGGGTCAACATTCAAACTCATATTATTGATAAATTGCATCACATTTAATGTGGTGTTATGTTAATGTTAAACATGCTCAAACTGATAAAGTCCTGTTAGTATTTGTTTACGTATAAAATTACGTCAATCTACTTCAACTCAGTAACATACATTATTATTATGAGCCTGCAATATCCCACTGCTGGGCAAAGGCCTCCCTCCCCCTCTTCCACTCCATTCGATCCTGAGCGGTCTCCTTCCACTCTTTATCATAATATATAATATCAAAGTCTTCATCTTTTATATAGATTTTTACAACACTCTTTTCATTCCTTCATTAAACTTTGTTAGGATGTTTCTGGTTTGTATGTGTAGGTATATTTTAGTAGCTTGCGTGCTCACTAAGGTACAATTCCCACTGGGTTTTCCCGTTATTTTCTGTGTCTTCTGAAGGTCTTCTGTCTCTATTCCGCCTGTAGGTGATGCTGACTGTAAATATGCAGTCATGTCCAGAGGGATTCAGACTTCATATCCCTTTCATACTGTTACATAGTTCAGACACTCACGGCCGCACCCAGCCTCGTTTAACGATTAATTAAGGATTAATAGACAGACCGCCGTACCCAGAGTCATTTAATGATTCATTAAGGATTACTAAGTAAAGGATTTTGTATGTAAATTCAAATTTGGAACTGACTTAATGGTTGATTAAATCTCTCTGAGTGCGGCGGTAAGTACAGGATTTTGTATGTAAATACGAATTTGGAATGGTTTTAATGGTTCATTAAACAACTCTAGAGTACGATACGACACGAACCTTAGCATAAGAAACAAATGACGATCTAATGAGATTCTCGCCGATATAAAATAGTTCAGTCAGACCTTTCAAAATAGTTCTGTGCAACTCATGGTAAGACACTTACCTTTGACGGATCAGCATTAGCCATGACAAGGAACACGCCAGCGACGTCCGAGTTGGAAATCCACATCTTAGAGCCGTTGATGACGTAATCCTTGCCTTCCTTCTTGGCGACAGTCTTGAGGGCGAAGGCGTCAGACCCCGACGAGGCCTCCGTGAGGCAGAAGCTTCCGGCCTGCGGAATATGCAAAACTGAATATACTTTGCTTACATTACATTAAGTATTCTTTACTGTAGTTACGGTAAGTCTCTTACTTACCGTAACTAGTCCGGGAATCCTACTAGGGATGGTGGACGCGGTTCTATAGGAATTCATTGACTGCAATCAAAATTCGTTGCTTGCCTGTGTTGCGTGTCTGTAGATGTACGTGAAACTTAAATCAGACAGTTATTTCTAAGTGCTTCATCAAACGATCCCTCTCAACCGCAAACATGGTTATTCAATTTATCTCGGCCAGCGATGTTGATGTAACAATCAGGAAAGGTCAAAGGTTGTTGCTGTGAGGTGATCAAAGATACGTGATTGATGGTACCTACAAAATTCGGTATTTGCACATATCGAGATTTCTGTTTGCCCTATCTAACAAAAAAAACATGCAATACTAGCAAGATTTGCAAGACATAAATAAATATACGGATTACACGTAGACATAAATATACGGATTCAAGAAGTCCTGTGCCTGTAGACATGTTAAACGCTAAGGATAGCGAAACGAAACGATAACTTTTTATGTATGCGATTTGACATTTGGAATAGCTACGTGACGTCTCACCTTAGCGAAGCCAAATGTCAAATCGCATACATAATAATTGAAACAAAAAGTAAACTTTAGAAAAAACCGACTTCCACAAACCCTATTTGATTAGATTGAGTTTAATACTAACTGTAACCCCTTATCCCCCCCCCCCCCTTGGGGAATTAATTTTGTCAAATCCTATATCAGTGCTACCCCACGCGACTAAGGAACCCCTGTACAAAGTTTCATGGCTCTAGGTCCACCGGTTTAGGCTATGCGTTGCCTGCCCGTCAGCCACGCATTGTATTTGTACCTAGTATTGAGCAGATCTGGTGGCCATATGTGGTCTTCATCAGCAGTTCCGCATCACAATATTATGCTTACCGTGTGCATTTGCACGAGTTATTATGAAAAACACAAAAATCACTATAGGTCTGCCTATAATATTTGAAGAGTTCTCTCGATTTCTCCAGGATCCCATCATCAGATCCTGACCTGGTGTCAATGGGACCACCCTTGAGGTATTACCTATACGCCGAAAAAAGATTTGTTCAAATCGGTTCATAATTGGCGGAGTAATCGCGTAACAAACATAGAAAAAAAAAAAAAAACATACGGGTCGAATTGAGAACCTCCTCCTTTTTTTGAAGTCGGTTGAAAAGTTATCGTTTCGTTTCGCAACGGTTAGCGTTTTTACTTCGTCTAGGGGGGCTGATAACATAAGACATACAAGATAATTTCCTCAATCAAGCGATGCTGCTTCTTTGCCTATGGATCGGCCAGCAAACATCTTTTTGATAACATCGAGATTTTTGTTACCAGAATACCAGATACTGACACCATTTTCTGGCGTCGTTGGGAAGATTGCGATTGTGATATGCTTGTGATAGGCTCTATAGAAAATTGATCTCCTAAAGAAAAATAAGAATACGTCATACTCACATATTCAGTACACAATTTCGTCAAGTATTTCTTCTTCTGCTCCTCCGTCCCCAGTTTCATGAACAGGGAGTTGACCAGGGTGTTGTGAATGTCCACATAAGCTGCCACTGAGGGGTCGACCCTGGACAGCTCTTCCACTACCAGCATCATAGTGAGGAAGCCACAGCCAGAACCGCTGTACTCGGTTGGGGTCTCAATGCCCATTAGCTGAAAGATTCGTTAGACTTTGTTGCTTATTCTGTGAGAAGTAGGGTTGTAGGCTGCTCTTAATTAGAGTACGTGCGCCCTTACTCCAACCTTTTTAGCGATTAAGATCCGAAACAGTTTAGAATTTTAGACACATCACCGTGGCAGCCATTTTCAATCGAACACTCCATAGTAGGTGAGCTTCATTTTACCCATATACCAAGAGTTGACATTCATGGTATGTATTCGGATCAGATTAGGTTAGATCAGCAGAATTTTGTCTAATCCAGGCACAAACAAAATCAATTTTCCTGACTAAACATCGCACGAAGGAAATAAAAGACGGTCGTTGCAATATGCTCTGTCTGTTTGCAATTTACTGCATGACTTTTGTTTTTCGAAGCATCACCGCAAATAGCTTAGCGTGACTGCATCGTCCTCTAAAGACTCTCTTTTGTCAATTGCCTCGAGATAACTGAGTGAAGAATTGTATTTTACGAGTGTGTAGATATCATCTTGTATGAGTTTCTCAATAAAATCAAACCATATTCTTCAGGTGTTGGTATATACTTACTTCGCCAATACTTCGTTTCTTCGTTATTGGCTAATGTTAAGATTATTTTTCTTACCTTACATACTGTATTAGTTGTGGATTTTTTAAGATCAATAAATAAATAATTAAAGAAATAAACTTACCCCGTTATCAAAGAGCATCTGTCTGACAGAGTCGTCGATTTTATGCTCATCGTCCATTTTACGGACGAGAGGGCCAATCTGTTCCGTCGCCAGTTTCCTAACTGAAAATTATAAAATTATATTTATCAATTAATATTTATACATCTGAAGGGGCAAAAATAAGAATAAGTAGTACACGAAAGGAAGCTCTTTCGGAAAAACGGCTTCAGAATACTTAAGTATGTACACAAATTGCTTCTGGCCCGACACTAGGGTCCATGGCTGAGATGCCAAAAACACAGACTTGCTGTCATCTCGGACTAAAAGGATCGTAATCATGCGTAAATATTCTTGCTGTGCATTTCCCTTTTTAATCGACTTCCCAGAGGAAAAGGTTTACAATTCGTCCGGATCCGTCCCATTGACACCAGGTCAGGATCTGATGATGGGATCCTGGAGAAATCGAGGGAACTCTTCAAATATTATAGGCAGACCTATAGTGATTTTTGTGTTTTTCATAATAACTCGTGCAAATGCACATGGTAAGCATAATATTGTGATGCGGAACTGCTGATGAAGACCACATATGGCCACCAGATCTGCTCAATACTAGCCCTTAAAAGCTACTACGGTGTTTTTACACCCAGGTGACTTATTTTTGTTCCTGTATCTTTTTTCGTTTTTTATGCAGTGCCTTAAGATTTCGTGTATTCTCCTCAGTCGACAGTAGCCCTCGAACACACCGAGAAAGAGTTTGCTCGCGAGCGCCAGATTCGAGATACACCATCAACCTGGGTGTTTTTTCATCCGTTGTAGTCATAGTAGGGTACTGATTTACAGCATGAGTAATGAATATTTAATGTTTTATTTTTAGTATGCATGTATTGTATGCTATATGTGTGTATGTATTATTACATGTATAATGTTTATTAATTTGTATGTGTATTATTTTCATGCGTTTTTACATTTATATGCAATTTTCGTTTCAACAACTAAGGGATTTCGTCATACAAAATTCAAAGATTTTGATTTAAAAAAAACATATGCATTTCTTAGACATTAGGATAAATAATATACCAAATTACATTACATTTTGAAAATAATTAAAAAATATTTATATTTGAAAGTTTTTCCCTGTCCTTTCACAATTTCCATGGTTTTCAGAGCCCGTTTTTGACACGAATTTAAATTGTATATTTTTCAAGAAATTAAACATATTTATCACAAGATCATAGTATGGAATACACATTTTATGTACAGATAGTAAAACAAAATAAAATACTTTTAATTATATTTTTTATTCCAATAATTAAATCCGGGTGTTTTTACACCCATTGTAGTCATAATAGTATACAAATTCATTGTAGCCTTTATGGGGTACAAATACAACGCGTGGCTGACGGGCAGGCAACGCATAGCCTAAACCGGTGGACCTAGAGCCATGAAACTTTGTACAGGGGTTCCTGTAGCGTGGGGTAGCACTGATATGGGATTTGATAAAATTAATTCCCCAAGGGGGGGGGGGATAAGGGGTTACAGTTTGTATTAAACTCAATCTAATCAAATAGGGTTTGTGGAAGTCGGTTTTTTTCTAAAGTTTACTTTTTGTTTCAATTATATTTTTATAAAATATATTTGATTTGATTTGTGTGTACGTTTCGTAACTATAAAACTTTCACTATTTTCTTAACGCGAACAGACTGTAGTAGATATGTACTCTAGGTACGTGTGTGCACCTGAGGTAATACTAGGCTGCATGCATATTAAGTAAACTGAGGTACCTATATACTTTAGTGTATTTCATCTGGGTCAAGTCAAAGCGTGGCGTCATAACAACTTTTCAACAACATTTTCCTTCACTAGCAAAATATCAATGCTTCGCTAGGAAACTTCTAAGTATATTGAACCACTTTTAGCCAGAGGAGAGGGAGACCTCTCAGGATCGAATAAGGTGGAAGAGGGGGATTTGCCCAGCAGTGGGACATTACAGGCTCGTAATAATAATAATATATTTAGCCAGATAATCAATTCTGAATTTGCGTGACATGAGGCTAGTCCATCGCCGCAGATACGAAGACTAAAGATAGCAGTTACCTTACGATACTTTCCTTTACCGTTAAGAACGTCCATAACTATTATAATAACTTATAAGTACTAATATAAATAACTATTATATATATTAGTACTTATAAGTACATATAATTGGTACTACGTAAGCTACATCGGAATCAAACCTTGCAGCTCGTCCATAGAATGTATTACTTATAAGTGTTATATTATGATAGATATCATCTATTTGAAGTAGGCACCTAAATTAACAACTGCCATTTATGAGGTGTGGCTTATTTGTTATTCTCACTGTCCTTGAATGTGCCGTGCAAAATAAGTATCCATATTTGTCTACGGCATGTAATTAAAAGCTTTTATTAAACTTGCACTGTATGTATGTTTGTTTGTTTGTTTGTTTGTGGGTATCACGGTTCGCGTCAAAAATGTCGGCTTGAATTTGACCCACTTCCCGTTATCCGATTGAGCTGAAATTTCGCATACGTGTATAAGTCGGATGACAATGCAATATATTTCTGACTTAAAGCTGATCTGATGATGGAGACGGAAGACGGTCATGGGAACTCTGTCATAAAACATCGCAAGCCCGTCGAATTTGGGCTCGTTCGATTCGTCTTGACGAATACTTTGGTCCTAGAATATTTTTTTATGACATGGAGCTGATCTGATGCTGGAGCCGGAAGGTGGCCAGGGGAACTCTATAATAAAACGACGCAACCCTATCATGTTTGGACTCGTTCGATTTGTCTTGACGAATACTTTGATCCTAAAATATTTTTTATGACATGGAGCTGATCTGATGCTGGAGCCGGAAGGTGGCCAGGGGAACTCTGTAATAAAACGACGCAACCCCATCATGTTTGGACTCGTTCGATTCGTCTTGACAAACACTTTAGTCCTAGAATATTTTTTATGACATGGAGCTGAGCTGATGCTGGAGCCGGAAGGTGGCCAGGGGAACTCTGTAATAAAACGACGCAACCCCATCATGTTTAGACTCGTTCGATTCGTCTTGACAAACACTTTAGTCCTAGAATATTTTTTATGACATGGAGCTGAGCTGATGCTGGAGCCGGAAGGTGGCCAGGGGAACTCTACAGGGTGTAACAGAAAGGTGTAGTCATATTTTAGGGCGTTGTTAGGGAGACCATTATGAGCATAACTTTTACTATGAAACCGATTTGATCAGAGCAACTTTATTAAAAGCTTTTATTTAACTTGCTCTGTATGTGGGTGGGTATGTATCAAGGTTCGCGTCAAAAATGTCGGCTTGAATTTGACCCACTTCCCGCTATCCAATTGTGCTAAAATTTTGCATACGTATGTAAATTGGATGACATTGCAATATTTTTCTGACTTGGAGCTGATCTGATGATGGAGACGGAAGGTGGCCATGGGAACTCTGTCATAAAACATCGCAACACCATCATGCTTGGGCTCGTTCGATTCGTCTTAACAAATACTTTGGTCTTAAAATATTTTTTATGACATAGTGCTGATCTGATGCTGGAGCCGGAAGGTGGCCATGGGAACTCTGTTACCAAACGACGCAATTCTATCGTGTTTGGTCTCATTTGATTCGTCTTGACAAGCACTCGAATTCTAGATTAGATGTTTTGTCCTGTAATGATACAGACTAAAAAGTTAAAAATAAATTAAAAGTAAAAAAACATTTTTAAACAAAGCTTTTATTTAATGCCCTAAAAAGAAGAAAATAAAATTTCAATTCAATCAAATGCGTCATTTTATTACATTACACAATTTATACGATATAAAAGCTTGTTGCGGGATTTATCTCCATAAGTCTGTGCAAATAGGTGCCTACCCACCTAATTAAGTCTACACAAGTAAATCTCGCAACAAGCTTTTATATCGTATAAATTGTGTAATGTAATAAAATGACGCATTTGATTGAATTGAAATTTTATTTTCTTCTTTTTAGGGCATTAAATAAAAGCTTTGTTTAAAAATGTTTTTTTACTTTTAATTTATTTTTAAAGTGCGCTGGGTAACATTGTTTATTTAATTTGAATTGGAATTATATCTTATCTATGTTACGTCATTACGTGGTGAAATTGGTGATTAGAACTCTGATTGGCGAGACTACTAAATGTGACAGTATTTTTTACGTGACGTCGCATTTGTTTGTTCGCAATCTCATCATATTGTTATCATATTTTCGTAGGATTTTGCTAGATTGTTAGTTTTTTTTTGATAACTAAACCTGTAGATAAGTGCTAGTGAGGTATTGGTATTTATAACTACTTAAGTTTAAGGTTAAGTAATAGATAGTAAAATATAAACACAAAATAGCGACATGCCTTTTTCTATACGGGGTGGAAAACTTAGTAGACCCATCGCAATAAACTCATAGTAAAGATATTAGAAATTATCTAACTATACTTACATGCTAATATTAATAGGTAAAGTGCTATAGGTATATCGCATCGGTTCATGAAATCCCGAAATTCAGAAAGTGCTGTATGTTGACGTTAAATCGGCAAATGTCGACGTCAATTTAACGAACTGTTAAGTCTTAACAGTGGTGTTTAAAAAACTTACTTGTGTCCTTCATAGCCAGTTCATCATCAGTAAGTAAAGTCAAAGGCCTAGGAGGGGCTTCTGAACTGAAGCATTCCTTCTGGACTGTCGTGCCAGCAACAACTGGACTCTTCCACTGTTCTATCACCTGGTGAACCGAAGATTAAACATTTTTGAATTTGTTAATTTTACATAAACCTCGATGAAGATTTTAAAACTTTGATCCTTTTTTATTAGCTTTGTGATGGTGGCCAGCGTGATATGGAGTCTAAGGAGGTCGGTTCTATAAAAGCTATATCACCTTCTTGGCAACAAATCTTCGTAGCGGGATCATATTTTTTGCTCTGTTTGTAACAACGCGGCACTTATTATAGGTTTGAGCGTGCGGCTTCCAACCGGGCCGAATAACAACTGGTTTTAAATCTCGTTTAATTTATCGCAGGCAAGTCAAGTAGGTTTTAACGTTATCTTCTCATTCGCACTACGATAAAAATATGATAATTGCACAATGGGTGATATAGCTGTCAAAATACTTACTTACTATTAATGTTGAATTGATTTAGTTAATTTACCAAATGCAACCTGGTGAAAAAGTATATTAAACTGGAGCCGCCTGCTGTGTGTGCATGGAGTGGTGTACTCACACAAAGTACATACATTTTTTACCATAGTTTGCCCCTGCAGCAGGCATGTCAATTATTTGGTTAGGTTAGTTTGAATTTCGAATTTGGTTAGACCAGTGGCTCTTTATGACCACGCTTGTGGCAGGTGGTGAGCTGAGGGCATATGAGAACCGTCTGGTACTACATCTCGTGAGAGTAGGTGGCAGAGTTGTATAATAACTTTAGACGCCTATCTACAACACACGCGCAACCTTTTAACTCCGCATATTATCGATTGCTATTTAACAAAGGGCAGGAAAGACCAATCACACCGAGTAGTTAAGTACTAATACTTCTAAAATGATTTTATTTAGCAGTACCTTGTTCATTGGGAATATCATACTCAATAACATTCATTTTTAGGGTACCGTACCCGAAGGGTGCCAAACGGGACCCTATTACTGAGACTTCGCTGTCCGTCTGTCCGTCTGTCCGTCCGTCCGTCCGTCCGTCCTGTCTGTCACCGGGTCCGTCTGCACGAACCGTAATAGCTAGAAAGCTGAAATTTTCACAGAATGTGTATCTCTGTTGCCGCACCAACCACAAATACTGAAATACGAGAGATATTGCTAATTAAAGGGGGCCCCGATACAAGAGACGTGTTTAGATACACTTACGCATTTCAAAATGGAGATCTTGACTGAAACTGTTTATTTATTGTCATAGCAGCCATGTCATAGACACATATACTACACATTTAAATATGATAGCATATTTCCCGTCAACCCACATGGTTGTGGTTACCCGGTGCGGTATGATGTAGACTCTCAATCCGGAGGTCGTCGGTTCTTCTTTAAAAAATTTCTTTTTGTTTATTTTTTTATTGTTTTGAGTGCTTTTGATTTGTTGTACGATGGTACGGTACCCTTCGTGTGAACCGACCCGCACTTAACCGATTATTTTTTTCAAAGAATGCAATCTCATAAATGGTTGTTCAGTGGCACCCACACTACCAGCCTATGTCGTGGTGTCTGTACGCAACGCAGGTAAAAAAATTGGCCCCTCCTTGCCTAAGTCTAAATTTCAATTTCAATAAGTAATTTCAATAAGTCTAAAGTCAGTAAGTAAGTAAGTAAGTAAGTAAGTAAGTAAGTAAGTAAGGTAAGGAACCGCTATAAAACTTGCTTTGCTCGGCTATCTCAGGTAGGCATGGCACTACGATCGTATTTATTTACCAGAAGAAATAGTTGTTACAAAAGTCCAGAAAGGATACCTAACTAATAGAACGGTAACTGCGTACTACTAGAACATAAATGTCTATAAATAAATGTTTCTATGTCTACTCTAAACTTTGGTCCCAAGGTATCTGGTTCATCTGCCATAGATATGATGAAACGTATTGCGTAACAGATTTATTGAATGCCCGATCAAAAAATAAAATTAGACATTTGCAAAAATACGGAATCTGTGCTAATAGTATTTTAGTAGGCTAGGCAGTTTTTTGTGCTATTAGTGCTAAAGAGATAATGGTATATTTTATTGGTAATGCGGTGGCGATAGGTTAGCACACTGAGGTAAAGAGGATTTAACGACTAAATCTCTGCACAACTTTGCCTTAGCTATCCCATGTATTTAGTATGCGTGACTCTATGTTTTGTTTTGTTTGTATTTTAGCGAAGATATATTATGTAACAGTAAGTACTAGGTACATATTCTATAGATGGTAGGTAAAAGAATATTTAGATGATAAAACTGCGTGTTCTTTACCATCTCGGTGCACAGAAATCCAAAGAGGGGCGATGGACTGAGTCAGTACGTCTCTCTTCGGTGTATTTCCTTAGACTTAAGTAGAAATAAATAAAATTGTATTTTTAAGGCCCTCACATATTTTAAAAGAGGTACGGGGGAGTTTCTTGGCCTTTTTTGCTCCAGCCCACAACTTCCTAACGGGCGGTAGTATACAAAAATATTAATATTATATTGACGTTGACTAAGCAATCTGTATGATTTTATGGTCAATAAAAAAAAATACTTTGACTTTGACTTTGATGGGTATTGCCCCGTAACTCCCTTGAATTACTGGGTTATTACATTATTTTATTACACCCACCCACCTGTGGGTTCTGGCATTATTACACATCTCTCGCTACACTACACCAAGTCATTCTGAAAAAAAAAAAAAAACAGTACAGGTCTTATTTGTTGATTTATTCCGATTTGGAGAGGATTTGGATTTAAGTTTGCAAAGAAATCGAGTGACATTTCGCTCCGACTCCTTTGCAATTTGTTCGGCCTATGTCCTTATGAGACTAAAAATGACTGCCTTATAAAATAAATCATTCCAATAAAGTATACAGTTTTAATAGTTGTCCACGACCTATACTTAACTTTGAGTATGGTATCCGTAACATGTTATGATTTATATGTATATAGGAAACCCGCGGGCGTGGTTCGGTTTCTCGTCAACTTCTTACGTACTACCTGCTAGTTGGTTTGACCTGATAGTTTCCTAGACGTAATCGATCTGGAGCTGATAAACAACGTTGCAAGAAACTTCACCTAAGAACCTTTCAGTTTCTTGTACAAAAAAGTTATAAAGTAACTCAGGATGTTGTGGATGGTGAGGTCGTGGAAGTATAGATACTGCAATTATGTAAAAAAAAACTTGTTTATTAGATCTTACATGTTATAAGAATGAAATGCAAAAATAGAGTTAAAAATTGACTGCAAATCATGCTCACAGCGTAAAATTTCAGTGTCGTCATGTTCGGGAAGATAAAACTCATTAAATTATTGAGTTGAATACTTAATAATAATTGTCGAATTTTGGACACTCCGACACAGCAATCATAGTGTTATGCGCACTGCTACAGCAAATGAACACCCATATCCTGAGAAGAAACAGCAGGCTGGATAGAAAAAAACTCTCTTTGTGACCCCTTTCTTGACCTCCTTCTCACACTTTTACCTCACCCTACCACCAATATGTGTAGTCTACGTCCTTGTTTAAAGTATTTAGGTTAGGAAGATTGCCACTTGCTTGGAGGTGGAGGCCGGTTATATGAAACGCATATTGATCGAGTCACAGTATAAAATCGTTGTGTATTTTGTTTTGTTACTTCTGCAGACACAAAACAATGCACTGGCTGGGGCCATTGATATAGTTTCGAGTGATAGATAGAACTATTGTGATTCGCGATAGGCATCAGGCAGACTGTAAATAGTAGAGCAAGTGCATAAAACGCACCATTTTAAATGGGTTTTATGTAAGAGTTATACACTCTGCTTTTCAAAAAACAATTGCAAAATTTCTACACAAAGAAAAATACTTACTTAGACGATGATTTTACTTTATGCACCAATCAATATCAATCATCTATCACTTAAAGCGGTTTTATGCAGCCTATACCCAACATAAAGACGAACTTTACGAGCATGAGAAGAGAAGTGAAAATTATTGAGTAAGTACGCCATTATTTTACTAAAACTTGAAATTAGATTTCAATGAATTTGCTTTCACCGAGATAGGTACCACAAAACCAGAGCAAAATATGAAGCATATTATGCAATAACATTCATCACAATCTAAAGACAGGATGCTTCTGATAGATGCTCCATTTTACACTTGCATCATAATAATAGTCACGTGTGTGTATATTTAGGCATGCGCAACATCTCAGTGTTAAAATGATGGACACTACAATACTGGAGGCTATCAGTAATCAGACTACAATGCTAAAATGATTCGTGCCGGTTCTATTGTCACATTGTCATTGGCCTAAGCCAAATCATTGTCCGCAATATTCGAATCACGCGCATGTATTCGTTCCGACGACATACCGTAAGACGAATAAGGCAACAATAAACTACTCCAAACGATATTATTAACCGAGCCAGTTCAGTCACAGGACGACGCCACTTAAGAACACTGAAAATACGCGGGAAAAAGTTTTTCTTTTTCTCTGGAAAGTTCTGAAAGCGATGTGCGCCGGGCGGAAGATTTATTGCATGTTTTTTTAAGTGAACTGTTCATAATAAATGCAAATTAATTTAGCAAAACGATCTCTCGTCAAAATCTTGCATCTAATGATATGACCGCTTTACCAGGCTAAGTTATTCAGAAAGGTGTTTTTAATTTCTGGGTGCCTCGCTAGAATTTACGTAATATAATTTTAATCTGGTTAGCTGGCTGCCGGACGTGATTTTTTTCGGAACGTCTCTATTAGTTTTATCACAACTATTGGCGGTTGCATACATGCATTGCGTTGCGTGTGGTTTGAAAAAAATACCGGTGGTGTGTGAAAATGGATCGATACTGTGAGAATCGTCGATCTAGTAAAAGGAACAAGAACTATGGTGGGCTTATGGCCAGGTGGAAAAAAAAGTTTGCGGCCGTTAACAAACCTTCTTGGTTGAGCAGTGGATTTGATTTGGATACTGTAAGTACCATTAATTGTATTGTGTACATTACATAGTTTCATTTTGTTCTCTATCTATTAAAATAGGTACCTACTTTGGGTCTAGGACATAGATAAGCTTAAGTTAGACTACCCTATTTCTTGTAAATAATTTATTTTACAGTAATTCAGAGTGCAATATCCTTAGTAGAGTGGGTCATATCCAGAGGCGGCTCGTCTTAAGGAGCGCTGGTGCAGTGCACTCCCACTCTACCAAAATTGCCTAATGTATTAAATAATTATATATTACTAATAATACAACCCTATTCCTACCTAGACAATCTAATATGCCTAATAGACGCTCAATAGTAAACAACTACCTACTTACCTACGCGCACAAAGGTTGATGTTTGGTGCCATGTCAAGTAAATTCGAGTGGAGCGCCAGCGATTGCGCTCCTAAGAAACCAATTTCAGTACAACGCCTAGCCCTGTATTCAGTGAGTGTGAAAGAGAAATATTACAACAGTCCGGCGCGTGAAACAAAAGATTTCTATGAGAAAATTTGCTGCTGCGGAGCGCCGCTCCGCGCGTCGTTGCCAGATTGCGGTGTGTGTGTGGTTAGTTGCTGTGCGCTAGAAAACGCAGGGCGTGGGGAAGTACCTATGCGTTGTTGCCGCTCTTATCACAACAATCAAACCAACGTGTCGTCCTGTGTTTTGCGCCGGTTATTTCAGGATATTTCGGTTATTATAATAAATAAATACTAAAAACAGTTTGTGTGAGTGTTGTGTGTGGTAATTCAGTGAACGATGGAACAATACAGTGTTAATTTCATTAAAAACTGTGAAAAGACCCTCGAAAAGCGTCTCGAACTAAAGTCTAAGGGCCCACCACGACCCGAACTTGGACTTACCCAAAAATGCAGTACAAAAAGTAAAACTTTTACGCGAGTTTTCAAATCAGAACAATATTTGAAAACACCTTGGTTGTGTGGATGTGTAGACAGCAATAAATTGTTTTGTTTCCCGTGTTTGGTGTTTGCCGCTGATGGTGGTGGTGAATCTGCATGGACGGAAACCGGTGTTGATGATTTAGCGCATCTTTCAATAAAAATGAAAAAGCATTCGCAATCTCGATCTCATCTGTTATGTGCAGTGCAAAAAAGGTCATTGACGTCTTCGCTCACCACAAAAGGTCGGCGAATGGATTTCATCTACAAATAAAACAATGAGGTAAGCCGCCGTTTTTATTTTTTATTTTTAGTGAACACCCAAAGTTTTTTATCACGAGCCGCCTCTGGTCATATCATAGACTAGGCCAGCCAGTTAGCAGATTTACAAATCAGGAGGAAAGCTGAAAGCTAAACGCTGATGGCGCTTCGTTAACTGTACCTTGTTTACGCAAGTGTCACATGTAGGGTTTCATACTATTTGACAGTTCCCGTGTCATACTAAGGTACGAATGGGCCACCTAGCGTGAGATATTATCATTTTTCCTCCCAATTAATTTCATTTCGTTTCCTAAAAACAACAACAACAACATACTAATTTATTATTGGTATCTAAAAGCTAAAAGTGTATGTATATTTTTAACAAATAAAAAATAAACATGTGTTTTTTGACAAAACATAAAATTAAGACGAATGATCTAGACCAAATAATTGCCATGAAATATACATCTGCATACATAACGAGACGGGGCTTTTTATTTAAAAAACCCGTTTTGATTTAAGTAAATTATTATGTTTTTATTTCTTACTGACATAAAACAACAGCTAAGTATTAATTAATTTACTAACCACATAACTTTCCTCCACACGTCTGAAACTAAAGTAAAATATTTACATAACAATATGGATGCGCAAGCGCATATGCTTTATAGTATTGCACTGAAACGTGACAAAAATGTTTCCGGTTTGTTAGTCCTATAGTCATGCCATTTGTCATTATTACATAAATATTTTACTTTAAAATACTTACGTCATAGATTCTACAAAAACTAGATTTAGGTTTATGACTACTGACCTACTAGAATGTCTGATAATGATAACTTTAAATAACCCGACATAATTTATATAAATGAACCCTTGGGACCACTAAACCGATTTAAAATGGAGATTTCATATAACATGGCTAAGATAAGAACCATCGCAGGGAACTATGCTACCATAAAACTAAAGAACAAAAATAAAACTGTCCACAAAAGAACTGACCACTCGTTCCAGCGCTAGAGTGCCACAGACACTCACACACACAGACACTTGGAAACTTTTTAATTTTATGTTTAGAATATGCATTATATGCACAAATTTTTTAGTTAAGGTTAATGAATCTGTATTATAAGGAGATTATAAGAATGCAATTTTTTTTTTTACTTTTTGCTTTATTATTATTATCAATCATCTATCTACGTCTCTGCCTTATGCTGGTGCTATACAATATAGGTGTTTAGACCACATTCTCAGTAGAACTCAACCTCTTTCGTGGATTAATAGTATATGTATGATTTTATGGTCAATAATTTTTTTTTTGTAGCAGAACTTAACCTCCTTGGTGGACCAGGCAGTGTAAATTAGAGCTGGCAGACTCAAAACCACAAACAACTTCTACCATCGAGGTCGGCACCACAGAGTTGCGTAGTATCTCACGGTTATTATTATTAAATACTCGGCTGGTCTAGTCTAGGGAGTCTAGACCAGTGGAACCTGCGTAGGTACCCGTAAGTACAGTCGAGATCTCGTCCTGTTTCTTTTCCGGACTCTGTTCTGTATGTAACGTGCTTACTTTGTGCTGTGCTTTGTGCCTGCCTTTGGGCAATGATCTAACCGCATTGGAGTGACTTAACTTGATTGCCACTGTAAATACGGCCGTACTGCAGATTGAAGTTTTGACATAAAGTCAAATCATTTAAGGTGCAACAGAAAACTTTATTCTTAATACTTTCTTAGAAAAGGTAATCTGGGGGCGCGGGAGTGCCCCCGCCAAGTCAAACAAACAAAGGCGCAACAGCACCATCCTTTAATGGAAGCCATTCGCATATTCGACCCTCTTCTTCTGTGTGGATAAAGATAGAATCCTGAATTTCGGCCAAGATTCATTCAATTTCATTCAATTTGAACCAATACAGCCATTAGTATTATATACCTCTCTACTGTTGCAGTGCCCTATGGACAGGGTCCATAAATTGTATCTTGATTTAAGAGCAAATGTGGATGCAATAAACGTAATTGTAATAAAAAAAAAAAGTTCAAAATACAGTAATTCCAAGTTCCTTCATTATTTACATTTTATATGGTCTCTTCTGCCTTATGCACAGAAATTATGAACATGCGAAAAGTTGTATCATGATTGGTCATGTCGGTAATAATTTTGTACTGCGATTTGAACTTAAAATACCTCACAAAAAACTAAAGGAAACATAAAAGGTTGTTTAGTGACGAAACTGTTTTCCTGTCCACACCACACACAAATTACCATATTGCTTGGTATAAATAGGATATTACTTCGATCTTATAAGGTCGCAAACTAATTAACAATCTACGATCTAGCTCAAATTATGGTGTACCTAACTTAGATCGAGATCCGAACACGATGGAAGGTGCACTGACTACTTATAAACAAACGTATAGGTACACAAACATAGAACATGTTTTGCTATGACTTTCAAATGGTTTTGAGTCTTACGGCCTATGGAATAATGGATGTGTAAAGATTTTGCCGGTTCACTATTGCTATTGCAACAGACAGGCAAGTCAGTTACTTATTATAGTTGCTGCAAGGTTTAGTTGACGACCTAAACTCGAAAGGGAAAGGTACCGGGTTACCTTTGCCGTGATAATATGAGTGATATGATATCACTTAAAGAAACGGTGTAAAACAAAGTGGTGATAAAATCGAACGGACGACAAAGACATCGTGGTGTACTATTTTTTTTTTAAGTCGTGACAAAGAAGAGAATAATTGGTAAAAAAAGAGAAATAAAATAAACAAGCAAGTACGGTGGATTTATATTACAGTAGAGTTCGGATTAGGGTTTGCAAGATCCGGAACTTTTTACTATCCGGATATTATCCGTTTTGAAATTTGATTATCCGGATATCCGGATAATATCCGGATATTTAAAAAAATAAAAATGTATGGAAATAGTTGTTTATTTAACTAAATGGCCTGCGGATATTTAAAAAAATAAAAAACAAAATAAAATGCATGGAAATTGTTGTTTATTGAACTGAAGGGACTGATGTGATCGTATGTAACAATAATAACAGCTTAAGTAATTTGGAAAGTTAAATCTTAACGAAATAACAATGATTTTCTTATCAAATTAAAATATTATCAAGGAAAAATAAACGATGATTTTTAGAAACTTACCTCATAGTAACACAATTATTCGCGTGTAATGCGTCACCAAAAAAAAAACAACAACACTGTCACTTCGCAAAAGGGTTTACCTGAGACTGAGACAATTTAAGGACCCTCCCCTCTGATTCCTATTCCATCCAACGCTACTGCATGCAACGCGATTGGCCCGTTTAGCACAATGACTCTACAATGCGGACACGGCGCAGGTAACAACTGCGTGGTAATGATTAATTGCTATAGTTGGACAAATCTAAGAGGTGCCGTTTGACGTTTACTTAAGTCATGAAAATATGGTTCAATATTGTGTGTGCAGCTGATTTTTTTCTATGGATATCTTAAACGTCAAATGGCACCTAATAACTTTGTCCGACTGTAATGTATGAAATTAAATTAAAATATCTCTCTATCTATACTATATATACATTCATTAAATAACTCTTTGAAATTGTCATTAATTTATACAAAGCAAAAGCAAAAAAGAGACGTATACATATGTAGGTAGATATAGCAAAAAAAAATAAAAAAAAAATCGCGTGTAGCACCGTACACGTGTTAGAAGTAAAACTTCTGTAGCTAGATCATTAAGTGGTACCTATACTATACACCTATACCTACCTATACTAAAAGAGATTTAAATTTCCAATTTTGAGATCCAATCTCTGCTTCAAGTTACTTTTATGTTTCAGACGTCCGATTATTTGAAATTATTTTATACTTGTACTTACTTTTAATACGTCATGTCATTTATTTCCCACCATTCCTTATCTACAATTTGTCGCGCTCGTGGTGATATACTTAACTCATTCAATAGTGTCACTACTATTTGCATCTCGCTCAGATTATATACCATCTGACGACGTCACGTCTTAAAACCGTCTCGCTCAAATGTATGCATTGCTTTGCTTGTCTCTGTGCCCAGTCCCTTTATTTAATTGATCGAGTACGTATTTTCAACTATTCCAAGTTAATGTGTACCTGCGGGGCTACCATAAGGCTTGCCACTCACCTCAGTCGCGCAGATAAATGACAAAGAAGATGGCTAAATCAATATATGGACGACTGCCCCAGACATGTACAAAGACTTCTCAACAGCCAATAGCATTTAAATATTCATTCATAAATTTAATTTACTGCGTCTGTATTTAGTTTGTAGAACTTGAAGAAAAAAAAATTAAATATAGGTAAATAAGAGTTGTTACTCAATACTCCGTGATTCCAATATGATTCCGTGACCTTTGCCGTCGCTAGAAATAAGCACCATTTTGCAATAACATGCAACATAACGCCATCTAGCCACTCCTCTGGAAACCTCCTGTTTTCAACAGTTTTGCTAGTTGGCAATTATGTTGCATGTTATTTTTAACGATGGCAAAAGTCACTAATCAATGGCGGAATCATAGAGTATGAAGTGACAACTCTTAATTATTTAATAATTTCCTTCAAGTTCTACAAACTAACTAAAGACGCAGTAATTTATGAGAGAATATTTAAATGCTATTAATTGGCTGTTGAGAAGTCTTTGTACATGTCTGGGGCAGTCATTTTGCCAAATTGCCAACTCCTTTCGCGTCTCAATGATGTTTCTCCATAAAATAGCGCGCATTCATTATGATATGACATTAAATTGTGACAAAATGCGTGGCTGGGGTGACTGGCGTGCCTTATGCTACCCCCGCTAACCTATACATACCTACTTTGCTAGGATTTTTTAGGGTTACTTCATCGCGAAGCGATGACGTAACTCTTATTTAATTTTATTCTTGACATTTCCTTAGTCCGCCATACGACATACCTCGATTTTGATATTTTACTTCAACATTATTGACTGGCATGAAGCATTAACTTTAAAATTACAAAAGCTTATTAAAATCAAAATCGTATAATTTCAACAGTTATAACAAGAATTCAACTTTAAAATATGTATTACAAAAATTACATACAAACAAATAAGCGAAACAATAAGCCATTAAACTTATGATGGCTCTGTAAGCTGTAGACCTCGCTTTGGCCGTTTACTACAGATAAACATTAAATAGGTAGGTATGACACGTACTTAGTAGCTAAACTGCTAATTTGTGACTTGAACTGCACTATATAATAAAAAGTGGCTTTAGAACAGTTCTAGGTACCTACTTATTGTTTTCAAGAAGTCTTAATGCAGCCATCCATCACATCGGAATTTGCTTGAAAACTAAATATCACATTTGGATGATTCTAAGTGACTTTATGCGATTACTAGCTGCCTGTTGCGCGACTACGCAGCGCGTTTTAGGTACCTATTCCATAGTTACCGGCCACAAAACGATTCGTTCATCATTTTAGAAATCCATATCGACCCGTGTGACATTGATGAAACTCTTTTCTTACAAACTGTATGGATCGCATCGCACAACTGTCAAACATAAGTTCCGGTTCCAACAAAGAGGTTGAACGAAGTAGTTTTTGGTCACGTCACTGGTTTTGGCCTTTACCGGAAATCAAGAACTCGTGGAAGAATGCTTAAAATAATTTTTATTTGTTAACGTTTCATCAGGTTTTTCTCTCACTAATTAACATTCTTTATTGTAGGAATGTATTATTATCTTATCTGATTAGTTAAAAACCGTATTGAAAATAGTTGCGGTTTTAAAAGTCTTCAGCCGACCCTGACGTCACCGATTCCAATTTCCGTTACATTTCTTAGCCACTCGTGATAGCACCCGGCTAGTAGTAATTGAAAAGCAAATATATGAATAAGCCACAGTTGAGAGGTTAAATAAATTTTACCCCCGTGCCCCAAGAAGTTTTACTTCAAAAACATTTATTTTTTAGGATGTTTTCATGTCAATCTGACATAACTTTAAGATCCGGATATCCGGATTTTACGACAGAAATTATCCGGATCCAAAAACTGGACGGATATCCGGATAATCGGATATCCGGATATCCGGATCGCAAACCCTAGTTCGGATTGTCTGTCATTCGATTAGTGCCAGAAGCAAATGAGATAACGTGAACAATCGGAAAAATATTATAATAAATAATGCAATAAAGCATACCCTACCTTGTTACAACGGTGATGGAAAACATCGTGAGTACACCTTCAATCTTCATAGCCACAGTGATGGGCTGGCCTCTAGCTAATGAGGTTAACCTTTTTTTCGGTATTAATCGAAACCAGACCGAAAGCCGACTCCTTTAAAGACCGAACTAAACTGTAACTTTAAAATGGTACCTACTTTTGTTTGTAAAGATTGAAAATAAAATGCGTGCCTTGACTCCCCAAAAACAAAGTGACCCGCGAAATACGTGATAGATATGTAGCTACGTTTCAAAATGTTCAGCGCGTGAATGTGAAAAATCTTCAAGTGCCAACCTGAGTGACGTTCAAAAGTCTAATAAAGATTAATTACTGAAAAATCCGTTCGAAAATCAGTCAAAATGCCCCAGATTTTCTTCAAAAAAGTCATGGTGCTTCATGATCCGAGCCGCGGCGCCGAGGTAAGCAACTTTCACTTTTAAGTTTATGCTTGTTAGAACTAGGTATTGGTCCCGGCAGCGCGGAGTTAGCAGCGGAAAGAGATGTAATTTACATGCTATTAAAATTAAACAAAAATTTGTAAGAGCATATAAGAGCATAAGTATAACAAAGAATACTTTTTAGGGTTCCGTACCCGAAGGGTGCCAAACGGGACCCTATTACTGAGACTTCGCTGTCCGTCTGTCCGTCCGTCCGTCCGTCCGTCCGTCCGTCCGTCCGTCCGTCCGTCCGTCTGTCACCAGGCTGTATCTCATGAACCGTGGTAGCTAGACAGTTGAAATCTTCACAGATGATGTATTTCTGTTGCCGCTATAACAACAAATACTAAAAATCAAAAGAAATTTAATATTAAGGGGGGCTCCTATATAACAAACGTGATTTTTTTGCTCATTTTTGCTCGATATTGATAATGGTAGCAGGTAAACGCTTAAAATGTTCACAATATATTGAGTATATTATTTACTTAAAAAATAAATAATTAAATTAAAATTAAATTAATATTTAGGGGGGGCTCCCATACATTTTTTTTTTTGCGGTTTTTTATAGATAATGGCACGGAACCCTTCGTGCGCGAGTCCGACTCGCACTTGGCCGGTTATTATTTTAAGAATATTTTTATTAATTTACCCAACCAAAAAATATAACAGTGGCATCTAACTTTAAAGTCGGTAGATTATATACCTAGCCTATGTTATCAAAATGAATGCCAAGATCTTGTAACTTGTAAAGGATTGCTGAAAGCATTCGACAGATGGCATCACTCACATAGGAAATGAATGCATAATAATTAGACAAGGGACAAGCCTATCGCCACAGCCAAACAGCTAGCCAGCTATACATACGAAGGTTTCCTCCCGAAGTTTTCTCTGAAAACGTCCCTCTTTCGCATTCGCACAGTTTCATGGTAGGAGGAGATGATGTCATCCGGCGCCAAGAGATGGCGCCAGTCGTTTTGCGTCTGCATTCTTCGCTGATGGATTGTGTAATGTTTTGTTGTTCTTTCTGTAATGTCATGGCTCTATGCAGTAAATTAGTTCCTAACAAAGGGCTGCTTTGGAACTTTGGCATGATAAGAAATGTTATTTCTGACTGACGAAACTAAATTGAAATGTAAGTAAGTACTTTGTCTAAATGTTAAATACTTTGTCTATTTGTCGTTATAGGTCCAAACAACGACAAATAGTTATCTTTCGACATGGCATGGCATTTGAAGACATAGCTTTACCATGGAGCAAAATACTTGCTCTATGGTTTTACTGAATTTACAAAATATCCTGCCATACTCAAGTAGGGGTCGTTTCAAAGTCTTTAGTCACTTAAAATCAGGCAGACATAACTCTAGGGAACTCTAGGTTTTAATACCTACTAACTTTACGATTTCAGACCGTGGGACATAAACACCATCAGTCCAAACTAAACCCCAAAACATTGCGTCATAAAAACATGAAGACAAAAAAGAGAAATCTCACACCGTCATCTCTCCAGTCGTGCTAGAGTGACTTGTCATTACCTGAGTCTTCGAATGGACGTGATGGCACGTGACACGTGACCTCTGATGGCACTTACATTACTTGGCATTTCTTTCTCATAACCTTTCGTCCATTTTTGTGACGGTAACGCTCCAGACAGAGCCACCACGATAACAAGAGAACGGTCAAGGCGTAATTCTGCTGACGTAGGGGGAGTATAGTATAGAGATGACACATCGTCAGAAAAAAAAGAAAAGAATGAGATGACGTAATACGAATCATTATTGTCTAAGCGAGAAACAATAATGATCACCCTCAGTGATCACCTGTCCCTAACCCGCGTATGCGTTTTTATCGAGCCACAGTGTTGTCAAATGCTTGTTTTGACAGAAGAGTGGCAGAAAAATCTCTGATTTTGAAAAGCTTATTGGAATCCAACTCTATCTCCATCTCAAAGGTGTACGCATGCACTCCGTCTATTCCTTTCTCTGTCTACGTCTGCTGAAGACTGAAGCCACTATGAAAACGTCACTTCGGCTGTCAGTTGTTGCCATCGTTAAATATACAATAGTAATTGTAATTTATGTTACTTACTCGTGATACGAGACTCCTTGTTTATTTGTATCACGATTGCGGTATTATTTACATTTTTTTACGTCGAAGGACACCATTTTGGTTTGTGCTGCCGGCATGTCAATCGGCTCGGCTGTCACCGCCTGAGCGCGACTGATTGAAAACTGTTAAATTTTCCCGTTTTGACCCACAGTTTTTGTAGCGACACTTTCTAGCGCCCCATGCCTTGTCCTTTCAGTAGTATTGAAGTTTGTGGTTGTTGCAGTGTTCCTAGTATTGAAGTTTGTGGTTGTTGCAGTGTATTTCAGTCAGGTCAATGCAACTCTTTGATGGTCGATTGGCGTAGATGCTGGCGCCCCGCTCCATTCTCTTGGCTCGCACTCGCACTCGCCTTGGCCGGTAATTTTTTAGCTACAATGCCGTCATTTGTCAGAGTTGATTTTGATAGAGTTGTCGCAAATAAGATTCAGTGAAAGATTGTTAGCGTATAATCGCCTCTCTGAACTGATCACTGCCTTGATCCTCAAATTTTGGAATCTGATCACCTCTGCGACAAAGCAGTCGTGGTTCGGCCTCACAAGCGTGAGGTCCCGGGTTCTAAGCCCGGTCGGAAGAAAGAAAATAAATTCTGGTTCCCACACGACACTTGTAGGTTTCCTAAAGTCGTCACAAAATAAAAGGCCTGTTTTGACAGTTCACGCCCATGTAGTTTTGACCCCTAATGCGTAGGTAATAAAAGCAAACTGTTGCGTACAAGCAAAGCGTACAAGTTGCACCTGAAAACCGCTTCTATTACCTACGCGTTAGGGGTTAAAACTTCATGGGCGTGAACTGGCAAAACGGGCCTTTTATTTTGTGAAGACTGTAGTGGCCAAATGCAATCTTGTGTGTGTTCAAAACGCATCAACATAATTTATGGAGTTGTCATGTTATTAATGGAATACCGTTGACTCGCGTTTGAGATAGTGGGCCTAAATGTTTAAGATTATGTTTTATTACCTTTGCTTTCTAACCTCGGATGACACCGAACCGAAGTAGAGTGAATCGGTCACCACTCCACGCACAAATTCAAAACAATACCTTGAGTGAAAGTGGCAACCAAGGTGCAATGTTGTTTGTTATAACTTTTATTGCTGATATTTGCATAAAGTAATAATTGATACGACGGCGACGGTAGGTAGATTTGGCGGTAAATACGAAATTAATGTTGCGACTTTCCTTAATTCGTAAATAAAGTGTCATGCTCACAAGGTGACATTTAATTAGCTGACCATATTTTGGGGAATGATAGTAATTCATAATTCATAATTTCTTTATTGCAATTAATTGCAATGACAAAAAGTAAATAAAAACAGTGTACAAAGGCGAGCTTATCTCTAAAAAGAGATCTCTTCCAGCATATCAAGTTCCGATGAGAGAGATATCAACAACTTTCCCCAAGAAACATATAGTCGGAAATGAAAAAAATATTTGGGTCTCCCATAGTAACTTGAAAACAGCTGATCGGGTCAATGTACTGGGGGAGGAAATATTTTTTTCGTTTGCGACCATATGTTTCTTGGGGAAAGTTGTTCATAATGATGGGTACTATCATTCCCCAAAATATGGTCAGCTAATTAAATGTCACCCTGTATATTACTTAAATAACACATGGGATAAGTAGGACACATGCTGAGAGTACATACAGGAAAAGACTATTTTTTTCCTTAAAAACACGAAACTAAAGAGTTTGGGTAACCGATCTATACACTACACTCTAATTTATAGAATCTGTATCGATTTTGGTGTCTTGGAGCTACTCTCGAGCTACTACACATAACGCAATAAATGTTATCCGAATGCACAACTAGTCTAACAGATACTCATATCTGTTTAGAAATTGTGGGCATCTGTGTCGCACTTCACTTGAGCAAAGTTAGGGCGTTCGACCATAAAACTAGGAACTCGGAAGAGCATAATATTCTTGTAAACAATAACATTGAAGGCTAATCGCATGTCTTGATAGCTATCTCTCATCTTTCCTGTAATCAGCTTCCCACTCTTACTTTTTGAAATACCTTTACGACTTTGTATTGTATGATTCTAGAGTCGTCGACATAAGACCCAAAAGTGATTTCTGCAGTGTAGCTTACAAAGAATAGAAATGCAGGGGGAATAGATGGAATTGTTTGACACTTTTGAAAGGTTGTTAATAGTACATTACTTCAGAGGGACGAAAGTCCATACCGAGATTATGGCATTTGCGCCACGAGCTTGCGAGGGGCGCAAACCATTTGAGGTATGGAACTGTACTTTATCCTGAGGTATGTATAGTGCTTTTTATTACACCTACGAGGAAAATTATAGACATAAATGCATAGAAATCTGCAGTACTTATGAAAATTTCATACGTTGGCAAAAGGAAAAGAAAACGACTTCATTTTCTGAAAATGTTTTGCTCGAAGTTTTTGCGAAAATGCGCGGGCTTTTCCTTTTTTCAACCGACTTCAAAAAAAGGAGGAGTTTTTTTTTTTTTTTCTATGTTTGTTACGCGATAACTCCGCCAATTATGAACCGATTTGAACAAATCTTTTTTCGGCGTATAGGTAATACCTCAAGGGTGGTCCCATTGACACCAGGTCAGGATCTGATGATGGGATCCTGGAGAAATCGAGAGAACTCTTCAAATATTATAGGCAGACCTATAGTGATTTTTGTGTTTTTCATAATAACTCGTGCAAATGCACATGGTAAGCATAATATTGTGATGCGGAACTGCTGATGAAGACCACATATGGCCACCAGATCTGCTCAATACTAGGTACAAATACAATGCGTGGCTGACGGGCAGGCAACGCATAGCCTAAACCGGTGGACCTAGAGCCACGAAACTTTGTACAGGGGTTCCTTAGTAGCGTGGGGTAGCACTGATATGGGATTTGACAAAATTAATTCCCCAAGGGGGGGGGGATAGGGGGTTACAGTTTGTATTAAACTCAATCTAATCAAATAGGGTTTGTGGAAGTCGGTTTTTTCTAAAGTTTACTTTTTGTTTCAATTATTATTCGCCCGTTTCTGGAGTAGGCTAAGATCATGCAGCCACTTCTTCCGTGATTCCGCGCGTTTTATATACAAAAATAATTTCGTTTTTAATTTTCTGTATGCACCAAGGAGGTTGGTAACTGGTAAAAAAAAACTGTATGTGGCCAGTAACAATTAACTTGAAATTTAATTAGTAGACAGTTAAAGTCTCTTTGCAGTATGACTGCTGACAAATAAAAATAAAAAAAACCGGGTATGTAATGGAATTTCATACATACTTCCCACCCTTGGGTCGGAAGGATTTTCATACAAACTTCCATACCTTGGGATGAAAGGATTTGAAGGGCGGGATAAAGGCGTTTCTTCCCTCTAAATAAATAAAAATAAATGTAGCCCATTAATGTTCCCACCGAGGGGCACAGGCCTTTACTCGGATCCGAGTAAGATTGAGCCATACTCCACCACGCTGGCTCAGTGCGGGTTGGTGGAGGGGTTTTAACGACTACTACATACTACGAAGTAGTGATAGTAGCCGGGACCTACAGTTTAACGTGCCATTCTTCCCTCTAATTGGTATAATTAGTATGTATTTTCAGAGCAGGTGTGATAAAAAGTAAATAATGCCCGCTGCGCAATGATATGTAATGTAAGATGTGGTGATGTGATAGCACACGAGCAAAAAGAGTAAACACTCTGCATTTATTATATTGGCAGTTGTTTAAGCGAGTGAACCAGTTTAACACAGCTCGAAACTCACTCATTTTTGGAGCGTTGTGCCCTAATCCACCCTGGGACCCCCAGCAGCGTAGGCGAGGCCTTAGCGTGTTGGTGAAAGCGAAATAACCGAAAGGAAATCCGTATAAAGAGGTAAGTGTCCCCTAAAAGATAGGGATTGTTCTACATGGGTCTACTCCTACTCAGCAATCCACCTGTCTCATCCCTATTTGGTTTGCTGCAAGAGATCTCTTATTAGAGATAAGCTCGCCTTTGTACACGTTTTCTATGTTTTTTATTGTCCTATGTAACTTTTTGTGTGCAATAAAGAAATTATGAATTATGATTGTTGGCGAATGCCGTTGCATTAGAATCTTAAATATTAATTTACAGCTGCTGTAATACGTATAGGGCTCTAAATCGGTCCAATTGCGTGTTATGGTATGACGTTTTGATTACATACAGGTAACGCTGTGGAAGTTGCTTTTAGGCTGGCTTTAGAGTCACGCTGACCATCGGCGCCGAAAGGTCAGCGCGTAGCCTGTCAGCGCTTAGGGTGAGCGCAAGACGTTTCAGTATCGTGCTGATCGCCACGGAGTACAGACGTAGAAATACGCAAAATGCGGAGATCAATAATCATTGCTACCTTGTACTACCTATCGAAAATAAAGATAAATTCCCAGGATTTCTTTATTTCTATAGAGAACATCGGATGCATCGATGCATTCCACAATTTCTTTGTCAGGCGTACTTTGTTGATCACTCGACTTGTGTCTGTACACGCTGACGGCATCCGCTCGGCTCGACACACGCTCACTGAAGACAGAGGCGCGCGTGCGATGGTCAGCGCTGACCGCTACGCGGCGCTGTCAGCGCGCGTTATTCAAAAACGCTTCCTAGAATTTCATAAATTTTGTCTATCAGCGCTGAGACGGTCAGCGAGTGGTCAGCGTGACTCTAAAACCAGCCTTACACTTGTCAAACCAAACGGCATTCACTTCTAAGCAATACTTACATACATCGATATCTGCATAATTGAATGGATGTAACCTTCTTACGCACCACCTGCTTTTGGTGTCAAGTGGACAGCTCCTGGAGGACATTAGTCTCATATCCTACGTAGAAGTGGTTATCTCACCAGCTTTGAGTCAAATAGTTCCATTCGGGTAAATGATAGTACGGGGAATCAATGAATAACTTTCCCCTTCGCATGAAATTATAGAATTTAAATGATAGCAATATTTGCAGACTACTGCGGGTCGATTCTCGCGCCTTCGATATACGATATCTACACCTATATCGAGTGATTTTGTACGGGAATCTGTCAATATATCGACCCGCTGGTTCTTTTTGTTTTTAATGAAATATTTGAAAAGATATACCTACAGTGCCATCAACCAACTTAGCTGTTCAGTTGATAGCGGTCGCTAGTGTCATAGTAGTCTTCATAATAGCGGAATAATATAGTATGTATTCTCTTTGATGGCGGAACAAGTGCGTAGTACGAATTTTTCCCACCTGAAGTTGGTGGCTCTGTACGGCACAAATTGCCATCATTTATTTTATTTTCCATCATTTCTCGCTAAGCTATACTTTGATCGATTTGATTCAATTACTAAGCACAAATTGGACGAGTAAGTAAGTCAAGTCATTATAGCAAATGTGGCGTAAACTCATGTCTGTAATGAAGACAATTTTGTACTGGAACAAGCAAAAAATCATGAAACGCTTATTTACACATTGGCAACGGTACTGGATACCATCTATCTGGATAGAGCTCGTCTAAGCTGAAATGACGCGCCCCACTCCTTGGTTTCGTATTTACTTGTCATACAAAACCAAGGAGTGGGGCGCGTCATTTCAGCTTAGACGAGCTCTACACTGGTAAAGAAATTGGTAAATTGGTAAAAAAATAATAAATAAATGTATCGAGGGGAATGTTGGTTTTGTTTAAATTAGGATGTGAAATAGTATAATAATAGTGAAAGGTATAGTTTCTGACGGTGGTGATGGGAAACATCGCGAGGAAAGCTTCGTATCTCCATAGCTGGCGATAGGCTAGTCCTCCGTCACGTGAAATGGAATTTTTGATTACCGGCTCAACCTGCCCCGGGGGGACAATTTTCGCGCTAATGAGATCATCTCCATGGCCGAAATATCGATTCGTGATACCGAATATCTCTATCGAAAAAAAAAACTTTTATCAAGATCCGCCTTACGACCAGCCGGGATATCTAGACCCGTTTTCGATCGAAATAAATATGAATCGTGGTCATTTTCGACGGAGATATGCGGTATCTAAACGGATATCTTGATATGGAGATGATCTCGATTTCGCGAGAATTTAGTTATATTTATATATTTATTTATTTATTTAATAATTTACAATAATTATTTACCAAATTGCACTTATTGCTAGATAGTTAGTAACAAAAAGCAACACTTATCATTTATCTGTAGAAACTTAATAGTAGAGTCAGATCGTTTTTAGGGTTCCGTACCCGAAGGGTGCCAAACGGGACCCTATTACTGAGACTTCGCTGTCCGTCCGTCCGTCCGTCCGTCCGTCCGTCCGTCCGTCTGTCACCGGGTCCGCCTGCACGAACCGTAATAGCTAGAAAGCTGAAATTTTCACAGAATGTGTATATCTGTTGCCGCACCAACCACAAATACTGAAATACGAGAGATATTACAAATTGAAAATGGTCTCGGTACAAGATACGTCTTCACAACACGCTTGAAAAGTTTATACCAAGGCCATTTTGTTTTGGTAGGTAAGCCTTCTTTTAATGAAACTAAATTTAAATGATATGGCAATGTCGTCCCCGGACTTCTACAAAGACTTTAAATATTAATTGAGGAATTACCACGTCTCTATTTATTATGTAGAACTTTTAGAAAATAATTATAAAATTAATAGTTTTTAATTACTTTTGTTTTCATACAAATCTCAGAGCTCAGAAATTAATTTTTTCCTTTTGGCCACTTCAAGTTTGGCTGCCAGTGATGTTTTAATTAAATACTCTTTGGTGCGTTGAAATGATGTTTTGCAGTCTGCATGACATTGACATAATGAGTGAGTGAACCTCATTTTACGGAAATTGTAGATGGGTGTCTCACGTTTTCCAGTAGGAGTAGGTTGTAGAAAGTGCTGCTTACGGCGGCGTTTAGTAGGTACTAAAGGCCCTAAAAGCGCGGCAAGCTTTGAATCAATTCAAATGTTATTTTTCAACTAGCTACAAAGTTATTCTGACAAAAGATGATAATTTGAACAAAACTTTTTGGGTATTTCATGAAAAATACAGTTACAGATCACACATAATACAGGGTGGAACAAACGAATGGGCCCTGGAGGGAAAGTACCTTAAAATCTCAAGATATCCGTCCGTCCGTCCGTCTGTCTGTCACCAGGCCGTATCTCATGAACCGTGGTAGCTAGACAGTTGATATTTTCACAGATGACGTATTTCTGTTCCCGCTATAACAACAAATACTAAAAACAAAATAAATTTAATATAAAGGGGGCTCCCATACAATTAACGTGTTTTTTTTGCGGTTTTTTAACCGACTTCCCAAAGAAGGAGGTTTACAATTCGTCCGGATGTTTGTTTTTTTTTTATTTTTTTTATGTATGTGCCTCGATAGCGCCTAAACGGATGGACCGATTTGGAAAATTAGACCGATTAGACCTATAGTGATTTTTGTGTTTTTCATAATAACTCGTGCAAATGCACATGGTAAGCATAATATTGTGATGCGGAACTGCTGATGAAGACCACATATGGCCACCAGATCTGCTCAATACTAGGTACAAATACAATGCGTGGCTGACGGGCAGGCAACGCATAGCCTAAACCGGTGGACCTAGAGCCATGAAACTTTGTACAGGGGTTCCTTAGTAGCGTGGGGTAGCACTGATATGGGATTTGACAAAATTAATTCCCCTGGGGGGGGGGATAAGGGGTTACAGTTTGTATTAAACTCAATCTAATCAAATAGGGTTTGTGGAAGTCGGTTTTTTCTAAAGTTTACTTTTTGTTTCAATTATATAGATAATGGTACGGAACCCTTCGTGCGCGAGTCTGACTCGCACTTGGCCGGTTTTATTTAACTTTGGGATAGTATCTAAGAATATGTCCAGCTGACCCACCCTGACCAGTTCATTTATGAGAGCTATAGCTCTTGGGGTAGGCGCGTTTTCACCGCGCAGACTGCGAAAATGGTGGGTCGAGACCAATAGTGGCGGCCGGCGCCGAAGCATGCCAGATCGCAATTTGGGGACCACTAAAGAAATGCTGTGCAAAACGGTCGGATTATTTACTGTGTTTCGCAAAGTACCTATATAGTGGACAAATAGGGCCAGCTTTCTTCTAAGCTCTAGAGTATACAGCCCAACCATACCCACCACAAATAGGGAGGGGAAAAGAAAAGGATATAAGAATTGGGGGCTAGAGGCAGACTGTGTTCCTGCCACGTGTTATGGGAAAAGGCGCGCCGCTATATGTTTATAACTTGACTTGAACGCAACCGTACAAAGTAAAAAAAACAGTCAAGTGCGAGTCGGGTCTCACACGAAGGGTTCCGCACCATCTTACAAGAAACATGTGCCTAACCTAACAGTTCAACAACTTAGATCTTCATCTCGTAATTTTGCTATTCAAAAAATGTCTGTCTATTATATTGAAATTGACACTACCTATTTAATTCTAAACACCCTTGTTTTTTCGTGTAATTCAGTATTTGTTTTTTTTTATAGGGGCAACAGATATACACATTCTACGGTTCGTGCGATACAGCACGCTGACATACAGACAGACGGACAGACGGACAGCGGAGGCTTACTAATAGGGTCCCGTTTGGCACTCTTCGGGTACGGAACCTTAAAAAACAACTTTTACACAGACACAGACTTTCACACGGTTCGAGGCATTATTTGTTAACATAATAAATGGGAAATGCGCCGGCGCAATTAAACAGATTCTTTCTAATAAGATAATTGCTTGCACGTAACGTTATTCGTTTCATTATATCGCGACAGTTGATGGGAAATTATGTCATTAGTTCACTGAAAGCTTAATCATAATCATAATCATAATCAAAACTTAAACGGATTCTTACGGCTTTAATATTTCTACCATGAAAAGAACTCAAGAATGGTAATGAAGGTTACAACAACATATCGTCACGCCTTTTCCCATACGGGGTGGCAGAGGCACAATTGTGCCCACTTTTAGCCAGTTATTTAAGGGCGGGCCCTAGGCAATCAGAACTTAGAATTTCGTCTCGAACTTATTTTTAGAGGAAATTAAGCTAAGTCTAACTGAGGAACATACTGTGTCATTTTTATAATGATTAGATAAATTCAGATGCGGTGCGAAATTGTAAAATAAAACATCGTGACAGACAGATTTTCTGGCAACTTCAGGAGACTTCTCTATCGAGCAAAATTAATAAAATAACGTTTATGGGAAAACAAAGTCACGCCGACTCGTGATTAACAAGCTAGTGAAAAAACATACATCAATAATACTCGTCATTCCGAGCGATTTGTGTTTTTCTAAAGGCTGTTTTTGCCTAAGGCGCCGTCTTAATACTCCATTTTGTATGACAGGGCTAGCCTAGCTATCCTCACGATGTTTTCCATCACCGTAAGAACATTCTGTATAATGTATAAGATAAATTACTTATCTCATTGGTACATTGTCAGCACCCGGATTTGAACCTGCATCTCCTGTGTGAGAAACAAGCGTAAAGCCCACTAGACCACGGAAGGTTACCTGCCATTTAGAAAGTGATGTTATCGAACTAGGGTTGGGATAAGACAGAGATGTGATCAAAATACTGGAGCGGCAAACATTTAAATTACACTTATTAATACATAGTTATTACGTGCAACAGTTGATTGACATTAGTATCACATGTTAAAAAACAATTGGTTTACAATCAATTATTCGCGCTCATAAAAAACATGATACAAAATTGATGTACATCTTATTTAGATACCGTTACTAACAATAACAAAACATTTGTAATAGCACGCAATCCTAGCTAAACTACCGGCAAAAACACAAACTAAATTCAACCTCTTTTTAGTTAGGTTGCAAACGTGTTTATCACAGCACGTTCCTTTTTCAACCAGTTTTTTTGTCTCGTTTAAGTTTTTCCAAAGAGGTTGTGCAACACAGTTTAGTTATAAAATTTTGTGCCAGTATGTGATTGTGTTTTAAAAGCTGCGTATTTTGTGATAATGAAATATGGGTGTCTACAGGATATTTAAGTTAATCCAACTAACTTAGGGGAAGGGGTAAGTAAATTAAATATTGAAACCATTGGTTTACAATTATATGCCTTGTACCGAAATCTAAATTGACATCATGCAATCGTATTATTCGCCAGTATTTAGGTACAATATATTTTGTAGTTTATTTACCTATAGACACTGAGTCATGCAAGGTCGCTGTAATTACGATACCTTGAACTGACTTTGGTTTGGTTTTGTTGGTTTAAAACAACATATTTGTTACATTTTTACCACCAACTTATTAGTTCCAATCTAATTGTACAAGTAGTGCAAAAAACAATCAAAAAAAAAAATCAAAATCATTTATTGAACAAAACGGTGGGTACATGTACATTACATTTTGAGTGTGTGTTAGTTATACAATAGTTGAGCATAGCAGTAATGTAGCAATAGTTGATGCCTTCATTGCTAGGCTAGTTTAATAGCCTGTATTAATGATAAGCACGCTCTTGCCTTCTGGAGGGGGGAGTGCGGATAAGTACTACAAATGTACACCCTTAGTTTTTAAAATGAAAGAAGTTAAAATAATAAAATGAAAGTATTTATGTATGGTATGTGAGGGTATGTGTGTGTGAGGGTGTGTGAGAGGGTGTGTATGTGTGTGTGTGTGTGTGAGGGTGTGTGTGTGTGAGGGTGTGTATGTGTGTGTGAGTGAGTGTGTGATGGTATGTGAGTGTATATATGAGAAAATACAATAAAAAAATTAATGTTAGGTATTTATTATTGTGGTTTATTGATTTATATCTTGATAGAATAAACTGTAGGATTCACATCTCTCTCAGATTTATGGTTCACTACGGAACATCGTTTGTGGTGGAAAATCACCTATTACTATCAAATGGATAGTGTAATAAGACCCTTAGATCAGGGGACCACACTGCCTAGCGATTTAGGCAAACTTACACAATAATTTTGTAAACCACTGAATACTGTTTAAACAGAACATAAAATACAACCGGCTATGTTATATAGCAACTCTTACCCCTAGTTTCTGAGGCGCTGTCCACAGGTCACAATTAACTAATCGGTGGTTAATTCGAAATGGCGGCATACGATTGACTGATGGCGGCACGAGATTGGCACAGTTAATCACTCTGTTAGCTAATCGTTACCTCTGATCAGCGTCTCAGAAACCGGAAGTTACAGTCAATAACCATGCCGTGCTTGACTACGTAACTTGACCGTGTTGTATTTAAATTGAGTTTAAACTGTATGCACTTCTGGTTTGCTGGAAGAAATCACTTTTTAGAGATAAGCTCGCCTTTGTACATGTGTTTTATTTTAATGTTACTGCTTATATTATTGTGTGCAATAAATAATTGTGAATTGTGGTGCAAGTAGTCCTTAATGGTGCATTAACACGAATCGCCTGCAGTCAACATTCACTTTGCAACATTGATGTTGAGACCAAATAGATAGAGCTATAGAGAATAGGGGGGATTCCACATCGTCTTATGCCGATACAGTTACTTTAGACTAATATTCTATTAAAGTACCTATCAAAATCAACAAGGCAAACATTTTCATTCCAATGCTCCTAAATTTGACTTATACCAGGCGTGTGACACTCCTCTCTTTACCTGCAAAGCCACAAGTAGATCCGCGGCCGCGCTGTGCGGTCCGACCGAGTCGGCCCTACTCAGTGGGTTGCTAGCTTCAATTATACGATTGTGATAAATCGATTACTAATCAAATTGTCAAGATGGTATCCTTGTATCTTGCCAACATTGTTAATTAATTTTAGGTTGCTTTGCTTTATAAATACGCAGGTGATTTCTCGCGTTCGCTCGCGATGGTTCTAAGCATAGAGTTTGCATCCTCCTTTCTGATATTATTATTATCTATGGTTCTAGGCATAGAGTTTGCATCCTCCTTTCTGATATTATTATCTATGGTTGTAAGCATAGAGTTTGCATCCTCCATTCTGATATTATTATCTATGTGTCTAAGCATAGAATTTGCATCCTCCTTTCTGATATTATTATCTATGGTTCTATTCTAAATTGTTCTGAGTTCTAAGGCTCAGAACAATAACTAAAGCATAGAAGGAGCTCTAGAATATAAAGTAATATTGAATAGACGTGCTCGTCACTCTTACGAAACTTATGTGTGGTAGAAAGAGACATCTATAGTGTATTTCTACAATCTAAATTGTCTATCGTACCAGGGTGGCAAAATAGCCAATATCTTGAGAGAAGGGACAAATGCGATAAAAATGTCGATATTATTATTTTATTGAAATCGAATTGCATTCTCAAACTGATTTTTTTGTCTAATATCTGCAGTTCAGTTCAGTTCAAAATTTTTATTGACCATAAAATCATACATATTACTTAGTCAACGTCAATATAATATCTGCTATAAATCTGCTCCAATTGATTAATGCGCCGCCGTTGCAGCAGTAACGTTCGTTCGCCGTTTCTGGATTGGGATAGCTTGTTGCAGCAATCTCGTTCTCGTTCATCTGTTTTCTGTTGGCCCCAACCTAAAAAAGGGTAAATCAATATTTGAAACAACATAAACTATTTCTAAATAACTGTGTTCCTTGCTAAATAAGAATTGTAAGCTTGGATGTTGTTCCGAAATGGCTCACTTACGCCCCTTGTGTAACAATCCACTATTTCTGTCACGTAAATATGGGTCACTAAAATGAACTCAATGGAGCGTTAGTATTTACTTACTGTTTACTGTTCCAGCTCAGGAACATCGTCGATTTCCATGGAGGTCGCAACCTGAAAATTGTGTTAAAAGTACCTTTGAGGATATAGTTGTGCAGTGTATTGAATTTATTTTATGTTCTTTTTGTATCATTTAACTTTAAAATCTTACCAAAGAGCGTTCTAGGCATAGGCGTAGAGAAGGTACGGCATTTGGCTTCAATCTACGGTACTTGTACCCTTTATTTATAAAAGTCATCTTCAAAATGTTTACTGCATATTCGTCGTGATTTTTGCCAAGACCAATTTCTTCGTGAAACGGCTTCTTTCCATCTTTGTTGAATCAAGCTATCGTTGGGTAACCTAAAATAGATAATTATGAAATAAAACAAACTATAATTATCTAGGTACGTATCGATAACTTTTTCACTGAGAAACAGACAATCGCCCATCCCTATTACCCACAACAAACAACAAACGTGTTACATGCTTTAATTTCACAATAATCATGATTTCTAGACTTCAAAACAGTAGTTTTTAATGGTATTATAGTTATTTATCAATTCCAGTAGCTCACAAATGAAACCCTAGGGAAAAAATCTGCTAATTATATACAAAATTGAGACTTACCGATGGAAGCTGATCAATGTAGTTTCGTTTTCTTTTCGGGAGGAATTGGATTTACATCCCATCACCACACAAGCCATGCCGATTATTGCCGATGTATTTCACTTAGTCCAGGTGCCACGAAAACCACACGATACTTCAAATTATCCAAAATAAATACAAAAAACCACAAGATTCTGCAAATCAATGCACATCCAAACATCACGTCAAGCATACTGTCAAATAGATGATGTATGGAAACGCATTACAATCTGTGATTTTGTGAACCTTTTTAAATTGATGGGGTAATGGACCCAACTGACGTTTATAGGTACTACGATCCCCTCACGATCCCGGAATAAGGAGACAAGACATAACTATTGTTTTCTCTTTCTATCACGTTGCTAAATTGATTGCTAAATTGACGAGACAGACATACGGGATTTGTTCATTTTTTAACGCTCCTTCTATGCTTTAGTTATTGTTCTGAGTTCTAAGGTTTACGTATCGGTTTAACAATGGTTGTGAAAAAGAGTCCAAATATAATGTTGGCCTATAAAAGTGACGGAATACAAAGGGCTTACAATAAGATCTAATTTGTATTAAAACATGCAAAGTTAAGTTAGTCGTTCTGTAATAGTATGACCCACATATGGTATGCAATAGTGACCGGTGTATGCAAACCGCATTGGGTCTTGCAAAGAGGTCAGATGGAGAATAGAGTATAGACTATAGACCTACATGTGGTTAGATGAGGTTATAGCGGGGTATTATGGCGACATACGGTAGCTAAGTTTAACGGCACCTACCTGCCTATTGAAGTAAGTAGGATAGAATGGAGAGTTGCAAACCTAGAAATCATAACTATAACTATTAATAAAATATTAATAAGCTGCCAAGTGCGAGTTCGACTCGCGTTGAGAGGGTTTTGTATAACAATAATAGGACTAACACCAACAAAATACCCTAACATTCAGTTTTTCATACAATCTTTGCACCCCAGATTTAATTTATTTATTAAATCTAGTATGTGAATTTAATTTTTGATGTGTTTTATGTTTTTGTGTTAGTTTATAAGATATGGAAATTTTATTTCTGGAATAAAGTTATATTATTATTATTATTATATTAATGGGTTAGGTTAGTGGTTCAAACTTGTAGATTTTGGAGTTTTTTATGAGATATGGGTGCAAACATGTGCTTGCATACCAATTTTCAGATTTTTAGGACTTCCGATGTGTTCTGAGTAAATTGCCTCGGACGGACGGACGGACGGACAGACGCACGAGTGATTCTATAAGGGTTTTTCCTGAGATACGAAACCCTAAAAACACCCCAAACACAATTAATGTAGCATTAAGTGTAAACTTTGGCTCACTTTTTCCACTTTTTCAAATCAATTTATTGAATTGGCTTAAAGTGGGCACATTGTACCTCTGCCACCCCGTATGGGAAAATGCGTGACGGTATATTATGAGGTTTTCTTTGCTATTTTGGAACCCTGAACAGATTCTAATAAAACATGACTGAAACGCAAGTATGTCTAGTACCATTTACAGAAAACCGCATTAAAATTTCACCCGATTCAGCAGCGTTAGAGTGCCACAGACACATTCACAACAACACAACAGACAATCACTAAAAAGCTAAATATAAAGAACAATGGACTTTTCATAAACAGGTAGATTCACTTTCATCCGCAAATAGATTGTACTCAGGCTACCGGAAAATGACGAAAGTATAACTTGAAAACAATTTACGAAATTATGTCAATTTACATAGAATATCAGCCTATGTTTACAACATTAGGGAAACGACTTTACTTTGTGAACCCATCAGTTTGCATGAGGTATGTGTGGTGAAATAATACAACAAAAATGGTGGTACAGAGTAATAAGTATCTATATATAGTTTGGCAAAGGAATGGAGTACAGAACAGAAGTTATGATCGTCCTCAACCAACAACAGCTTTCAAACGTATCTCAGATATTTGTCATTTATGACAACTTACGAATACAAATACTCAATTATTTGATCTATCTAATGACCTTTTATTATGACGCCATACGCCGTAGTTGCGGGGTTTTTATACTCAATAGCATTTCGTGCAAAAATATTGCACCTAAATTATTGTGGAGCACTTCACGTGTGCGCTCGTTGATGTCTTTTCTATTGATGACCTTTTTAAAGCCCGGTGTGTTGTTATTTACTATCCCATCGAATTTCGGATTGAAAATGGTTTTTAACATATTTATGAGACATCATAATAATATTCAAACTAAAACCACATCTGTCGGTGGGTGAAAACTTAAATAATATACATGCGTTCGTATAATAACTTAAATTTATGCGTTCTTTTCATTGTACTACCTGGCGGCCACCGTACTTTGGTAACTAGTGAATGGATTTTGGTCAGAATATTTTTCGAAGATATACGTGTGTTTGCTTTGTGCTCGTTTGTTTCCCATAACTCGTACTATACATACAACGACACCTGTTACAATGGTCTATACTATACGTAATGTAACATATATGTACGTATACTTTACATCGAGGGTAGTATGTCACTTGCTTTCTACAATACTGTCGTGAATCACCAATTAGTATACTCACTATAAAATTTACTATAACTGTGTTGGTGAATGAAACAATGTTGAAAAATATACAAGTACACTGCTTGGAATACAGCCACACAGAGTTATATCAATGCAGGAAGATAGTCTTTATGTAGCACGAAATAAGCATGTTACAAAGTTCAGATGACAAATTTGCGACCGTCCTTGCTTCAGCTTTCTTATTTCTTCTTCCGGCTTTTGAAAAGGGTCTTCCCACGTGATTTTTTGTATGAATATGAAACTAAAGATTCGAGTTGTGGTTCCTACTTACTAATACTTACTTTAATTTTGAATTATAATTAAATATGCGTTTGAAAGACATTGACAAACTAGTGATTTCTACATACATTCTATGTCGTGGTCAGTCGGTCATTATTCGAAATCGGGGCTGCTGGCTTGGAAGGCACTCGCCTCGACCACCAATCTTTTCTGATACTTTGTTTTATCACCGTAAATATCTTGCCTACGTAAGCTGTTACATACCCACGTGGATATTTACTTGATGGGCTTAACAATGAAGGTAGTTACAAAGGTCACATTTCGTAAATTGGCAATAGTTTAGCTAAATTGTAGTACCTTTTAAGGAACTCCTTCAACAAAATTAAACTTTTGTAATGATGACGACGACCTCTATTGCGTTCGGTTCGAGGCTCTGCTTCTCGTGTGAGAGGACCCAGGTTTGAATTCCGGCTGGGGAAAATATCCCTGGTTTTGGATGTTAATATATGAGTTACGTCGCTGTTCTGGTTCTCACGGCGTTCTTTATTCTGTAGCCTTTAACTATAGTATCTACCTATCCAGCTTCCAGCTCCCGCTGTTAGGTAAAGGCCTCTTCATTACGCCATTCCACTGTTGTCCTGCAGTTTTAGCGATGTCATCCGACCATCAGGGGCCTGATGCTGCTCTGAGAAACACACTTATATTGGATCGCTATCGCATCGTAAACACCCAAAATGGTGTCATTTGGTATGCTCCTAAAGAATCGCAAATAGATCGTTAATAGATTGCAAGCAAAGCGTATACGATTTGCGATACAGGTGGGTGGTCTTCCTCTCGGTCTACGCGCAATGCACATCCTTGGGCCACCATTCTGTCATCGCCTTGGTCCGCCATCGTTCCTCAAACTATGGTATCCAGACACTTTTGGTAACCTGTAATTTGTTCGAATACGTTTATTATGCGTTTATACGTTTTATATGTAAATACATTAATACAGAATTACATAAAAATATAATGCACACATATATTAAAATATAAAACATATGTAGGTATTTCACGTAATCAGGCTGTCACTAAAGTATTCCTGCTCCATCTTCGCATTGAGAGGCCCTGACATGTTTTCGAGTGCCTCTTATTCTCATTGAAACTGCTCTCATAACTGAGATTTGTATTTTCACTCTCAGCCAGTACACTATTTGAGAATATGCGTTTCCCCATTTCTCATTAAGCTTTGATGCGGTTTTTTTTAAACTGTTATATTCAGTTCCTAAGGCTCCATCGCATGAAATAACTAATGGGGTGAATGAGGCTCTTAGGTCTTCAGCTGCTCGGTCGTATTTTGAGTGTTTCTCTCGGCTATGTCTCTATCATCAAACTATATATGTATAGTATAAAAAGCGTTAATGATGACGTGTATCTACCACCCCTTATGGGAAAGGGCGTGACGTTAAATTATGTGTTCTCTGTTATTACGAGTAGTTTCTTTACATAAATAGTACAGATTATGTGATGGTACTAAATACCTATAGAATGGTTCAACGTCAAAGAATCGCTGTATCCATAGATTGCTTATCAAGATTAAGCAACGTTACTCCAAATGTTTATCTCAATTGATCTATCGGGAACACATCTAGTTCAATGTCGTAACTATTTTGTAATCACCGGCGGATGTCACATGCCACTTGTTGAACTATTGACAAGGAACTAGTGGCACCTATTTGACAATGACTAATCGGCGACATGGAACCCATCTAGTACTGGTGTAACCGAATTTACAGATTGCTGCTTAAAGGGAGTACTTACTATTTAAATGTTACACTCTGACGCTGTGATGGATGACTCTGATTGACCAAACTGTCCCCTGTCTGTCCGTCCGTCCGTCTGTCGCAGACATATATCGACTTTTTCAATTCCCATCGCTGGGATGAATAACAGCGCAAGTTTATTTTCCTGATGAAGAAAACAGAGGCATACTAAATCTTCTACGTAATTTGGGGAAATCCCATCGCCACTCAAGATATGACTCCTAAAACCATTAGAGCTGTTTCTCAAGTCACAATCTCTCTAAGTGCCAGCGGACTTACTCTAAATCCACTTTAAGTGCTCTGAATGCCATCAGAATTGCCTCTCAAAGGCCACTTGAAGTCGTTAAACATGTTAATTTCATACTCCACGTAATTGCTATAACTAAAACGGGTACTATCTCACCAAATTGGACCTTCTTTATGCAACTTGAAATAAGGGTGTAAAGTCAATTGACTTGTTGATAATAATCTGTGAATATATCTAAGAGCCTCGTGTGTGTAGCGTTTTGAGCTTACAAACTAAATTAGCCTATAGTACAATTCGCTACAATTTTATTTGGCTCTGAGCTACCTGAGTCACATCTCTCCCACACGCTATGCGAGAAAGAGAGGTCACATATCGCTAAAAGCCAAAGTAACTTGATGCTGCCTAAACCTCTTATAATAAGTATACTTTAGAGATCTGATATATGGCTCTGTCAACCGCGTGGGAAATAGCAATATACATATAGTTAACTACTTACGGACGAGCATGTTGGTTTGGTTTTATTTTGATACTAAACTATAAAACCACTTGAACACACAAGATTTTTTCAATCTACGTATGGTTCAGGCACGTTTGCGATTCACCAAACTTGATCGTTTGTGTATGGTGCTAAAAGATACAGAGTGAAATAAATCGGTACTTATATGCATACTCATCTCTCACGCAGTGGAATTTCTAATCTTATCTTCTCAAACGTCATTTATGAGAACATTTGTTTGAAATGTTTGTATTGTTTAGCCATATTTATTATTTACTTTTAGGTGAAACAGAAAGATAATGAAAACTTATTTTCCACAAAAACATTTGGGTTAATCCATTACGTAATATTCTATCTATTTACCTATTATTTATCGTATATTACTATATAGGTAGTACAGTCAGCATTAGATTTATGTGAGCACACAGCTATACTGCTCATTATAAACCAACACAAATCTACAAAGTGCCATCGAAGATGTTGAAAAAGTTTTGACACTTTCGCTGTGTACCTATATCCTAAGATCCGAAGAGAGCTCAACCTCACCCATCTGTTACTGCGATGGTTTTTATCAAATTTTGTTTGCTAGAAAATACATTGCGAGTGGGTTTCCTAGTAAAATCCTGGCAAATTTAACATTAAAAAATAAAAGGCCTTTTATATTAAGAATGCGTCTCTCTCAAATCTATGGTCCCTTTCAGCTGTGACAAAATCAACCTTCTAGGTCAACGCAATCGAACGCTACGACCGTTTATGCCGTATTTTTTTTTCATTTACTTAATTGCACTAGTTACGAGAGGTAGCAATCTACAAGTGTGATCGGAACCCTTAGCGCGCGATTACTCCAAGTTTCGTCGCAGTAACAGATGGGTGAAGGTCGAGCTCTCTCGGATCTTTCCAGACCACTATAGATATTTCTGTTTTGGTATGTAGCCTGTGTGCTAACATATGTATGATGCTTGACTGTAATTAATACGGCATCTTGTATATAGAAGGCCTGCCTTCAAATTACATTCTTCCTTCCTTCGTTCAATATGATTAATTAATCACCTACTGTTAATTTATCTCTTTTGTAAAAGTGGCAAAGACACCATTTTCCGAATCCAAACACAGCTGAAGCCTTGACATAAAATTACGATGCCAACTGTAGGCGTGTCAATAAATATGTTCCAACAATATCTAGTAATTATTTATCTAACAGCTTATAGCATTCTTTTGTTAATAATTGCTTAATCATTAATTTAGAGGTCCATCAATATATCTGTGCTTAGCTCATTGAAATCATGGCATTGTGCAGACAAATCTACGTTATTGTTTATGTAAGGTGACAAAGCGTTTTTTTTCTTTTCCAAAATTTACTCATGATCGATATAGATCCAGTTAGGTACTATGCATAACGATTCGTGTTCCAAATAAACGTTTTTGAATTGAATTAAATTGTTACAACCATTATCACCTACCCTAAATATAGACAGAAACCATACCCCGCATTCCTTAATACTTATCGTCTTCTAAATAGTCTACGGAACCAATTAGTTCAACTTCTTAGCCCCCTTTGTTTTGTTAAGAGTCATCTGGTTTCTTTCAAGTAATCTTTTATCGGTTTAGGAACCGTTTTAGGCCCTTTTATTTTTGTTTGGCTTCTCCCGATTAATTGTTTCCGATTAAGTCAAGTAGTTGGGCTGATTGTAGACTGTTTGTGTATATTGTTAGTCGTCGTATTTTATAAAAGACATATTAATGAATGATGATGACCCATACACACTTACAAATGAACACTTGCAAAGTGATTTACATTCAATGTACCTTTCCTTCAGAAATCAGAAATCAGAATTTTTATTGTGGATCGTAGTATAATAGAAATGTTAGATATATTTTACAGAGTTCTTACGTCCTGCCAAGTTTGTATAAGTAAAAATAATTTAACATGTCAGAATAAGAAATTTTGCATGTCAACACAACACATCCAGGCATACAAAAAATTCAATTAAATGAGGATTATGAACTAAATAATGTAATAAAATGGGGAGGGCATATTCAAGGGTAAAGGGTTCCTATCCAAAACTTGTAGGTGTAATCTTACTTCTTAAATTATCTCTTCTCTAGGTATCTTTAAAAATATCTCCTTCACAAGGACCAAATGTGCCGTTTCATAAAATCTCAAGAAGCTTATTTACGAGTATCCCCAGTTCATCGCTATTAGCCAGAAATAGTTTATTGTCTTATCTGTGATGTGACTTAGATATATTTTCATAGCTGTTCTGGTGACGAGGGTGCATGGTGTAAGTTTGATTTAAAATAATTATTTTTAGGGGAGTTGGAGCTAGAATTTCTTAAGCATACATTGGTGTGGAAACTATCCATGATTTGAGATGGCTTCCAGTCAAATTTAAGATTTATTTAAGGTACAACAAAGCGACAGTATAAGGCATCTGTGCCCATGAGGCGTTGAAAAGTTTTTTGACCAATTAAGTAGGTAAAGGTGCGACCGTACTAGGCGGAACTGCATTGCAGCGGAACTGCGCGACACGATGCGGCAAAATATTCTTTCAACTCAAACATATGGAGCAAACCGCTCTACGCGGCAACGGAACTGCACTGTAGCGGAACTGCGCGGCAAAGTGAGGCAACTAGGCAAAACTGACGCTACCTCACGCCCCTCGCCCCTCTCTCCTCTTTCTATCTTTTTCGTTCTTTGTTTGAATGACGGGCGAAACCGTCGAAATTACGCGCTGTGTCGCGCAGTTCCGCTGCAGTGCAGTTCCGCCTAGTGCGTTCGCACCTTAAGCCTAGATTTTTTTGTACAATAAATATCTAGTGGCTAAAACTGATCTTAGTAGCTAGACTGACTTAAATTGATCCTATCGAGAGACCAGGCTTTTTATGAAGTTGTTTTATAAAAAGCCTGGTCTCTCGATAGGATCAATTTACTTGTAGGTACCTAAAATGGGTAAACGATATCAATTCAATCAGCAGTAGATAATGAATCCCAATAACAGTACATCGCCACAAAGCAAATCCAAAATAAGCAAAAAATGGTTACCATTGAATCAACATAGCTTTGTCGTTTTGTTGTAGTTAAATAAACAATCTATTACGGCGGACCTTTCTGCTTCACCGAACAACGCGATGCAAAACCACTTTATAGATGCAAACCCGATGGAGCGTACACGATATGACACGAAGCTGGGGCCGTACGATTTGCTTGCAATCTATTTGCGATTCTTTAGGAGCATACCAAATGACGCCATTTTGGGTGTTTACGATGCGATAGCGATCCAATATAAGTGCGTTTCTCAGAGCAGCATCAGGCCTCTGCTTAGCAGAATAATGTCAATCTGCTATGTGGTGGCCACAGAACATACACAATACTACTCAGGCTGGTTAAGTTGGCACCTAGATCGTTACATTGCATCTCAGCATGGATACTATAATATCACAGGGTGCCCATCCCATACAAATTAGAATTAGTAACCCTTCGTAAAAAAGAGATGGTGTAAGGAGTAAGATTTGTAATTTAAACACCATAGTTTCAGTCAACATACTTCTAGGTGGCGCTAATCTTAGAATAAATCCTATATATCTTAGCGCCATCTCGTGGTATTTGCAATTTTTGGATGGTGCTGGACCAAGCGATAATGGCCTCGAACTAAAGAAGCTTCCGTAGCATCTCAGTTTACGCCGGTGTCATATTTTGTTTAAGGTGGTCTATCTGTATTAGTAAACCCAGTCAGGTTTTTCTATTTCTCAATTTTTTCTGTAAACTAGTAATCACTTCGGACACCTTCACCCCATTAACATTTAAGTCAACCATAGATGGCTGTGGCCACATCATGAAGCTAGTGATTTTTATGATCTGGCCATGACACATACAAAGCAAGACTCCGTTTTAGTGAATTGTATTTTTGTAAGATGTTTATTTGTTTTTCTTCTTTTCAGGTAAGTTCAAGACATCGCTGCATGTGTACGTAATGCCTGCTGTGGGACCACCACACAATGACATTAGCTGTGGGTATGTAATGTATAACTACAAAGGGATTCTGCAGGTAAAATAGTTATTGTGAGTAGCAGAATGTCTAGATATATAAATGAATTCTGGCATATCTTTTAGAAGTACAAAAGTATCTTTAAAATATATTTACATAATCCGCCATCACAAATTAATGATTGATAGAACCTAATCAAATCAGTTATTAAGGTCCTCTACTTCGAATATTACATTTGTATGAAATATAGTGTTTATATTCATATCAATTTTATTTGTAAACATGTACATGTTGAGTATTTGGAGAACAGTGTTGGCTCGCCTTCGTAGTAGTGAGCCTAAGATATCTTTAGGTCTATTATTATACGTAGGTACATATGTATATGTACATTATGATCCTACAAGATCCTAGAAATACATAAAATTGTATTTTTAAGGCCCTCACATATTTTAAAAGAGTTACGGGGGAGTTTCTTGCCCTTCTTTGCTCCATCCCTAAGCACACAACTTCCGAACGGGCGGGCGGTAGTATACAAAAATATTAATTTATATTGACGTTGACTAAGCAATCTGTATGATTTTATGGTCAATTTTTTTTGACTTGACTTGTCTTGACAACATTGAACTCTGTGTCTTTGTACCACACCTTCCTTATACTTTACTTTGCGCATACACCTCTTCCTTCATCCTCCTCTTTCATCATCATCATCATCGTCATCACCCTGTCAGGGAATCCAATGTCGAGTAAAGCCCTACTCAAGTACACGCCATTCAACTCGGTCCTGTGCAACCCGCATCCACTGTTTTCACCTCTTCTTTATACCATTTTTTTCTTAACCCGTATACCTGGATGCCGGGCGTCACAGTCCTGATTCCAGGCCTCCAACGGTGCGTGACGTCTTCGCCTGTGACTCTCCCACGGGACGGCTTCCGTGGGGTTAGCTTACATGCCGTGTTTGTTCGCCCTTTTGTGTTCGCTTTAAAATTGACGCGAAATATGTGATTTAAAGACAGACAGACAAGAAATGTTGTAGTTTGGATCCTAAAGTTTCAAAATAGGTGTCAACGTCTCGCCTTTTCCAGGAAGACGGTGGCAGAGGCACAACTGTGCCAACCTTTAGCCAGTTATCCAATATAAATAATAGTAAATTAAAAATAATAGAATAGTAAATTAAAAATTAAAATAATATAATAGTATATTTTGCTTGACAGGGGGATAGTTCATTGAGGAGTCTTTTAGGGTTATTAAGTTAGAATATATTCTCTTTTGGATAGCTTCTTAAAATAAATTGATCCTGTATATAACGCATTGGATATAGAATCCTAAAATATAAAAGAATTTCTAGTCAAAGTATGTTTTTAGAGTGCTAGAGTAAAGCATATTGTATCTTTACCTACACAGACGTACCTAAAATGTTCAATTACCAACCAAACTCCAAGACAAAACATCCACTTTCTAACTCTATCATTAAGAACATCCGTTCGTAGGCGCGGGCGCATGAGAAACAAGATATCAAAAGGAATTCCTGCAACTTGCTACTGGTAGCTATGCACAATAGCATAATGGTTCAGTGGAACTGAATAGATTGTAAATACTGTTTGCTTTGTCATTGAAACCATTCTTCTTGTCTAGTTGGCGTTCAGACTGGTACGGCGTCATCATCATAGTAATCATAGACCTAAGATAGTCTTCCAACGATCTTATAGCCGATGAGTGACGTTTACAGGAGGGCGCGAGCTCTATGCAACTTAATGCAACAAACCTGTCAAAAAGCCTCAGTTCCACCTGTCACCGCAAGCTACGAGATCGTTGGAAACTCTGGAAAGCTGTGCGTAGGAACGTTTGACAGCGCGAAAAAGTGTTCGAGTTCAGATGGAATGAACCTTATGACGTTTTACACAAGAGCCACTGACATTGCAATCCGAATACTTTTTCGATGCGTATTTTTTTTCTGCTACCTACACTGTATAATCATTTCTCGAAAGGTTTATCTGTAACATTTTCATGACATTACTTAATCGTAGCTCACCGTTAGTGATTTTATAATTTCTGCCAAAACACATAACATTTATTCTTTCACGTGTTTCACATTCCCATGTGAATGCAACGGGCATAGCTGTAAGTACACATACTTCAGTTTCTTTACTTTGACAATAGTGATTTATCGGACTATACTAATGCCGCCCTCAAATAGGCGGAAAATCATTCTGAATTCATAATCATAATTCAGAAGGCATGGATTTACAAGTAACATTACTATTCTCCCTCCACACACATTCGCGATTTTTTTCAGATTATTATTTCGCAGATTCGTTTTTAACAGAATCTATAGTCACACATTAGTTGCTATAGGGCACTGAGAAATTATGTGAGACATTTCCATTAGTATTACAGCAGCACGCCTAGACAAAGTTAATAACGCTACGAAAACGAATAGAAACGAAAACTCAAAATGCATGCGATTTGGGGTGACGCTAGCGTAGCGGGAGGAACTGTCAAATCGCATACATATAATAGCGTTTTGCATCTTGTCTAGGGGGGCTGATATCATAATTTTATACGTATTATAGACGTGAAATGGTATTATAGACGAAAATCATCAGCAAATGAACTGAAAGTGACAATAGTACACAAACGAATATCTTGCAGTTGCATCACATTCACCGTAGCAGCTCTATACAGGTCTAGCCGAGAGCACCGAGTTCACTGACCTGTCTTGGACCTGTTCCATCATAACAGATAATGGATATTGGGTTCCATCGTCGACTCGAGCTATTGCTATTGATGATCCGTAATGACGTTAAATTGTAAGCCTGCTTTTGCTGCTTTTGTGATAGTCCATAAAACTATTAGATTAGGGCTCTCATAGACCAATAGATACCTATTTACAGTAGTGGTATTTGTTAGTAATTGCAGACATCCCGCAATGAATTTTTATTTTATCATCATAATCATTCTTATTATCATTATTAGAATACCACCGTAAGCCGAGATGTTTATAGAAACTAAAGTAGTGCAACAATGCAAACAAACAGTAAAGAATTAAAGAAAAACAGGATGAATTCCTTATTGATATTTATCGGCACTTCAAGACATACCGACACACGTCCAATACATTGCATATTCATTAACAATTATACATTCTCATTCTCTCACGATACGATTTATCGAGTATCGATCGAAACACATACCATCCATGCATTAGAACCAATTATATCGACTAATTTCCTATAAAACCCGGTAATTCCTATTATCTCAGTTTGCACGAATAGTTATTGGTTCACCGTTAAAGTATACTTAGCCTGGTTCAGGGCAAAATCGCCTATAATAGAACTCTATACGGACTAGGAAGAGATAAAATTAAGGGGAAAGAAGAATTTAGCAAGCGCATACCTATATCTAGATGGCTAAGTCACGAATAATCTGAATCAGATAAACTAGATGTTGGTTTAACCCCGTTAAGTGTAACGGATAGGCAATGATTGCTGCTTACTGAAATAAGAAGGGAAACAATGTGCCTTGTTAAGTAACTTAAGTTTAAGTAAAAAATAGTTAAACTAATAGTAGGAAATGTGCATAGAATAACCGGCCAAGTGCGAGTCGGACTCGCGCACGAAGGGTTCCGTGCCATTATCTATAAAAAACAGCAAAAAAAATGTATGGGAGCCCCCCCTAAATATTAATTTAATTTTAATTTAATTATTTATTTCTTAAGTAAATAATATACTCAATATATTGTGAACATTTTAAGCGTCTACCTGCTACCATTATCAATATCGAGCAAAAATGAGCAAAAAAAATCACGTTTGTTGTATGGGAGCCCCCCTTAATATTAAATTTCTTTTGATTTTTAGTATTTGTTGTTATAGCGGCAACAGAAATACATCATCTGTGAAAATTTCAACTGTCTAGCTACCACGGTTCATGAGATACAGCCTGGTGACAGACGGACGGACGGACGGACGGACAGACGGACAGCGAAGTCTCAGTAATAGGGTCCCGTTTGGCACCCTTCGGGTACGGAACCCTAAAAACGTTGTTGTACTTAGAATACGCCTTGACTTCAAGTTTACTTTGCGACAGATTCAGGCAATCCGGAATAGAAGGCATGGTAAATTATATGTAAGTTGTGGCTTCCTTCGTCGATACGATTTGTTTACGAAAGATACACCCAGGTAACGGTAACGGGCAAAACAACCAATAATGCCTTTCTTATGTCACAATATATGACCAAAATTGTATTACACAACTTCCAGTGATAGTTCCGATCAAAATTCGTCATTATTTCTGTACGTGGTAGTCGATTAAAAAACGTGCCCAGCGTAGAAAATCAGAGTTATTTAATAACACCACTACACTTCACCGATACAGACATGTTTTATTTGCTGTCAAGAAATGCTGCTTTAGGTGTTCCGGTTTTAGTGCCTTCCATGCCTATCTACTACTAAGAAAGAATGAGGGCAGGATCATATCTCATCTTACTAACGCGTCTATGAACACCACCTATATCAAAGAAAAACATTTATTTCAGTATTATTTTTACAACTAAGAAATAGGTTTCAAATTATTCAAATAAATTAAATTGTATTAATTAGATATTCAAATGACTACTTTCCGTTGATTTATATTACAATAAGGTTGCGCCTTACCGTACTAAACTTCTTACTGGTTTTTGGCCAAAGAAAATAGCGCCTCTGTCACATTTTTTTTGGTACTAAGTCGGTACGAGAACTTGTAATAGGCTGTCTAATGTCACATGGCTTTCCCCGTCGGAGTTTAGCAAATAGTAGTGAAACTTACTAGAGTTTAGGGGAATAAATAAGGAAAGTAAACATAACCTCAAAATAAATAAACATTCATTAATTTTATAAAATTGGCGATAAAAACAACAAAAAATCTTACAGTTCCGACCTCATGAAAGTTCTATCAAATATGACTGACTATTCTTGTGAATAGACGTTACAAATTCGCTCGAGATATTCGTTAGTATGGGCAATTGCCCCCATTCTTTGTTCAGGAAGATGTCCACAATAATCCCATAAAAGACCACACCTTTCTGTTACAACCAGTACACGTAATAAAACGATTTACTGGTATAAACGGACCGTTACGTTTACAACTACAGCAGTCATACATAATATAATTTATTGTGTTACGCAACTCATTTCGACTCAGAGAAAGTATTAATTAAGTCATGTCAATTAATTAAAACATGCAAGCTATTCAAGTAATTGTGTACTTTCTGATATTTTTCGAGGCTACTTAAAAGGTTTATATATGTCGTAGCTACATCGTCTTTGGCCATCATGATATGGGTGCGGAACATGTCTTTTTAATACATTTTTATTCACCACTACGTGATGTATTTTATATTATACATTTGACTGACACGTAGACTATTCGCTTCGCTGCGCTCGCCCCCTTTAGTCTTCACTTAGGCTACCGCAGTGTTTGCCCTAATAGATTTCATCGTTTCATGATATTTCACGGTTGGTCATTTCATGATATTTTTTGAGGGTTTTTTTGGTAGAGTAAACAGGTACCTAGTTAGGTTAGGTTAAAAGCTACTTCAATAACTTAACAGTTAACACTAGGAGGTATAAATATATAGATTTTTACGGCCGATATTTAAAGTCTTGCCCTGAAATTGTAGGACCACCATCAGCAAATTAAAATATCACGAGTTCTGTACCTACATGGTAGAAATTATTCAGGTACTTTGCGACCTTTCACCATCTCCTCAAGTTCGTGTCAAAGCCAACCCTCATTATATTCACATCAAAATCCGATAACACTTAGTGCAATGTGCGGTGGTTGCGGTTTTAAAATGCTCACCTAAAAGTGATGACTATTTCAGAATAATAATGCACCATCAACTATATAAAAGCTGCAGCCTTATTCTGTGAGTCCATAGCAATACTCCATAGCAATATTACAAGTGTTTGACAATGGTCGATTGAGTTTGTGATTGAAGGCTTTGACACATCTTTAGGGTGGGTCTGGCGATAGCGTGGTGGTACGGCGATAGCTAATATTCTCAAGTATAGTACCTCTTGTCAACACATCTTTTGCGCAGCGGCTGCCAGATGTTATTCACCCGTATTTGTACAACCACACTCACCATTTCTGTGACATTAGTGAGTGCACAAATAACGAAGTCAAAAGGAAATTATATAAATGGCTTGTAAAACCTTCCTACAGTGATACAGAGTTTATCATTGCTGTCTAGTGTAGTGGGTTGGTGACCCAAGTTAGTCATGTTATCTAATAAAATTAATTAAATTAAATCATTTTATTTCCAGACATAAAGTCCAATACAATACAAATTATAAGTAAAATAGAAAGTTAAATGTCTAAGACTAGATATAAACTGTAAACTGTAAACTATTACATTTTATTTTATTTTGCTATTATAATATTTGCATATTTAATTAATGTTATTGTTACGTAGTTGTCAAAAACTAAACTGTATGAACCCAAAGAAGACACCCACGATACAGGCTATAGCTCTAGTGTGGGGCCACAAGAATCCATTGTTATTTTGAACTACTTGAATAAATACTTTGACTTAGAATGGTCAAATGGTCCCCACACTGACACATCAGAGCGGGCCAGCTTTTAAACCGCCCCTTCCGCTTGGTGTGAGTATAAATGCTTCATAGAGATTCTTGTATTTGGCAACCCGCCCCCCTCCCGGCCCGCCACCACCCGGTTTCTAACCCGCCAGTAATGTGCCGAAGCAATTACAATGTGACAACAAATCTTCACAAACGCTTCACAAAAACATAAACATTTATAAATCAACCCTGCATCATGGGATCCAGAAACAACGATGTCACAACCATACATACACAAGAATCAAAGAACCAACCAGTGTCTTTAGCCAGAATAATACTCACAAGACGATGAAAAGAAATCTACCTGACAGTAAAATGACAAGTTTTCTCTGCCCTTGCGCAAGACTTTCCTCAGATGAACGAAACTAAAATAACGATATCAAAAGTTGCTAAATGCCCAATGATTCACTATCAGACTTATATCCGTCAGAGTGCTGACTGAATGGCGCCGGAGTTAAAAGCTACCTCGATTCAAACTGAATCATTTTACGCCAGACACGCTGATTCAGAGGTTGGACTTCTGCCAGGTGACGTGGAAAAGTCTCGTGAACTCTTTCAATGTAACAAAATAAATCTTGAGGACTTTGGGATTTGTAATAACCAGAGTGGATAAAGATGGAAAATACTCAATAGACAACTCCATATTTATGCATAAAATATAATTATGGAAATCACGTTCTAGCTGGTACAACGATATTTGTGCATGTGCAATGACCTAGGATCTGGCATGTTTGCACATCATGATATAAACTTCCTTGAAATTTCTACTTTCCGGAAATATACACAGTTTAACTGGTTACGAGTACTATTTAACTAATGTCATCATACTATTTAGGAGAACCCATTCTTAAACCGGACACTTCGCTTGCTCCGGCTTTATGTTTCGCAATTATCGGAAATCAATAAAGATGAAGATATATCCTGCCAGTTTCCTTCCACTCTTCGAATCCCGTTTTCTCGATATCCTACTGTCAGTTTGTTTATGCATAGTGGTAATTAAGTTTGTGATATATTTTAAATGCAGACTAGCGTAATAATTATCATGTTATCAGGTTATAGGGACTGTCAATGCAGTTTTTGATGTTGTCCGATCTTAGCCTAAGGATTATGGCCTTCGGCCATATTGTGTTCTTTCTAATGCACCATTTAACCAAAACCATTTATTGTGGTCTCCGCACTAGGTTTGTAGTACAAGTTACAGGTTATCTGTACAAAACATTAAATACATCAACAGACAATAGAGCTCGTCTAAATCAACCAACCAACGCCTTAAGTGAAAATTGTCTAAGTAAGTAATTGCTATGTATAATGTGTATTCCGTTGGTTAAGTGGCCTTTCTTGACAATTGCATAACACAGTAGTCTGCCACTTGCTAATTTCACACTCACCGTTGTATTATTATGAGGATGAGAAATAATTACTATTTACTTACCGCTTGCTTCTTATACTCTCTCTCGGGTACTTTTACTATTTTTAGGGTTAGTCTAAATCGAATTTGGTACCTATGTCTATTCACACCGAAATATTCGTCCTTGGATTGAAGCAAGGATATGACTTTTTTCAGAAAGAATAGTAGGCTAGCACTAATAAATTAGCTGGTTTAGACCGCCATTCAACATGTGGATAAAACAAAAGAATTTAATTTAATAACAAAGTTTGAACGTTATCATTGAATGGCAACAGTGAGTAACCGAAGACCGAACGAATCGCATAGAAAGTAAAAATACATCGTACATTGGAGAGCCTGAATGCCTCAGAATGACTCAAAAGGTCAAGAACTATTCCTTGAGCGTCACATTCTAAAGATAAAGTTATCAAAATAATGACAGATTTTTTCCTACTTTACATGCAAAGCCTCGCGTTCAGGGTCGGTCAATATTTATCATACTTTTATTTGTGATACGTAAAGATGACATCGCAGATATGATATGCGATGTGGTAGGCTCTTGCAAAAATTACACTTTATCTCGAGATATTTTACAGAAGGTTTACAAAGATTCCAACAGCGAGAAAAACACCTCTGCTTGCTTATAACTATAGTTTTATACAATTAGAGCGAGAGAGGGGAGAGAGAGAGAGAGAGAGAGAGAGAGAGAGAGAGAGAGAGAGAGAGAGAAAAATAGTGAGGGAGAGAGAGATGGACAAGATAGTTAAGAACTGAGCCATAATATGGCCAGCAGTAGCGTTAGCATTACTAGATCTGCTATCTTTATGATTTACTAAATTAAACCGTTGCTTTAGAAATCAATTCAAAGTAAATCACGTCCTAATGATGTCATTCCCGCTATTGTTTTTGTAAACCGACGAGTTAGTGGCTACAGAGTAGCTGAACTCGTCACGCACGGACCGAGCGTAAAATGGCAAAAAGGCATTTCGACACAAATCCACCATTCTGAAGATGCAACCGGCTTAACGGTTCGTGGGTTTACGCTTGACCCACATATGTTTGTAATATCGTCTGAATGTTTGTCACACTGTATAGTCGGGTATACATATTTGTATATAAAAAATATATGTAACAATACATCGTCGTAAAGCTGTGATAGAGGCCCAATAGAGCAGCTTGTTAACTTCTGACCAGTAGCCCGACACCCTTCCTTTAACCCGCACTGAGTCAGTGTACACCCCTTGGTGGGTTCATTCATGGGCTAAATTTACTAAAACATACATAAAGGGCACATTCATTGATTTTAAACCCACGCGTGTGTATCCTAGAGATGTGAGGGATCGAAAAGGGGAGACCTTTGTCCAGCAGTCAATGGGACACTGTATAGGCTTCGTTAAAAAAATAACCTATGAATCTGGCCTCATTTGGCCTACACAAGAAAACCCTTTGTCGCGAGACCCAGAAACATCAGAAAGTCGCAAGTTTTTTCTCCTCTGCTGGGTTTGGTCCTTGACCTCTTCACCACAGAGGTCATTTATTGTTATCTTTTACTGATATTATTAGATCTGACCAAAACTTCTTAAGTAAAAGCTGAAACTAGTCATTGACAATGTGCCGTATGTAGTGTATATTACATATCGACTCCGTTTTCCTAAAATATAAAGAAGATACATTCATATGTAACGAAAATACATTCTTACTCCTCATACTGTACTGTAAAGTACCAACTGATGTGACTGATGTGATGATACAAATTTTATATATGGATTGAAGCCACGGCAGCAGTTATGCCCCAATGAAACTGCGTTGCATTGAAGGCGTGAAGTATTTGTTGATACAACTGTACCCGAAGACAGTGAAGACACGATAGGTAGCACATGCCTACTACAACTACATAATAAGATGTATTATGCTAAGACCAAGATGCACAACCGACAATTTAGTGTTTGACGGGCGCTCAAAGTCATGCTCGGGAACTGACAGCGATGTTATGATATGATTTATTATTTGAGCTGCGCTCTGCGCATTTGGTAATATATCATTTGCCATAATAATATATGTTTTACGAATATGCAATTATCCTTATCACGCATTTTCGTTATACGCATATTGAACATTACGGTAATAATAACTTTCTGCCCCGTGCTAACGTTAATGCCCCAAAACCAAAGGTTTCGGCCTTTTTCGTTTGGTCTTAGAAAGGTTTGCAATCCTTTGTGTGCGTTTCCGACTTCTACTTTTTACTTGCGATTACCAATCAACGTCGTCGTCAAATGCAAAGCGTGTTGCAATTCGCAAACTTATCATTAAAATACCACAAAGGCATCCACGAAGTTGTCTATGAAGTAACAATAGGGCGGCTAATTAAATGGTCAACTGGCTACCCTCAATTTGTCGTGGTGCGGGTCCCTTCACCCATAACTTAGGAATTATTCAATTGAAGCCGGACAGTTTAATGCCCTCTACTCTCCACCATGTTGCTTGTTCCTCTACGGCCTCACACATCGGGTTATATTGAAAGTTCTGGCTGCGAAAATGAGACGGACGGACAGCTATGTATGTATGTATAGCCTCATCCCTTTGGTGAATATTTTGTATAATTTTGACATGTTTTACTAAAAAAAAATTGACATCATTGTAATTGCCTACATGACGCAACTGTTGTTTAATTAAGTTACTTCTTTCCTTAACTTGTGTTTTTGTATGCCTAACGGCTGGACGTCAGATCAAAACTAATAAGTAACATCTAAACTTAACTACGTTCCACAATAAAGAATCTGAAATCTGAAATCTGAAATCTTTTTCGAAGTCTGAACCTAAGGAGCCCATATAGGTATGTGGCCGTCAGAAGATTGCTATCGAATAATTCCTAAACAACTTGCCTTGTTCCACTATACATGTTCCATGGAGAGCCTAGGAATTCTTATTGGAGCCAAACCTGTTTGAAGCAATATTCCAATCCCTGCTACCAACTTTGCAAAAAAAAGAACCTTTAGATGCAAGTCACTATAATACACTTGCTATTACGGACCATATAAAGTTCTCAGCATCATTTCGCCATTTAGGTACTGCATACTATATAATCCTGGTGATTCTTATGAATATAGGCATAGGAGCTGATTTTGATAGATGTTAAAGCCACTATAGAGGTTTACTATTGTATCGTTTTGCATGGCAGGTAATTAGAACCTCACGTAAGTTGAAGGACGTCTCGATTCGACGAACAATGAGTTATGGCTGTACAACTTTATATTGTAGAAGCTGTGTTAAAATTATAACCGAGTTGCAACTTGCAAAGTTTCTGTTTTTGTTTTAGTGCATCGTTTAGTTTAGTTGATATGTAAGGCTTTTATGTCATAAAGACGTAATAATTGGTATGCTTTCGGCAATTATAGAGACTAAAATCTATCTGTAAATGTTATTTTATAAAGTTGCTTCTTTGGTTTGTAAGTAGGTATCCGATGATCTTTATTAAATCTGAGAAATATTTCGATCAGTAAAACATGGGGCGGAAACATCTGCAAATATTTGTACCGTAAAATGCTCGAATACAAACAGACCGTTTTGTGACAAAAAAGTGTTTGAATATTCTTTGTAAACAAGGAGTCTTTCGTAATACCGTCATCTTAATTAAAAAAATATATCTGTTTATGATGTATAATGGTAAAATAAGTGTCTAAAGTGAGAGCTATGTTAGTTTATTATGTTTCGTAACGGAAGATATTTTGTCCACCGAGGTGTGAAATGTTTTCACCCGTTCCTCCGTTAACATATTTGATGACGTCATTTGGTACTTATATCTTGGCTTCACGTATCCACTCCATATGTTTCACACGCAACACATATACCACAAGCCACAACATCCTATGCTTTATGGCTCAGCTTAGATTCCGTGGCCATGTGTGTCAGATTAGCATCTTTCATTAACGTTTTAACACTTAGATCTAAAGTTATAGCTTCTGTTCGATGAGTTGCTCTTCCTCTTCAACATCATTATTTGTAAACCAACATGAACATCCTGTATGGTACCAAAACTACTAAACCCGTCAAGGTCAGACATTGATCCCTTTAGAAACTACTGGGTTAAGAAAAAATGTTGAGAAAAAACCATAAACCGTCGGTTACAGGGGATTGAGCCCAACTGCATAACCATTCATAATGTGGAGGAAACGAGACGAAACGGTGAATAGGAGAAAACGCCTGCGTGCCTGAGAGAGCGAGGGAGATTGCATTCCGAATACACCAAAAACACTTCACGAAGCACAAACCCGACTATGAAGATTCAAGCTAAACTGCGTCGGTGTTCATGAAGTGCAAAGGCTATGCGAGTCGCTAGGCGCAACGTCCGTGGCTCTTGGAGCTTCAAGAGACCGGTTGGAGTGCGCACCATTCGCGTTCGCTTCTCCGCTCACTGACTTATGCGCCTTGCCCCGACGCAGACGCGCTCTCTCACTGCGCCTAACAAAAACACCGATATGCTATCATTCGCGTGACAGCTCTCGATACCCCGATCATAATTGACAGTTTCGTAACAGAAATTCGTGTCGGTGACGTGAGTTCCATGGTGTTTTCGTGTTTTGTGCTTGTGAAGTGAAGTGGGTTAAGTAAGTGCTGGTTCGGGTCGCCAGTTCGGGGCCGGCTAGAAGCTACCGAGGATACTTTCACTGGACTGAAAGTGCAAAAAAAATCTTTCGGATAACTTCTCGGAAAGGACTTGACGCGGTTTTAACTGAACAAAAAGGTAATTTACATTAGTTATGTAATATAATAACATTTGACGCTAAACCAGACTTGAAAGATGACGAGATAAACAATGATGTGAATAACAAAACAAACAATGGATTAGACAAGGAAATATATATGAGAATTTAAGAAAGCTTTCAAGTATTAATTAACATTAACCATAGACTAATCCGACAGGTGAAAATGTTTGTCTTCGTGAAAGCCTGAGATATGAGAACAGGTTTTAAGAGTATTAATGCATAAATCTCCATCAAACAAAAGCAGTTATCTTATGATAATGACGAAAGATGCTGTTTGTATAAGTTTATTGTTTGTCAAAAGAATCTAAACAAATTATGCATAAATAATATGTTTGAAAGTTCTCAGTTCTCAACGGTCAATATACAACTCTCTAAACAAGATAGTAATATAGGAAGTTTATATAAGAACTGTAAACATTAGCTTTTCCTTTATTGATTCCATGCTTATCGATTTTGGAGAAGAATCTACAAGATAAACAAAGAAAGATTATCTTGGGAACTCTGATCGTTGGCTGCTGATAAGAATAGAGCATCCTTTCGGAGTAACTGTACATAAGTGAAAATATTTAGTTTTTAAAACAACTCACACTAAATGTTAATTACTTAGGAATATGAAATGAAGTACTCTTTTATTCTGATGGAATAAAATTTCCTTCTGTTTTATTTGGATCGGATTCCTTTACCCACTTCGCTCTTTTAGCAGGTCGGATAGGCCCAGGAGATCTCACCCTCGGTCACTGCTTATAACTCCGCTACACAACACTCTCCGTGCTATCAGACTTTGGAACAAACTTCCCAGTGCTATCAGGGACAGTCCTTCACTCAACATTTTTAAAAAACGCTTGAAGGAACACTATCTTTCTCTACCTTAATGTACCTTAGTATATACATAGTCTGGTCATAAGTTTTGTCACATATGGAAAGTTAAATAAATGACACAATGAGTTACGCACTACAACCATTTATATATCAAATGAAAGGGTACAAAATACAGATTTAAACCACACTAAAATTATTCAAAATATCCTCCTCTGGCTTCGATACAAACCTTCAATCTGCTAGGCCAGTCATCAATCCAAGTACGCACGACATTCATGTCAATATCGGCGACTGCTTTTATCAGAGATGCTTTAAGTGACTCCAAATTGCGATGGGGTTTAGCGCAGACCTTCTTCTCTAAGTGCTGCCATATTTTATAATCCAAAGGATTCAAGTCTGGACTGGAGGAGGGCCAATCCTCGTGCCTGATAAAGACGATTCCATGGGTCTTGAGCCAGTTTTGGGTACTTTTCGCCTTATGGGCCGGTGCAGAATCCTGCTGGAAAACCCAGTGCCTATTTTTGAACATTGTTTGTGAAAGAGGTTCCACAATGTTTGTTAGGACTGTGTTTTGATATACGAGGGCACTGGTTTTCACTCCTTTTTCACAAAAAAACACCTCTGTTGGACCAAAATAGGAGACCCCAAGCCAAACCATGAATGCCGAAGGGTGATGGCCACGCTGAACACGTGGCACACGTTTGCTCGCTTCTTCACTAGACTGTGCATACACTTTATCATTTTGTTTGTTGTAACTCTCCTCAACATTAAAAATTTTTTCGTCCGAAAAAAGTATTTCGCGGTATTTTTTACCTGCGTACCGTCTTAACAAAACCCGGCATCTTTCGAGTCTGATTTTCTTCAGCCGTGCGTTAAGAAGATGTGCTGTTCTTTTTATGTAAGCACGCAGTCCTAGGTCTTCATTCAATACTCTTTTAACAGTGGTTCTGCTTAGTCCCATCTGCAGAGCCAACATTTTCTGCTTGCGGACAGGATTTCGTTGGATTCGCGCCTTCACTGCTTTGATGACCGCTGGAGTCCGAACAGTACGAGGTCGACCGCTTCTTTGTTTATCATTTAAACTTGAATCTTCCCTAAATCGTTTGATAGTACGATAAATGAATCTCAGTGGAATTTTCAAATTTTTCAGCAGTTTAAAAATCACTGTTGGTGCGTGACCGCAACGATGCAATGCAATTATTGCGACTCTGTCTTCTTTGCGCGTCCACTCCATATTGGAAAATGAAGAATATTCCAGAAAACCTATATTTTTATTTTCTTGAAATATTCAAATTTCGAATTCCCATAACTTTTTTTGTGGCCTCTATTCTAAATTCGAAATTTTACCCATGTGACAGAACTTATGGCCCGACTATGTATATATTGTTTTTATATGTATCTATGTATTTATTAGTAAGTATCTATTATTTTAATATTTCTCGTTGTGCACATATGTAGGTCTACCTTTTATTAAATTATCCTCTCCATCATAGGTTTGCTGAAAGAGATCTCTTATTAGAGATAAGCTCGCCTTTGTACATGTTTTTTCCAATATGAAGTGTCTGTATTATATTTTCTGTGCAATAAGTAAGTAAAATATTAAGTATGGCTACATTTTATACCACTGTTTAGTTCAAATATTCGCTCGTTTAGCATTTCGTCGTGATTTTAGAGGCCGTGTGTGCAGTTTTGCTTATCTTGATTTGCTTTTATATGTATCAGCAGTCAGCACATGCCTTTTACATTTATAAGGAAGCTGTACATATAGTTTGTAAATATTTAAATATTTCACATCACACTAGCACACACACATTGTACTAGTACGGTAAGGGTAAAGTAATATCGATTATGTAAGGGTCGTAAAAACGCCAAATACCTCTAAACATCATAAAGGATCACAGGATCAAAAAGGAACAAAACATACTGAATGTAATTGATGAAGTACTTACCTTCCTAACTTGTATTTACATATTTTACTTATAGCCTTTTGTAAATTAAGCTTTATGTAAGTACTGCATCTAAATATAAATATGACATTACGCTACCTCGAGTTAACCTCGGGATCCAAATGTCAAACCAAATAATCTTTTCAACACCTCCCCTCGCGGAAAGACACACCCCGAACAAACATTGACAGTGGGTAATTTACGTCAATTTATGTCTATTGCAAGGGAGTGAAAACTTAATTTCCCCTAATTTGAATATTTTTTTTTCTTTTCGGCCAGGAGAGGATGCGGGGGGGTTGATTCAAAGCAGATTTTTTCACAAAGGACGAACGATTATTGTATGCCAAAAAGATTAGAATAGAATAGAATAGAATACAATATGCGTTTATTCAAGCGTCACAATATACAACACATAGAACATACATACACAATATACAACACATAGAACATACATATACAAAAATAGAAAAACATGGACAACAACAATAGTGAGTGCTACTTATTTTTTAGTAATGTAAAAAATATACATGAAACTTAAGTACCTATAGCAAAAAAACTATAATATTAGTATAGTGTGCTGGTTGTATACGGCGCGTTTGTTATTATAAAATATTTTATGTTAAAAATATTATTCAATAATCCAATTTTACAGAATTTTTATTATTTATGTTTGAGGATCGTCCAAGAAACTAACGCATTGGCACCAACTCAAAACTTAAAAGTGTCCTGAGTTTGAATTGCGTACCTCATTGTTCACCCAATTTAATTTTAAGGTCCAATGAGAGTTCTTAATTGGCTTAAGTCCAAGTATTTTTTACTATTTAAATAAAGTTTCTAATTCGTAGGTGTTGAAATAAAATCCCACATTTTATAGCAACAAGATATTAATTGCAACATAAAACACATCAACCAACAATACAAAGGAAATGGGTGCATCACGGGTGCGTCAGAAAACTATTATTTATAACCTAATGTATATCTGTCTGTATGTCAGCCTACTAGGAGTTATTTCGTACAGTTCATTTACTATTGCGGTTACAACATCCAACATACTTACAAGCCGCATGTAACAGTTATCTAATAGTAGTTAATAATGCTTATTTAGATTTAGTACCTATTTATTTAGTGCTATAAAATAACATCAATTAATTACACATTTTATTTCATTGTTTGACGTATCCTACTTACATAACTACCGATTCATAAGTGGTATAGTTTTACAGTTTGTTTTAAACCACAAAAGATAATAATAGCGAGGATTACCCAATGAATTCCTCACCCAACTCAAAAATACTAACCAGCTCAACTGAATTAAGAAAGGCGAAGTTTGAAGGCTAAAATACTCATAAATATCAAAGAGTTCGTACATTATTTAGTAAATTAATGATGTACCTTATCCCTAACGCAACAAAGTTACAAGGCATACATGTAATTTGACATGAAAAAGCCGTATGCATGCGTGTTACTATGGTTCAGATATGGGTATACAGTTTTTCAAACTGAATACTTTCAATATTACTGGTTGGATGCAGACTCTGTCTGTTTTTACTTGATATAGTTCTTAGTTAAGCTAAATAAACCACCCACGGAACTATATGTCAGGAAATGTCGTTCAACTAATTAAGTAACTTACGAGGACGCATTCGGTCATCCCTTTTTTTTGAGCTTATTAACTTCTAATCTTTTAGCGGTTCTATATATTACATTAAACTTACATTATGTTTGTTTAGCTGTTGCTATTGTATAGTTCTTTTTCAAAATTAAAAAGTTGTGTACTATAAGGCGTTGTTTTTGTTGTACATGCAGAAGCTAATACGGTAATGGTGTAACATTTATAAGAGATAAATGTTATGGGTTTGTGTAATCATCATAACATTATATTTCTTTGATTTCCCATACATGATTCTTAACTATTGTCTCTGTGTGGGAATGGTTTATTATAATTGCTTTGTAATTGATTTTCAATTCTCAAAATACGGTTCTTGTTTCGCTTCATGTTACAAATCCGTGTTATTGAAAGTTAATATTATGTTCAATTCAAATAATATCATACCATTAAAACCTAAACGATTTCAATGGATTACTTCAACTGTTCTTGAATGGTTACTATTACTAATCATAACAACCGCATTGATACAATAAAGCACAGTCCATTCATACACGTATTAGGTATGGAAAGTTAGATATCTAGATATGAATGGGAGTGAAGTATTCGCATTGATGGAGAGAGGCCAAGACATAATTATTACTGCTACATTGTTGATAAGAACGACTACATATTTCTCTAATTTTGCATTCCCACTATAAGTTATCCACTGGATCAAAGAAGTAAGTACCTATCTACTTAGGTTAAAGTTATTTGTACAGGCACCAACTAGCTAGATTATCTTCACAATATTGATCCATATAATGGAATCAACTGCGTAGCTGTACTGTACCTCAAATCCAGTAAGTTCTCTTTCTAACACATTTTATTCTTATGGGCCTATTAGACTACGCTGTCGGCAGGGCCCTGTCTGACTCACTGTCTCTTTCTAGTCGTTCCATCATGAGTGAGGCGTCTATACAAATCGTCGACGTCTGCCGACAGCGTAATGTAATAAGCTCTTTACCACGACATCTCGCCATCTCACTCATCAACTCAAATAATCTTACACCCACTTTCGTATTTATTAACTGCTGGAATCATAGACCCATATAATTATGATGGACGAAAATTTGGTTACTAAATACAGTTCTCATCTCGAAAGATAATATTTAAATTACAATAAAATTAGAATGATATAATTTTTAATTTTATTTTAGTCATTGTATTTGTAATTCTAATTCATAATGACCTGAAATAAACGTTTATTTTTTATTTAAATGCTTGTAATTGTAACAGAAATTTCAGTTTAAATCTCGATACATTTATTTCCAATTAAAAAAAAAAACGGTCAAGTGCGAGTAGGACTCGCAGGCCAAGGTTTACGATCACACTTGGAGATTGTTACTTCGTAACTGGTGTAATTAGGTTTCTACATAAAAAAATAATTATGATGTAAAGCAAATTAAATGTTTTTGCAGTTTTCAGATTTTTCCCTTTACTTGCTTTGAGTAGATAACAATTTGTCTAGAATCACAATTAGAGAGAGATTTTGAGACTGAGATATTTTTAAAATATCATTCTTCAGTCTTAAATTGCATTATCTCTAGATAGGTGCACTCCTGGGGGGCAATTCTGGCGCTAGCGAGATCATGTCCATGGTCGAAATATCGATTTTGAGATACAGAAATCTCTATCAAAAACAAGAAAAAGCTATTCTTACGACTAGCCTTTCGGCCAACCGAGATATCTCGACCCGTTTTCGATTGAAATAAATATGAATCCAGATCGTTTTTCACGGATTTACGCGGTATCAAAACCGATATCTCGACTAGGGAGATGATCTCGATAGCGCGAGAATCGGGGGCCTGGGTCCGCCGATTCCCCGTTTTCGTAAAATCGTCGCTTTCCTTTTGTTTATTCGTCAATTCTATGGATTACTGATCGCAGAACTACACATTGAGTAGTTTTCGAAGGGTCACCAACACCCTTAGGGCTAATAATACCCCTGTTTACTTTGGTCGCAGCTACGGGAGGCCCGGTGTTTAATGCCCTTTCAACATCCACTGATGAATGCCGTTTGAAATTCGAGTAGATAATGGATTGGTAAACCTGAGGCGATTTGGTTGGGTACTTACTTTGTCATATTTGGAATAATGCCCAATATCACCGACAGTTAAGGGACACTTAACTCTTTTTCTTCCTCTTATAGTTAGGGGGTCTCCGAGAAGCCTACATGATCCTTACACTTAGGTCAAAGCAAAATAACCGCTAGGTGGGCCCTGAAAGAAAATAAGTGTCCCGTAAAAGATAGGGATTGTTGGTGAAATCGGCCATAAGACTAATATGATCAAAAACAATGCTTCCTGGACATTCTATGCGTCTGTCAAAGAAATTAAAAAGAAATACTAATGACTGCCTAACGGATTAAAAAAAGCCTTGTCCAGAAGCACATTGAAATATAAAAAAATCTTACTAATTATAATGGAAGGAGACCGCTCAGGATCGAATGGAGTGGAAGAGGGGGAGAGAGGCCTTTGCCCAGCAGTGGGATATTACAGGCTCATAAAAAATAAAAAAACTAATTATAAAGTCATTTCTACTAACAGTGTTTACGACATTAACAATACGAGTACAATGGACTCATTAGACAAAAGTTACGTCTTTCATACAATTAGGCCGCTTCATTGTCAATATTGGTAAAATCACGCTAAGATGTTTACAATATTGGAAATCACGTACCGTCTGCACACAAAAAATCAGTAAAATCAACTTTATTCTCTTCATGTAAGTTACAAAGTCATGATAAAGTCGACGATTGTGATCAACCGCTCGTTTGCAAACAATGGTGTTTGTGATGGAAAAAAAAAACACGTGTTCTGTTCACAAATGGCAAGAAGAGTATTGTTCAATGCATCACAAATGGGTATCAGTTAACAATGGTGTTCCATTTAAAATGCACGGGAAACCAATATCGATAGACCTCAGATGGAATTAGCTAAATGCTAGTACGGTTCGTAACATGGAGCGATGCAACCAACTATGCATTTCTAAATCCCATTTACTTCTGCGGTTTATAACGAACTGTAAGGTGGAAGACTTAAAGATTGTAGTCGATCGAATTTTAATATTGAGAATGGTAGTCAAGATTCAGATTGTTAAGCGGATGTTCTAACTAAATTGAATTTTAAGAGAAACTGACTGATTGTTAGACAAAATACAATTATGCCATTTCATATTCTTTATTGCACAGTAACTTAATATTAAAACTTAAATAACATATATCTAGTGCGCAAAGGCGAGCTTATCTCTAAGAGAGATTTCTACCAGCAAACCTAGGCAGGACAGGAAAGATGGTGCTGAGAGGATAGTCCTAGTGCACAAAGATAAAAATAAACTGGATAAAAACTACACTTGCTATTAATATAAAATAAATAAATAATAAGTATCTACAACCATTTCATGGTTGTTGTATGGGATAGACATCTGTCGCGCAAAATGGAATTATGAAAAACTGGCTACAATTTTGTCTCTGGCACTGTGTATGGAAAAGGCGTGACGCTATATGTGCGAGGGTGTGTGTGTGACTGTGTGCACATGGCTTCTATTTGTACCAATATATAGGAACTCGTAACTAGTAATTCCTTTACGTGACTTTTACAAAGCATAATATCACACATCATCGATTGCATTCGATGTGTAAGGTATTACACTTATGTAATTCCACATATTGAATAATACTTCCATCAGATTTTAAAATATGTTTGTAGTTCATGTCCAACTTTCGTAGATTGTAGTGATAAATAAATAAAATATGGTGCGTTTAAAATGGAGATACAATTTCAACATTCAGGCAAGTCATATTTTTTTTAGTTTTGCATACGTTAACGTAAGTTGCAATAAATATACATTGCCAATTTTGCATGTATATTTTCGCTTATTGGATGCTTCCGTACGTATATGTCACACACCTAGATTAAATGGCCGATTGAGCAATCGGAAATATTAATAACATCGGTGATTAAGTCGCTGGATTAACGCAATTTGTATAACATGCAAAAAACTTTATGACGAGACGTACTATATTGCGTCAACCCGGTTTGCTGAATATGGCAACAATCCATTCTATAATATCCGGGCATCCGTTAGAAATTACTTGCCTGTAATTATATTTTACCTTTCTTATTTAAATAATTTTTAAGAACTTTACCTGGTCATCTAATCATAGTTAGTCATAGTTCGACTTGACAAAAATGAGATGAGAGAAAGATATATATTTTTGCATGCTTATTCTCTCCCTCAACTTCTATCCTCTAAATAAAGTTATGTAATATCATCTAACAAAAAAAAAACTTGCTACCTCCATATAAATCAGCTGCAGAGGCACAGTTCACAGTCGTGAGAGGATGGCTTAACAGTTAGAAAACTGGTTGCGGATAGAAACAAGTAGCGGTATGATTTAGATTTGCTTTGGCTCGATGCGTTTGCGCAGATAATAAGAGTATCTTTTACCTGTGCCTGTAGACAATGTTAAACGCTAAGGATAGCGAAACGAAACGATAACTTTTTATGTATGAGATTTGACATTTGGAATCGCTACGTGACGTCACCTTAGCGAAGCCTAATGTCAAATCGCATACATAAAACGTTATCGTTTCGTTCCGCTAGCGTTAGCGTTTAACTTTGTCTACAGGCACAGATAAAAGATACTCTTATTATTTTTAGGGGGGCTGGAAAATATCAAGGTTTTTTAATTGGCAGAATTGAAAACGTGCATATACTTGCTTTTTAGGGTTCCGTACCCGAAGGGTGCCAAACGGGACCCTATTACTGAGACTTCGCTGTCCGTCTGTCCGTCCGTCCGTCCGTCTGTCACCAGGCTGTATCTCATGAACCGTGGTAGCTAGACAGTTGAAATTTTCATAGATGATGTATTTCTGTTGCCGCTATAACAACAAATACTAAAAATCAAAAGAAATGTAATATTAAGGGGGGCTCCCATACAACAAACGTGATTTTTTTGCTCATTTTTGCTCGATATTGATAATGGTAGCAGGTAGACGCTTAAAATGTTCACAATATATTGAGTATATTATTTACTTAAAAAATAAATAATTAAATTAAAATTAAATTAATATTTAGGGGGTCTCCCATCAAAATGTTATTTTTTTTTTTCGGTTTTTTATAGATAATGGCACGGAACCCTTCGTGCGCGAGTCCGAATCGCACTTGGCCGGTTATTAGATATTATCTGGGGTGCCAGTTTTTCACGTCTCCGAATGAAATACTTGGTACCTGGCCCTTCACCTCCTTCCCGGGTAGTGCTAAAGAGAAACAAATCAACTAACATCTCCAGGTTCTCGTCAGAGAACCTGACCAAATACGATTTATTCTTAAATCTTAAGTTATTTATGGTTAGTATTTAAACCTAGAATTTTGGGAAATAATGTTTTTTCTAAGCTGAATTTCGACCAGTTTTTAGTGAAACCTAGTGTATTTGTGTTTAGAGTGTCTTCGATTAATGTAATTTAAAATCCTTCATCGAGTGATCCTTTTAGAAGATCGAGTTTTTGTGATCACGTGATCTCTGTTTACCTTTAATGGCAATGACATAAATAGAGTATACTACCTACCTACTCCATATACTTGCATGGATTCAATAAGTTTGCGAATTGACCTCAAAGTCTTGCTGATCGATGTAATAATTCTTTACTTTTCTTTGGTACACCTTCAATCGCTCAATTGATTGTTGTCAAGATTGACAGTCATTTCCGTTTACAGTTCTCCAAAGGTTTCTATTTCCATGAGATGTCGCTCGATCTTGTTTTTTTAACTGACCTTGGGTTACGCTTCACTACCCTTCCCTAGTTTGTAAAAATCGGTCAAGTGCGAGTCAGACTCCCTAACGAAGGGTTCCGTATCATCGCACAAGAAATAGAACAAAAACACTAATCTTGTTTGGACCCCCGATATTTGTTAGAATTTCGTGTGGTTTATATAGCAATATTTGTTAATATAGCGGCCGACAAAAGAAATTAAATCCGTGAAAATAAATCTCTACCTATTTCGGTTCTTTAGATAGAATCCGCTGATAGACACCGATGGACGGACGGAAAGATCGACAGAAAAACAGCGAAGGCACAGAAGAGATAATAGTACTCCGTACAGAACGGCCACTCCTTTCCCCGCGCTGATTCAGATACCGCACCCCGCCCCTGGCGTCTAGGGACTGGTTGAAATATCAATAGACGCGGCTGAACGCCTGACGAGTGACCGCGCGTATACGGTGAATAATAACCGGTAATATAATATGGTGAAGTTTTGTGCATTATTTGTGTGTCTGTCGTCAACTAGAAACAGCAAAGACAGGAGATTCTTTCGGTTCCCGACTGATGAAAGAAGGTAAGCAACAGCAACTCTATTATTGTTCTTTTGAGAAATAAAAATTCTAATACCTTAACTCCCGGAATGTAACTTGGTCAGCGTTTGCTGTGTGTGTCTCGCTCTCTCACAAGGACAGACTTTGTGCGAGACAGAACAGAGTTATATGTTTGTAGTACTTACTAGCTACTGACTGCGATAATTGATAATAAATAAGTCAGTGTCGTAATATTTTATTTTTAACCGACTTCAAAAAAGGAGAGGTTCTCTAAAGGTTCTCTTTCATATTTTATTTTCTAAGATACCTAGTACTAAACCTTCCGTAATACATAATTATCAATTAAGTACATTTATTATATAGGTATTCATTTCGTGCTATTCGTTGTTGGTGCGATTCAACAACGCGAACGAAGCACTTCGAGTTGAAAAGTAGGTAGTAGGTGGGTCAATCAACTATTTTACCCACACTTTGCTGTCTTTTTTTCCCATAAGAGGTGGCAAAGGCACTGTGCCCACTTTTAGACAGTTATTCGATACCTACCTACTCCATTTTTGTAACTTAATGTATGAAGGATGAAAGTGAACATTAACATTTTTTAGGATTTCAATGAGAACCCGACTAGGTACCTGTTTAAACGGCAGCGCCGCTACAAAGTCACTTCATAATAATGCAAACGCTTGTGTTCGGGTCGCGCCGTCGTCTTTCGGTTCGCCCGACGCAAATCGCTGCATTTGCCGCGCTACCAGCCCTAGCAATATTTACGCACACATTTGCACGTATACAAACATCATTTAGTCATGTAGTAGTAATAGGTGCTTATTTTACGAGCGTTCTATGGAGTGTCCGAGGTGTGGCGAAGGCTTAGTAATAGGGTATCGTTTGACACCCTTTGAGTACGGAACCCTAAAAAACAAGAGGAACTAACCTTGTGTTTTGGTCCGTCAATTACTCACTGTGTTTTTTGTTAACTTGTATTGTGTCGCCGATCTATTAAATAATGACACTGCACATATTTTTTATACATCTGCAATGGTTTGTAAATTGTTACTAACATAATACAAACCAAATTTAAAAATAATTACAGAAACCGGCCTTTTTATAAAAACTTCTAGATAACTATATTGCATCAAAGACACAAAAATGACCAGGAACTAAGAAGAATTATGTTAAAAAGTTGTCTCAGTTACATCAGAGATATTTTTTTAGCATTGATACTATTTGATACACTAAGGCTGGATTTTACCAACAAAAAGTTATGCAAAAATAACTATACCGGGGATAATTTGTAAGACAATGAGTGTTCAAAATGAGGTCATTCTATGAAAAAATAGAAGATACTCTCGAGTAAAAAGTTACTCTTCGTTGGTTAAAATCGCTCAGCAAGATAATAAACAAAATAATGCTCTTCCTTAAAAAACAATAGCATATCGATCGATCGAAGACCATTGTTGGTATCATACATTGATTTAAATAGGGAGAGTATGAGAACGGTACTTGATGGTTTAGCTGTAAGGTTACAATTGAACATTTAAAATAAAATAAAATGATTTGATAAGACCAAGCAGTACTGAATTAAACATCTTTGTTTCAACACCCATCTAGAGAAGTTATGTTTTCATACGTTATTTGAGGTCAAATCCGGACCTAAAAGGGTGCAACAGTTCTGGATGTTTATAATGTTTGTGACATAGGTGTTCAGATTCCCACCACTCATGGTATTATTGAGTTCTGTTTCTACATTGATTACAAAGAACAGGAAGTAAGGCGTAAAGTACAGCAGTGAAACATGTAGTTTCTTAGAAAATTCATACCTACTCATATATGTCGTAGCCATATATCGTCGAACTGGCCATATCATAATATGGCCAAACGTGAAATATCATAAAACGATGGAATCTTTTAGGGCAAACACTGCGTTAGGTGAAGACTAAAGGGGGTGAGCGCAGCGAAGTGTGTTTGACATGTATAACACAAAAAACATCACGTAGTCATCAAGAATGCTTTTTAAAAGACATTTTGTCATTATCATGGCATTATATGGCTAGAAATGGCTTGGCTACAACATATACAATACTTAAAACCTTTGAACTCTTGTCTAGACCAGATGAAACGATGGCCTTATGGCACTTGGCGCCGAAGACTGACTGTGAACCATCTGTGAATAAACTGTTGCTATTAGCACTGGAATGTGGAATGCAGGAACTAACAACATGCCCTCTCTTCTTATATCTACAATACACTTTATGTACCGTCGTGAAATATGGTATATAGACCTTAGCGCTAAAGAACAAGTATGAAGGGATACTGATGGATGAACAAGCATCCCCAGAGGCGACAACTAATTTAAAAGAATGATTTAATAATTGAAACAAAAAGTAAACTTTAGAAAAAACCGACTTCCACAAACCCTATTTGATTAGATTGAGTTTAATACAAACTGTAACCTCTTATCCCCCCACCCTTGGGGAATTAATTTTGTCAAATCCCATCTCAGTGCTACCCCACGCTACTAAGGAACCTCTGTACAAAGTTTCATGGCTCTAGGTCCACCGGTTTAGGCTTGAATTAACTACTAACAATAATGGATTGTATTATCTGAGAATTAAATAAATTATTATTATTATTATGCGTTGCCTGCCCGTCAGCCACGCATTGTATTTGTACCTAGTATTGAGCAGATCTGGTGGCCATATGTGGTCTTCATCAGCAGTTCCGCATCACAATATTATGCTTACCATGTGCATTTGCACGAGTTATTATGAAAAACACAAAAATCACTATAGGTCTGCCTATAATATTTGAAGAGTTCCCTCAATTTCTCCAGGATCCCATCATCAGATCCTGACCTGGTGTCAATGGGACCACCCTTGAGGTATAACCTATACGCCAAAAAAAGATTTGTTCAAATCGGTTCATAATTGGCGGAGTTATCGCGTAACAAACATAGAAAAAAAAAACATACGGGTCGAATTGAGAACCTCCTCCTTTTTTGAAGTCGGTTGAAAATAGAACTAAATGGGTAATTTTGCAAATACTATGGAAATAAGGATGCCTGTTTTTTTTGTGGGTAGTGCTACAAGCAAAACATCACTCACTAAAGCTTCAAGGTCTCGAAAGAGAAATCAAGTGACTTCGGCAGAACCAAGGAACCAAAGTTGTTAAACTGCTTAACTGAGAACTGTTAGTAACGCCTTAATAATTCTAAAGATGCTTGTATTTTGCCGAGTATTGACATCTCGCAGATAGCAGTTATCAGAATAACACTTACAACACAGTGCCAGATGTGGTCACAAATGTAGACTTGCAAGTGAAGCTAGATTTAAAGGCATTCGAAGAATAAATGGTTTGCAATTATTGGACAGGCAGGAGCATGAAAGGACCAGATGGAAAGAAAAGAGTTTGGAGAAACAATTATAATTTGTACGTATTCTTTGGACTCTTGTTATTTTAACTATTCTGCGATTCGGGAGGTAACCCGAAACTGAGCAAACTTATTAAAATTGTGCCTTTGAAAATGGAATCTGTGGCCACCGCGCAAGAGCTAAAAGATCTCGGATGACGATGGAAAGATGTCAGTTTAGTGCCTTAGTTTTGTGGGTTTCGAACATCCCGAATCGCTCAGATTACATGTAATTTCTTGTATTTGGAGGTATTTTGTGATTAGCAAACCATTGATCTGGATGGATGGATGAAAAGGAAAGATTCGAGTGATTGTCAGTTGAAGGTTTTAAGAATTTTTATTATTAAAGATAGTTCGACAAATTGTTTGAAAATGCCAACTTATCCGATGTCGACATAAAGTATTTTTCAACGTAAAACAGATTAAATTGAATTAAATATTTTCTATGAAAGTTAGAATCAATTTATTTAGAGTCTAATAAAATGGTCAAATTTTAGAGACCGTAAAACCTATGCCGATTACCACAAGGTCGGTAACCTCGATAAAATCGCGAGTTCATACTTGAGACCAAACCAGTTTATTCTAATGTAATTACTGAAGTTATAAAGAACTGGTCTACACACCGAGCTATACTTACAAAGTAGTAGATTTCTATTTAATCTGGTGCTCTAAATGAGACCGCCATTTGGAGTTTCTAATAATTTTGCAATCCTAAAATAAAACTAATTGGGACAGGGTTATCACCTTTATGTGCTAGACAGTAAATATTTAAACGTAGTGGAGCCACCATAAGAAAAAGACATGTTTTGAAAAGCAATATAAAAAGCTTCTAAGTGATTGTGTTGAAAAGACGTATGTAAAAGACGTATGTAAAAGACGTATGTAAAAGACGTATGTAAAAGTCGTAAAAAGGATCCCTGTCATACATAATGGAGTATTGAGTTACTGTTCAAACGTGGACACCTGTGCCTTTCGCCACCCCGTATGTTTGTTTTGTTATTAAAAGGTAATACCTCCTTTAAAAGCGAAAATCAGTCTAAACTTAAAAACAACAGTTGAGCTACTTATAATTAAAAAAAATATATTCTAAATTCAAAAATGTTTATTGTTTAACAGAGACATTTACATAGTGTAGGCTGAAGCCTTCTTTTAAGTATAAAATACCTGTATCAGAAGACTATCATTATACCGCTAAACATTATAAATGTTCAAGCTTACGGAACTGCTTTATAGTTTAAACTCTTGTGACAAGGAAACGTCTAAAAATGGCGTGGGATATTTATATTTGGCCGCTTCACCTCAGAGCAAACCTGTCTCATTAAAAATATTATTTATATCGGCATTTAAGTCAGTTCGTGACCAGAAGATTACATGATGGTTAGTAGTGTTTGAAACAAGTTTGTTAGATTAGACTTTGAAAATACTCAAAATAAATAGATGGGTTACCTATCTTATTGTTTTTTACCTGAGAGTATGCCAAATAACAAGAAATCATAAGTCTGGGCGTATGCTGAGACGCGGGCCACAAAGATTTTTTTGTATTCTTTTCTTATCATACGCCCAAACACAGACAAATAATTTCAGTCACGTAAAGCTAAAACTGGCAACATAAAGTTGAAAACGGCCAAGTAAAAAAAAAACTTAGAAATCATTCTCAAATATTTCGCCAAGAACCCAAATCAAGACGAATACTAACGACTTACGACTCTTTTAGCTTTTACACAAATATATGGGATATTATCTGTGGTCTTAAGGTCAACGGACCTACGCTATTTAGCGTTTTAATAATGCCTTATGTTCTCACGACCTTTGAGAAACATTGTATGCACAAGAGTTCATTATTTCGTATGAATGCAACTGAAGTATGTGGCGTTGATGGTAAGATATTTCCTGCGATGGAAAACATACGAGTAAGTATAGGTACTACATACTACGATTTCTAACTCGCTTGCTTTTTCTATGCATCAAAAGTGCCTGTTAGCCTCAGAGATATCAAAGCGAGGAATCCAGAGTTCCTCTGTTATTATTTTCATTCCTTTTTTTAAATTCCGTTGGTAAATGTAACAATCACTCTTATAAAAAAGATTCTTCTCTATTTTAAGTTGCACTTCTACTAATAATAATTATTGTCGTCACGTCCTCAAATAAAAAAAATATTATTCAAAATATTGTAGTCATCGCAATTATTATTCATTAATCTTCTTTGCTTTTTCAACATTACATCTGAATACATGTGTTCATTCAAAGTAGCTTGCAGGATTGAACACCGGTTGACTCCTAACAATGCTTTCAAAGTTGAAGTTTAGTCACACTCCTGATAACCGTTGTTATTGGTTCTAACACCTTTAAGAAACAACTTATCGAAGTGTAATTACATAACACCATGACTCACTTTTACTATATGAATCATGATTTGTGTTGACTATTGACTCATTGGCAGGTTCAAACTCAAACTCAAACTCAAAACGTTTATTGCGACATTGTGGTGGTATATGGTGATATATATATGTATATATAGAATTTGAGAACCGACAATGAACCCAGTGAGGGCACTGCAATATCTTACATCTAACTTGCACAATAATAAAATATCATAAAATAAAATATCATAAAATGGTTAACTTTATAACAATGAGATCATTACCTACTATTATCTACAGTATTAGCGTAAAATTAAAGTATTATAATTATAAGATTTACATGCATGCATGGTTCTTTGCAGAATCCAGCGAAATAGGCTATTGGCAGGTCCATGCTTTGGTTCATATCAGCTACAAAACAACACACAAAAAGTATGTTAACAAGTTTAACCTGCATGTTCTAATTCATACATTATTCCTCTTTAAACCAATCGAATGGAATACGGTATACTTTTTGTGCCATTCTGCATGTAAATAGATGTTGAACACATTTCTTCAAAGTTAGGTATACAATGTGCAATATTGACTTATTTCAGCATTCATAACTGCATTATGCATTTATGACTAAACTCGTATATTTACATCAGGGGTTACTCCATATTAACTATTTGTACTCATTTGTACTTTTTTTTTTACACTTCTGTACTAGTTGTATTATATGTATGACTAACTAAACACCGTGTTAGGTGTATTAATTACTTATACAAAAGCGTCTACCACAGTATTACGCTCATTGTGTACTTCCTACTACTCAAGTCGGAGGATTAAATTTACCAGTACACTCGTAATTACGTCAAAAGTGACAGCATTTGAAAGTTGGCAAGCAATAGTGTTTGCAGAGATTCTTTGTTGTCTTTGTTGGTTAGAAATATGAGGTTTATATTGTCGTTGTGATATCTGTAGTTACTGTTATTATTATGTAATAGCAGATTTACTAGTTTTAACACGATGAAGTGAGAGTTTAACTTCATTGTTGATCTTACATAGTATTGTATGATACATAGAGGTATATTTTAAAGTCTCGCCGTTTTCCTAATTCATCTTTAGTAACAAGACGAGAAAAGTTTCACCGCTTAGTCACATTCTCGAGTTTACTTTCTGTATTATTGCCTCTCGAAGACTATTTACTTATTGCCTTCTGCCATAGCATTACTTCTCCGACAACACCTTTCTGATCTTACCTTTAAAGTCTTCTTGACTTCAAGTTTCTCTCACATATAGTTCTGGTCTATAGAAAGCTGTATATTTTCACATGCCACTCCCTTTGGTAGTTCTTATTGCTTTAGCCTTAACGGTTAAAAATACTAGTTAGTTGAGTTGACTGTACTTAGGAACACCTGTCCGTTTCTACTTTTCTCCAGCACGTTTGGATGACATCATGAATATCCATGTTTGTGAGCTAAGGCGTGTACTGTATGTGCATTGCAAGTATTTTCAACTTGTTCTTCTAATTTGTTGATTCTATTTATCAGTAATTGAATTATGTATTTAGCCTCATGAAGACTGATTAAGTTAAGTAAATGTTTTGTTCGATTTGGGATTGTTCCAGTTTGATGGTGATGATTATATCAGCTTGGAATTCCTTGAGGACATAATTGACTATAGTGTGTATTAATCCATCAGCCTTATCTACCTTTTTAGGGGAAATAATGTATGCGTATTTTTGTAATTCAGTTTTAAATTCGCTTAAAATTGCAACAGTCTAGATGCCTCTACTACAGTAAACGTTAGTGTTCCAAACCAAATATTCCAAGACAAGACAAGACAATAATATCATGATGGCAGGATAATTGTAGGCCCTTCGTCGTTGCATCAGTCCTTCCTTGGAGCAAATCGAAGCAGTAATCACTTTAAATAGGTTCCCACAATATTCAAATTGAACTGTTGTAACGATCTAAAACCCATTAAGTGGAATTTGTGGCACGAATATCTTTTTTGAGAAATCTCCCGAACATAGTTTGGTAATTTTTGAGGAATCTCTCCTTTCGTGCGGTTCCTACGTTAATTTATTTTTAAGCTGCTTGAGGAATACTGTCTTTTTTTCGAAATCTTTTATTTTTTGTAAAAACAGTGGCAAGAGTTGTAACCCCAATAAAGAATCTAAATATATGAGTGTTTAGCCTAACAACAATGGGTTGTTAAATGGTTGGTACAACTACATATACGGTTGTATACAATACTGTAGATTCGAAGGCCATATAAATGGTAAACATAGATGTTACAATTGCTATTGTGATCGATACCTTATTGAGGTCGAGCTATTCGTAACATCTGCTATAGTTATTCTTTTTGACAGCTGGAACGCGAGCTGATAGTTTTTCGCGTTCAATTTGACGTTCCATAGAAAATTGGTATGGATTTCCAAAGTTGACCCGAGATTAGTCCTAACAATCGTTTCGTTTGTCGGACCTTATTCTTCTAATAGCTAACAGAAACTGCCACTTAACTAAAATGTGACAGAACTTGTAATTAAGCCCCTGATTTTCTCTGTGGAGTTTTACGTCAAACATAAAATTATATCGTGAGGAAACCTTCTTTTCTGTTCAGATTCATAGCTGCGGCGATGGACTAACCCCACCGTTCAGTAAAAGTTTGTTTGAGGTTAAATTGGCCGAATAAAACGCAAGAAGCGGTCACGGACTATTATCAACTGCAGATGAGATCATTCCATAATGTATGCAAGATGTTGTGTATATGACACTATACTATACATGGTTCGTTGTATAGGTGAAGGTGACATTGTGGTTTTCACCATTAATGGAAAGTCAACTTTTTGTAATGTTTGGCTGACTAATCAATAGTGGAGACATCAAGTTATCCAAACATCTTACACTCAAGAAATTCTTAGATACTTATTTTTTGTTTAACAAACCTATTTTTATTGAACTGCATATCCTGTAGGACAGGATACAAACAGCAAAAATATCATACAATAATCTAGATCTCATTTGAAACGACACAGAAAATAATATGTTCCATTGCGAAAGTTGCTAGTAATGTAATTAATCAATATTTAATCAGCTATTTAAATGTTACCATGTATAACAGCCACAAGCGTCACACCTTTTCCCACACGGGTGGCAGAGGCACAGTAATACAATAACCCCTATGTAAATTTAGCCCATTAATATCCCCACCGAGGGGCACAGGCCTTTACGCAGATACGAATAAGATTGAGCCATATTCCACCACGCTGGCTCAGTGCGGGTTGGTGGAGAGGTTTTTTAGGACTATTCCATACTACAAGTAGTGATAGTAGGAGGGACCTACAGCTTAACGTGCCATCCGAAACACGGAGCATCCGATACTGTTACCCTTTATCCTCTCTTTTATACTTTATAGCACAAAAACAGAATACAGACACTTTATTATGGAAAAAAACATGTACAAAGGCGAGCTTATCTCTAATAAGAGATCTCTAGATAACCCCTATAACATAACATAGTGTCACGCGTTTTCCCATACGGGGTGGCAGAGACACAACGGTTCAATACTCCATGTAACCCCTCTATGTATATATATACCCCATCAATATGTCACGATCTACAAGCAACCTCTGTCTGACACCATTTCTGCATGTTCCCCTTTGTGTGTCTTTAAGGATGCGCGCGCGCTGCCGCCGGCCGGCGAAACGGCGACCTCGATCGACGGATCGATAGCAAAAGAGAATGTGGGATCCATGTATCGAATAAAGAAATTTCGATGTACTAATTTCGAATCAAAACACCTATTATCATGTGCACGAATTATTTGCTAAATGCCTGGTGCATTTTGGTCTTTAGTTGTTTTTTTAAACCTATACTTATAGGTTCAAAGTTAATTGTCAACACAACATTTACTTTAGTCAAACGACCGTCAAAAGTCCGGCCCGCGATTTTCGACCAACCCCGATTGTAATAAAGTTCAACACCTATGGAAAAACATAACAAAAGATCTAGGTATTTTGTGGACGTTGGACGAGCTGGTAGCTCACCTTGGATTAGGATGACCGATGATCATTAACCGGACAAATTGGATATATTGCATGCATTTGGAAGTCCATAATCATTCTATGATAACGTGACTGTATACCATGAAAGGTAGGAATTTAGTATTGAGTAACAAAACAGTACAATACAAGCGATTAAGTATTTAACACTCATTAAAGAGGGCTCTACAAAACTAATTTTGTCATGTTCAATACGTTCCAATAGAATGATCATGTTCATTGCTCTGTTCATACGAGACATATCAATTTTGAACTTAAAACAATCGTCTGAAGAGTCATCGAAACATCTGTTGCGATCCCTTGCATGTCAGTTGAATATCAATTTTGATACAGCGTGTTTCAGTCATAACAAAATGTATTGAATATTCCATATATAGTTTGAAGAATATCGTGTCAATCAGCTTGTTACGAATTAATTGTCTTCGCAATGTTTCGCACTATTTGTGGGCGTACATTTTAGTGAGTTTTTGTGGAATAATGAAATTGTTGCTTGCCAACCTGCCTACTCGAAATTACTACATAGAGGACGCAGGATAACCGTAGGAGACGTAGGCGGTTCGAATGTACGAGTATTGCAAATGCAATCATATTGCATACATTCTCTGTCTAAACTGTTAATGCCCATATAAATATAAACAATATTTGGTATAAAATGAGCATGGTGTTTTCAAAATGGCGATATGAATATTCAACCATAGGGATAGTATGTAGGTACAACCTAATTATATCATCTGGTACTTTAAGTAGAAAAGAAAGAAGAAGAAAAGTAGAAAAGGAAAATTACCGGCCAAATGCGAGTCGGACTCGCGCACGTAGGGTTCCGTACCATTATCTATAAAACACGGCAAAAAACAGGTTTGTTGTATGGTAGCACCCTTTAATATTAACTATACTCTGTTTTTTCGTATTTATTGTTATAGCGGAACAGAATTACATCATCTGTGAAAATTTCAACTGTCTAGCTATCACGGTTCATGAGATACAGCCTGGTGACAGACGGACAGACGGACAAACGGACAGACGGATAGACGGTCAGAGGGACAGACGGACAGCGGGGGCTTAGTAATAGGGTCCCGTTTGGCACCCTTCGGACCCTAAAAAGAAAGATTCTCAATTCATTCAAAATCTTGCGACACCACGGATATACACCAAATAAGAAGAGACAATACTAATTTGCATAAGTACTCACTTATATTTGAGCACCACTTACATGTAATTCGAAAACCGACATCAATACTTAACCGGAATATTTGAGGTGAAAGTGGCCGGCGCCCTCCGCATCACCAAACAGCTCCACGTACAATGGACTTAAGGTACCAAGTTTCATGGGAAATAATGTTATCAATACGTGACATAAGTCTGATTTCAATAACTTATCTATCCGTGATCTGCAGATGTGTCAATTTTGAAATAAATCATAAATCCCATAGTGCACATGCCAAATGTTACACATAACGGATAGTAGGTTATTGAAACAGGACGATAGTGAGGTTGCTACTTTGATTCATTCAAATTTGGGTTATTTGAAAGGACAAGCCTGCTGTGACCATTCATGTTGTATAAATGTTGTTCATGTGAATCTAGGAATAGGCCAGAATATAGTTGTTTCCTTGGCATGCTGTTCCGATAATGGTATCATGGTCTAATCTAACTCGTTTAGAATAGCCACAGATTAATAAAGAGTTAGGAACAGATTGGACACTGTACATAATCGTTCAACTAAAAAGCGACCCTTGCTACAACGCAACAAAGTACAATTCATGCTGTGTAGCGCGGCGCCCGCACTTCGATTACTTGCCTATAAGTTGCCTCTCTTTCTGTCGCGTAACTCTATCCTCGTCTGAAGCGGCCCGTGAAACTAAGGGTTGTCTCTTGTGACAAATAAAACTGGATATTTACTTAACTACGAACCACTTACTAATATTATTCTAGATTTGTGAATAACATTTAATATAGGTAGTATAGGTACCTAGCTAACCTTTTACATAATGGCCAGAAATCCTATCGACAGTCAGTAGGACAGTGACCTTTATTCATCTGTGCAGTGACGAAACGTCATCAAACAAAGCATGCAGTATTTCTTCGCCTTCATCCCACCCCATGGCAAAGTTTATAAGTTCAAGCGAACATAAATAGAAAATTCAAGACACAACAACAACACCAATTCACAATCGGTGACAGATAATAAACCTTTTACACAAACCCGGAGCACGGTTTACCTTGACATTTGAATGGGCTCCGTATCAACTACCTTGTTTTATTTAGTTCGTTAATTACAAACTGTTCGTACTCGTAATAGCCTATGGCACCTGCTTCGTTATTTGCTATGCAATTTTATAGATTTGGCGGACTTATATTGAAAGACTTGGCAATAAATTACTATCGATATTGTGTTGCACATCCGCAATTAATTTGACTTTTTCTTCTGTTACAGAGTGCCAGTTATGTGATTAACCGGCGATACTCCAGGGGCAAGATGTCACCAGTCTGCCACAACTTCGTGCAGAATGCGTGGAAGAAGGATTTCTGCTCAAATTGTTTCAAGTCACGTGAAGAACACAAGGAACGAACGACTGAAGTGAGCAAATACCTGTCGACACCCTTCCAAAACCGAAGCACATTCTTCAAGAAATCATCATCGCCGCCAAGCATATTGAAGGTTCAGCAAAAGAAAAAGAGCAAAAGAAATGTGAGGTTTCCAGAAGAAGTGTCGAAAGTTATAGGCTTTGGAGGTGATGATTGGTCAGATGGAGAAGAATTTGAAGTTTCGGAAGATAATGGTGATGAAGATCCATTCCCAGATACAGAAGATGAAAGGGAACTTCATAGAATTACAAAAGCTAACACTGATTTCAATACAGTCAAAGCGAATTTGTTAGGAGATTCAGTAGCAAAGACTTATACCTCACTATTACTCGGAAAATCGCAAACAGATTCTACAGGTAAGAAGAAAACACTGATGGTTTCTGTTACTCCTTTCGGACAAGATTCCAAACCATCTCCCACCAATGTTAAGTCTCATGGTCGCAAACCCGCTGTTATAACAGTTTCAAATCCACCGATGGAAGAAACTTCCAACTATAAAACCAATATTATACTTACTTCGTATGTCAAAGAATGTGAAGTCACAAATACTGAGAATATTACAAAAAGTTTGTATACCGAAAAGTCTTTGCTGGAAGAAATATCAGAAACGCTAGAGCAGAACAGAATAATTGGTGGTAGTGGTCACAATCTGACAACGAGTGTGTGTAAAAAACCGACAGTTGTTGAAGAAAAGATCAAGGAAGATGCAAATGTAAATGAAGAGAATGAGAAGAAACAGATGAAAGAGAAGGAAATGAGAGAAAAGGAAAGCGAGATAAAAAAAAATGGTATCGTCAGAAAGTCACCAGTACCTAAGACTCAGGAGAGGCCAAAAGTAAACCTTACTACAAAATCAGAGTTCAAATTTTGTAAAATTAATATTGATAACGCAAGTGTCGATTCAGCTGTTAGTACTTTAAATTCAACCACCAATAATTCAGTCGCTTCCGACGATGAGAGTTTTAACGGACGACTGGACTCAGACAATGATGACAGCGGAAACTTTTCTGAGCCATCGAAATGTGAAGAGACGGTAAAAATTAAAGTCTTCACCGAAAACGAAAACATAAAACTATCACCAGTAGGTCAGCACAGGAAGGCAGATGGACAGATGACTGGATACTCTACGTTCCAAAGTCCAGTTATTGATTTGCCTGCAATTATTCCAAAAGCCACTGAGAATGTCTTCTCTGCTGAAGCAAGCAGGGAGTTAGCTGGTGAACCCGACGGTCGTGCTGACCCTGACGAACCGACAGAAGCTCCTGCGCTTCCTAACACTCCAGTCCCTACAATGGACCCACGACCATCGTTCCTACACGGAATGATTTCCGATGTCATCCCATCAACAAAACCAGCGCTTCCAGAGAAACCTAAAAACCTTCCAGTCAAATCGATGTCAGCCATCAAACAATCAGTATGTAAGAAGAACATTACAAACCACCACCAACAGCTTGCCATGCAGATGCAACAAACATTGAGCACAAGAACAGATGATATGAAGGATTTGCTGACGGAAGAAAAGAATAATGAAATCACTGAAGTGCATGAAGAAAAACCTGAACCCATCTACTACGCTAAGCCTGTTCTGACAAAAATGGATAGTGATACTTCCTTGAACAGCATGACAAAAAGGAAAGCTCCTACGCCACCACTGTCACCTTCAGTGGAAGAGTACCCTAATATTTACCAAAGAAATCCGAACACTTTCATGAAATCAGACTCGCCCGTGGTAAGGGAAAAAGAAAAGAGAGAGAGATTCACTCCAAAGCCAAAAACTGTGGAGGAAACGGTAGAAGTGAAAAGGTCAGTGGAAACTATACCAGAACCAGCACCAAGGAAGAATATATCGCTGTCACATGATAATTTACTGATTGAGAAGGAGAAAACCAAAGGTAAACTGAAATTTTCCATCAAAAAGTTATTAAGAATTGGTTCATCAAAAGACCTGGACAAAAAAGAGCTCAGCGTCGCCACAGTCAACAAAGTTTCTTGCAAAACAGAAGAAATATATGACTTCGCACCAAAACCGAAACCACGTCTTGTCATCATTCATCCACTAGATATAAACGGGTCGAACGTAGAGGTCGTCAAGCCAACCGAAATCGCAGAAAACTTGCGACGAATGAGTCATGACGATTCGTCATCAATATACAGTGGATCTAGTAGTGCAACTGACCCAGACTCTTCCAAGGTTTTGAACAAGCCTCCCCCACCACCAAGGCATTCTAGTGAGGAGTATAAAGTTACTTCAAGTCCTATAAAACCAGCCAGGCCACCACCGCCCAAGTCTGCTGTACTGCAGAAGAAACAAAAACAACAAGCCTGGGCAGCAACGCCGAGCAAGAGCGACACCAACATTTATGCTAACCTGGGTAAGGTTCCATTTGAGACTTTGCTTCCATCCTTTCTTAGCTTTTCTTCTTCTTATCTAAATGTCAAGTTCGATATTTATGACAAAAACCTCCAAATGCAACAGCCACCCACACACTTCTGCAAGACTCAAGAAATATTGCCCCAAAAATACAAATTACGTAATCAAAATGCTTACATAAGGCTTTATCTGTTTTCAGGTGAGATTCGGTCAGCGTTAGCACCAAGAAAACCTGAGCGTACAGCTAGCATGCGCGAAAGGGAGGCGCAGCTGGAACTTCCCAAGCGCAGAGCACCAGTCGTTGATGTTGACGATAAGGACGAACTCGACGAATGCGAGCCACAACAAGAAATCGTCCAAGCCACCAACGAACCTGTGATCAACAGCTATGACGATGTCTATCATTCAGCGAAATACGAAACCAACAGCATAGAAGACAACAACTGCGATTCGGCCAAAAACAGCGATAGTGACTATGAATACGTAAATCACGCACGATCGAGCTCCCCTGAATGTGACTCAGCCATAAAAAGAGACGCAGACAATACTCATAAAGAAGTCAACACCAGAAAGAGTGACGACAGCCCAGAATACCCGAAATACAATACTGGATTCAATAGAACGTCGCTGCCTTACTGTGGTAGTGAGACGGAGTCTGAAATATATTCGCCATATAGCTTTTATAGTTCTACGGATGCCATGGACGGCCCTGATGACTATCAGAATGATATTGGACCGAAAACTACCAATAAGTTGAGAGTCAGAAAAGGCCGTAGCGTCGTTCATAGAAACTTGGAAGATAATTATGGTGCCGTCATTATCGCAAACCACGAAGCACTTGCACAAGTTTTAGAACAGGTAATGTTATTATGATGAGCACTTAGCATTTGATGTTCTCATTTGGAATGTTCAAGGTTTTATATTCGCAAATGCACTGTACTGCACATAACCTAGATTTTGAGGCGAGTCTTTAACCTAGAAATTATACCGGCCGAGTCTGCTTTCGACACTAAATAAAATAAGCTTGTCATTCTATAACTACCGTAGATTGTGAAGGTGTGATGTGAGCCCAATAACTTTTACCGGAAACTGCGTTGCTACTATAAGCCAACGTTCCACATTGCCTCTGATGTTTTAGTTATCGAGAAAAGGGGTGAATGTTATGATTTTACTCCCTTTTAATAGTTAGGCTAGATTACGGTCATCTACTAAATCCAAATAATTTCTCGGTTTTACATCTTCTTCATCTTCACTCACCCAAACATTTCTCAATTCCAGGTCCAGCAAAGTGCCACAATCCAGTCATCCCTCCGAGGGCTGAAAGCCTGCACCAATCTCCGATGGAATGACTTCGCCATACAGCCCAAGTCAACCTCAGTCAAGTGTGGCCGACGGATCTTCTACCCCGCTGTGTGGAACTCCAGTCAGGGTCCAGTGAACGTGGCTCTGATGCTGCATAAGGAACAGATGGCATCTCAGATAGTCTGCCAGCAGAGTATCCAGCCTCAGCTGAGTCTGAATGCGGTGACAGAGTTCTGCGATTTGGTACCACTGCAGCAGTTTGGAGAGGATGGAGAGGATCTTGTTCAAGGTAAATTGAATCTTCAGGGATACTCACTTTAGTGTAGGATATCGAACTTCCGCAGATAATGGGAACCCAGGACTGGCTATGGCTAGGCTTTTTCAAATGTAAATTATTTCAATCTGATAAAACTTAAATAACGTTACTTCCATACTTAAGAAGTAATTTTCTCTCCTTCCAGCTACAATAGCCGTCCTAGCACCTGTCCAAGTGGACACCATCCACTCATATGGCAAGTACCTCCACACCTCTGATGGTCTTCCCACCAAGGAGTACCAGCTAGTACAAACAGAACAGACCCACGAAGCCATCTTCATAATGCTCCAACTCATCAACGGACTCAAGTGCCTGCAAGCGCGTGGAGTAGAAGATGTTGCAGAGACGTTGACTTCGTTTATAGCTGTGAGGGAAACTCAGCCTATGGGAAGTGTTCATGCTAGTACGTTGAACTTGCAAGCTGACGATAGACTGAACTCGCTGTCAGCACCGAAGACGAATGTTTATGGACGATTATGCATTTTGCAGGGGTGAGTTTAACGCCATATCGAATTATCTACAGTCGATTCTTATTTTACCATGTGCAGAAACTCACATTTAGAGGTTATTGGCATTGTAATATCCGTAACCCAAAGTATGATGCTCTGATCTTTTATTTTTAAAAAGGCATGTCTTTAGATGATGCTCTGATCTTTTATTTTTAAAAAGGCATGTCTTTAGAATACTTACTGATTAACAAATAGAACCACTATTCTTAAGGTTAAGTCTTTAGTCAGGCTTTTGCCATACTGTAACGAGTGCTCATAAATAAGTAAACCACCACCATGGTTTGTCTGGCAATCAAATAATGGTGGTGACAGAAACATTTGAAAGTGCGATTGTCCTCTAACTGTTTCCACTTGGCTTTACGCTTGTACCGTAGAACATAAACGATTCGCTTGTCTCATTCCAGATTGAGCGAAGAGAACAGCAAGTCAGCTGAAGAAGAACATCTCAATTCGCTGTGTAAATGCGCGATGAAGGCCGTCGACCTCCTCCTACCGAAGGATAGGCTCACTCCCTTACTCAAGGAAGTCTTGCAAGAAGAACGAGCTGTCTCGCTGAACCAGGCGAAATCGGTCCTGGAGTTCGCTTTGTGGGGACCATTGGATGTGGTTCAAGGCGTTCCTGTCGATGAAAGGGAGCTGTCACTGCAAAGATGGCTGGATTTGGAGCGGGCGACCGTTTTGCACGGATTGGTTCGTTCCAGGGTGCATTTGAATGTGTTTGAGCAGTTGCATCTGATGTTTTTGGTTCGGTCGTCGGCTAAGACTATGTGTGATGCGTCTGTGTTGCTTGAGAAGGCGAACGTGTGGGTGTGAGATGAATTTGGATGTGTGAGTGACTTTTAAGATTATGGGAAATTACAGGAGTTATCGGTAAAATTGTATGTACAACTTTTTTGGTAAAATATGTACATGTGTTTAATCCCCATGGTAGTTTGAAGTCACCTCAAATATATATTTTTCTCAACAGTTAGGAATGACACCCAGAAAAGACTTGTTGATTTGGAATATAGGAGGTAGACTCTAAGTTTCTATGATATTATCATAGCTATAGTATCGTATTTTTGACATAACTTAGTTAGTAGCACTGTATGTATATCGTACATTTCATATCGTACATTTCATATACTTTAAGATTTCTTTAACTGGAAATTATTTTTATTTAAAATATTTCACATTTTAACCGTCTATTGAAAGCTAAAGAGCGAGGAATGAGTCCTATTGTATAATCGAATAAGAACTCGTAAACAATCAAAAATTATGAATATTGGTATTAAGATAACTCAGGAGAATCAGTCAAGTTTTTATGTAAGCGTAAAATAATATTTATATATCTATTACAATCTTCGATCATAATATATTACAATGTACTTTTTAGTGAAGACATTATATTTTGATTTATCGTACATGAAAATGTACGTTTACGTATATGTAAACTTGGTGCCAATTAGGAAGGAACTGAAATTCTATATACTCAATTTGTATAATATATTGTCTGGTGCCTTAATTACACTTTAATATTATAAGTTTGTACTATACTGCATTATCATAATTTATATTAAAACACGAGTTCAAAACAAGTTATATCTTCGTTAAGAACACTTTTTATTATTTGTCGAAATATACAGATTATTCTAACATTATAGTTTTTTTTATATATTCAGACCGCATCACCATTATTAATAATTGGGATAGATTATTATAATAAAAAACAACCACCTTGTACGGTATAAGATCTCTCAAATATCATGGATATATGAAACTTACGCACGCAGGTTTATTTTACCTAATGATCATATTAATACTTAATTTGAACCACAAAATAAACACAATGCTCCCCTTAGGACCTAGGATGTAATCCATTTTAGTATTTTACGTAAGTTAACATGTTTAAAATGAATTTTCTGTATCATAATAACCCTATTTATATAGTGTTTTTTGTAGTTTATCTGCTTATCTGTAGCGCCGTGACCTCAAGTTGACAAATAGGACCCTGTATATCAGTCTTAAATGAACCCTCTAGAAGTTAACATGAAGATTGCGCTGCTGTTTTTACTTGTTCACGGGGTAAGTTGATTTTGAATCGAAATCGATAGCGCCATTTCGCAAAAATAGTATATTATAATACTTGCATTGTGGATTGTGGATTGATTATTGCGGCGGAATTATACGGTAAGCCAAAGGTGAAATAATCAATGCCCACAAGTATCATACGACGTTTTTCACTTGCGAGAAAAAAATAGACGCAGCAAGACTTCTAATGATGATGATTCTAACTTTTATTGCAAAGATTTGTGGATAATGGCGCGCTGATTCTTTCCCACGCGCAGGCGCGCGTATTTGTTAATAATGACACTGGCAACACCGCTAAACAGCCTATAAATTATGGTTTTGAATAGGCAAATTAAAATGTAGCAAAAAATAATAATTATGAAATAATGTTAAAAAGATGATTGCTTCATCGTAATATTATACTTATGCAAAAAGATTCACAAAAATATGCATTGTGTGTAGGCATAAAAACTCGCAGCATAGTTTGAAAAACAGAAAGAAAAGTTAAAAGCACTAGTGCGCAATAAGCGCTATTGTGGCCCTAAATGCCTAAAAGCCTTGCTACAAAGAGCCACTTAACAAGCAAGTGTGTTGAGAAGTATGTTTTGACCAGATGATTATACATTGCCTATGTTATACATTCACAAATATACATATACTGTGTATATCTGGCTCTACTTTATAGTTTTGTTCTTTGTTGTAATATTTGTACTTTATTGCGCTTTAATTTGTTATCAACTTGTTTTATTTTAGGCCCTGGGGAAGGGTCAGCCCGGCTTTGGTAAATCCTATTTGAAGGATTCTCAATTGGTAAGTATTTAAAATAGTTGTACCAAATATTATAGTATCTGTGGTTGTACTAATTATATGGTATAGATAGTCTAAATCCTTTGTGACGTTTATCACTGAATTTTTAAATAGGTGCTTCTGGTGAACTAAAACCTTAGTGAGGAAATATTCGAAATGGTGGTGTAAGAGCCCTCTATCATTCGTTATGGCACCCACCTTTAGGAAACTTCGTGACTTCATCTTCTCTTTGTAGATCTTAAATAATAGAAAGAGTTCTTCTTTTTTAGGGTTCCGTACCCGAAGGGTGCCAAACGGGACCCTATTACTGAGACTTCGCTGTCCGTCCGTCCGTCAGTCCATCATTTTGAGCCCTAACCACCTATACAAAGTTTTCCTAGTCCTGGGAAGGTAGAGTACCTTGGACGATGACGTTTAAGAGATTATATCGTATTTAAACCTTTCAGTGCCACCCATGGACATGTATAAACAACAAACTTGGTTTCCCGGACACTCCACCGAATAAACAACAGTACTCTTTTACTTTAAATACTATTCTACCATCGTGGTGGAGTGATGTAATAGACAATGTACTGGACGTGTGCTATGGAGATGAGAAGCCTAGGAGGTATACTAATACTTGCCCAGGCCAGGCTATGCTGCATTGTATTATGGATAATCTGATTGATGTGAGTATTATTTCAATGTAACCATAAATTCAATTCTGTCGACCTCTGTGGTGTGACGGTTGAGGCAGTGCTTCCCAAGCAAGAGGTTTTGGGTTCGAATAAGGCTGGAGAAATAAAACATGGCTTGGACGTTTAGAGGTTTGTGACTTGTCATCTTGTGGGGTCAGAATGTGCCTGTGTGTAAATGTTATTTGGTTTTAATAGCTGCTTTGTTATTCATCAACTGAAATTTGATGCCGAATGCGTTATGCCGAAATCTAGTTGAGTTAGTAAAATACGTTTTTTGGTTTTCAGAAATGCCCCGAGGACAGCTTGAGAAAGAACGATGTCTGTGCCCCGCTCTCTTCTTTAGCTGGATTCAAGTACATGTTCTCACAAAGGTAAGTTACTATAACTTGTTTAGTATTAAAGTCTTAACCACAGCAACATACAGCGCGGCGTTAGCTACCCGGATATTTCTTATTGCTAGTAAGACGAGTAACGATTCGAGAACTTCAGAGGAACTCATAGGGCGGTGTTAGCCGAAAATAATGAAAAATCTATTATAATCGTTATGTCATTTTAAACTTTGCGCTGTGCATTCGTTTTTCAGCCGATATGATGAGCTGGAGATGAATCTGCCTAGAGAACGCAGACCACAATGGTTTCTGAAAAACGTAAGATTAAATATCTCTTGTCTTTAAATGATATCATGAATCTATGTGTGGAGTAATGTTATATGGGTGAAAGTATTAAATGTTAAAAAGCATATATTTATTACTTCATCTTTGAATTCCATGTAAATCATATCTTGCTTGAACCCTATATTTTCAGTACTTCAGTTCCAAATGCTGCAATCTGCCGGAACTGTTCAGTTCAGAAGTTCTATCCGAGTGTGGGTTCCACAGTTTGATTCACTACTACACACACACGCCACGTCCTAAATACTCGTCCGCTGATATTCTGAAGGTAATATTTTTTAGTACCTACCTATTGTTTCTACATTTTCCTTGGAGTAAACCATACTACTTATAGTCCGCTCTCTCATCCTACACTGAATTTATTGCAGACATTTTTAATTCAATTTAATTATCTACATTAACTAATGCGTGATAATTGAAGATGGTTTTACTCAGCGTTAAATGCCTACCGCAGCTCACATTTACAAATAGGCACTGCAAAACCGACCACATTTGAAGACGTATGGGGGTTCTTAGAACTAGTAGAGTTTAGATATACATACACATTTATGGACGTTCTTGAGTGATGCTATCTATGGATTATACAAGTTGTAAATGAATTGACGCAAAATGAGAAACTACTTTGTTAGGGACATCATTCTGAGCAACTTTCATTATGAAACCGATTTCATATTCATATTCTTTATTGCACTGTAACTTAATATTAAAACTTAAATAACATTTAGTGCGCAAAGGCGAGCTTATCTCTAAGAGAGATTTCTACCAGCAGGCCTAGGCAGGACAGGAAAGAAGGTGCTGGCGATTTGATCAGAGCAACTTTATTTTTCACTTCCCAGTACATTTTGGCCTGAGTGGGTCAGCTGATTTGTATGGAGAAGTGAAAAATAAAGTTTCTTTGATCAAATCATGAAAGTTGCTCAGAATGATGTCCCTAACAAAGTAGTTTGTAAAAATGTACCACAATGACGCAATAAATATATGAGTATGAGTATGAGTTTCTCATTTTGCGTTAATTCATTTACACCTAGTTTATACGTAATTTTCAGAGAATGCCTGAGCCAGCTCACAATATCAAACCTACTGTCCACGGCCTTACCGCCGTAGCCGAGAAAGTTAGGGTGGTGGAGTACAGTGCATCTGATGTAAGTATGGTGGTTGATGTTGAATTAACTGACCATTTGGGCAAGCTAAGTAGCTAGTTAAGGACACTCCCGACCCGTGGTCCAACCGCTAAGTCCGACTGGTGGCACAGGAAGTAAAACTATCCATGTTCCAACTGTCAGATACTTTTCGTCGGTGATTGACGGGAGTACATAATGTTTAGGAAGATGACATATTATTATACTTAGTTAACTTTTACCCCATACTGCTGTATTCCTTTGCCACTTCATGCGGGAAAAAGCTTAACCAAAAGTTCAGGGAGTGGATGTAACGTAGATACTGTAAATTATGCACCAAAAAGGTATCGAATCTACGGCGGCTCTTGGCAGCTATCTGCTCCTAGTACTTTACGGGCTCTTAATTAACTAATATTGCAGTTGCACACAATTAATTCGCTAACATTGTTAGCTATTTGCCTGTTTTTTGGCTTCCTCGCATGGCAACAAAATGTACTATACATATATAGACATTACCACAACTTATCATAATCTTCCGTAATCACGATTTAATTAGATATTTGTTTTCCATAGCCCTAAGCTTTAAAAGGCGCTGTCAGCCTGTTAAGCGAACCTACCTTTAGTTGTATTGTCGCTAAGTATTTAAAGACTAGTGTACTTGTTTCAATAATTTATTTCTGACAATAAAGAACTTTGAAAATGAAAATAAATGAATTAACTGATAAGGCCTTTTCTTCCTTCGCCTAATATCCAGGATCCGTTAGACTGCTGCGATGTCTCTGACTTCATCTCCACTTCGTCCAGGTCTGAGTGCGGTTTCCAGCTCACTTGGGACCCTACGAGACGTCTGCAAATCACTGACACAGGTATAATTCTAATTTTCTAAGGTCCATTAGCTCCAAGTATATTCATCCCCGGGTTGGATAGTTAGTTAATTAGGAAGTTAGCTTACCTCAGTATTTCGTTTTCTGGGACTGCAGTGGTTCCAATTTTGCAATTAACCTTCGAGGCATATAGGCCTGGACTGGAGTATGTGTAATGATTTTTTGCTAATACCCTGAATAAAACGACACGTTTTTGGTTACTTTTCAGGACTGGTCCCAACAACTACTACCACTACTGCTAAGCCTGATACACCAACACTTCATGACGTGAAAGTTGTTCCTCTGTCGGTAAGTGCTACATTAAATCTATACTTATCCTATTATAGATCTGTGTAAAATTATTTATTAGCTAAAATTTATTTTACTGCGGTTCTGCAGCCTGAAATACTATAGATCTGTGTAATTTCAATTCAATTCAAAATAGATCTGTGTAAAATTATTTATTAGCTAAAATTTATTTTACTGCGGTTCTGCAGCCTGAAATACAGGTTCTTACCTAGCTCAGGCTCAGATGTTCCAATAATTCATGCGAATTTCCTAGCTATAAGCATATTAAATCTTGTATCTGCTTTCTGTTTTTATGCCTAAATATACGATTATTATTATTATTATCTACGAATATCTTGTGTCTAAGTAATAACATACAGGGTATAAACGAGGTATCAACGACACCTTCGACATCTTCGAAAAAAGAAGCTCGACTTGTGAAATTTGACTTGAACTTTACTGTTAGTACAGGCCCTGCCACGATTATTAGCATCTAAGAGTGCGTCATTCTTATACCCGTATGGAGCTACCCCTTAAGTGAAATCAGGTACCCAGAAATTTAGCGCGACCCTGTACCTACCACTAAGCTAAGCACACAATTTTATTTTACAGTGCGAAAAGGAAAGCTGCGTCTTCAAACAGCTCAACATAATCTCTCCAACAGGGTCTCTAAACATGGATGCGTATTCCAAACTATTAGACAATTTCACCAACGAACATCCGGAATGGAAGAAAGCAAAGGCCCGAGTTTTTACTAAATGCCTGAACAAACCTATCTGGGATTATGACGCCGAGTGTGAGATTAACAAGGTGCTGGCGTGTACGTTTGATGTCTTGAGTGAGGTGAGTCTTGATAAATTATATTATCGTCAAACTACATAATGCTGTCCCGTTCTGCATGCCTGTAGTTGCCCATCATGGATCATTGTGTATGCGATTTTCAGCCTATCTACATCGAGATAAAGTTTAAAAAAGATAATAAATGAACGTGGTCTTTTGTGGACGCTGGACGTATGACTACTAAAAACGTTTTTTTTTCAGAACTGCCCGAACGTGAAAAAGGACACCGTCGATCATTGCAGGTGTGTGTTTAAAATCCAGAGATGTCTATTTTATTTATTCTTCAACTACAATGTGTTTGAAAATTATGTTCTAGGCACACACACGAAGTGAAGAACGATACCGTTTGCCAAATTAATTCATCCAAGTTGAGGCCGGTAAGTTATAACATCCCAACAAAAACCTTTCATGTGAAAATATTGCCAAGTCGCAGAAAGTACAATGCTTTTATTGTAAAAAAAATCAGGACTCATTTTTAGGGTTCCGTACCCAAAGGGTAAAAACGGGACCCTATTACTAAGACTTCGCTGTCCGTCTGTCCGTCCGTCCGTCCGTCCGTCCGTCCGTCCGTCCTGTCTGTCACCGGGTCCGCCTGCACGAACCGTAATAGCTAGAAAGCTGAAATTTTCACAGAATGTGTATATCTGTTGCCGCACCAACCACAAATACTGAAATACGAGAGATATTACAAATTGAAAGTGGTCTCGGTACAAGATACGTCTTCACAACACGCTTGAAAAGTTTATACCAAGGCCATTTTGTTTTGGTAGGTAAGCCTTCTTTTAATGAAACTAAATTTAAATGATATGGCAATGTCGTCCCCGGACTTCTACACAGACTTTAAATATTCATTGATGAATTACGACGTCTCTATTTATTCTGTAGAACTTTTAGAAAATAATTATAAAATTAATAGTTTTTAATTACTTTTGTTTTCATACAAATCTCAGAGCTCAGAAATTCATTTTTTCCTTTTGGCCACTTCAAGTTTGGCTACCAGTGATGTTTTAATTAAATACTCTTTGGTGCGTTGAAATGATGTTTTGCAGTCTGCATGACATTGTCATAATGAGTGAGTGAACCTCATTGTACGGAAATTGTAGATGGGTGTCTCACGTTTTCCAGTAGGTTGTAGACAGTGCTGCTTACGGCGGCGTTTAGAAGGTACTAAAGGCCCTAAAAGCGCGGCAAGCTTTGAATCAATTCAAATGTTATTTTTCAACTAGCTACAAAGTTATTCTGACATAAGATGATAATTTGAACAAAACTTTTTGGGTATTTCATGAAAAATACAGTTACAGTTCACACATATACAGGGTGGAACAAACGAATGGGCCCTGGAGGGAAAGTACCTTAAGGCGAGGTACGAATAATTACAAACCAAGGTCAACGAACATTGCGGAAGTGAGAAGCAAATATAACTCGGGAACAGGAATAAGTGGGATGGCAATTGTGCGTTCGCGCCTAATCTGAATCAACGTAAGCGCCAAAACGGAAAAAAAACATAAAAATAAGCTATTCCAGGGAATTACATTTCAATCTTCAAATCGCTAATAACAACAATTCCCCGCATATTACAATTAATAGAAAGATCATATTTACTACTACTGCGGTAAAAAAGGAAAAATATTAGAAAAAAGGGTTGACTTTGGATTTATTTTCTATCGAGAAAATTTTATCCAAACACGTTTTCCTTCATGAAAACCCTAGATTATATGGTCAAATTACATAAACCAGAAATTGATTACGATTTGCCTAGTATTTCCTGAAATACACATGAAAAAGGCACCCCTAATTTATTCATGAGGCGCCTTAAAATCTCAAGATATCCGTCCGTCCGTCCGTCTGTCTGTCACCAGGCCGTATCTCATGAACCGTGGTAGCTAGACAGTTGATATTTTCACAGATGACGTATTTCTGTTCCCGCTATAACAACAAATACTAAAAACAAAATAAATTTAATATAAAGGGGGCTCCCATACAATTAACGTGTTTTTTTGCGGTTTTTTATAGATAATGGTACGGAACCCTTCGTGCGCGAGTCTGACTCGCACTTGGCCGGTTTTATTATAGCTTAATATTTATGTCCCTACATCTTGGTCCAATAAAAAGGCTTGGGTTGGGTTGACTTCAAGCAAGATGTAGGGTTCTTAGGTAAAGGTTGTTTGCATATTTGTCCTTTTTGTTGAATAAGTAATATTAACCCGTAAGTAATTTATTTGCAGAAGAACCGCCGACAATTTTGTGACATCCCCCGTTTTGTACCCCGTGAGGCGTTGACACAGTGCAGTTTGACCTCGATACATAGCATAAACGCGGTGCCAGTCCAAGCAAGCGAGCCAAGGCAACATTTATGGCGCACACACCTTTGGGTAAGTGTGTTAGTTTAGTTTACAATTTGCCCCTTGAACTTACTTTATTTTTTGGCCACATACATAGGTCTGTGTGACAAAACTAAATTTCCAATAATTTTCCAGTGCAAACCATCACCACCCTCCGCCGCTTGCCTTCTCCAAAAGCTACAAGTACTCAATAAATACAACTTCGTCGATTACTTCAAGTTGAAGGACCTAATACGTAACTTCACTTCGACCCACCATGAGTGGTCAGCGATGCAGAACGTGTATGAAGGACAATTGATGGGCAGACCGTTTTTGTATCCAGAGCATTGCACCGATGGCGGGAAGTTGCTGAATATTGTAGACTCTATGCTTATGGTGAGTTCTCATATCGAAGTGAACGACTGCACAAACACAAAATATTTACTTACAAGCACAAACATTATATCCCCACACTGGACAACCAACAACCACGGATATCAACATTCTATAACTATGCGTATTTTTGGTTGTAATAAAACAATTTTAATTAAGATGACAGCCGGAGATGGAAACGTGTAAGATTAAAGTTATCTATTGTGAACGCCTTTATTTAAAATTTTCAGACATGCCCAGTATCCAAGCGAATGAATACTCCCAAATGCAACAAACTATTCAACGAAATCATCAAGAAACCAACAACACATCTCACCCCTCTGTTCTCAAGATTCCCATTAGAGTTATTTAAACAGAACTTTGGATTTTCAAGTAGAAATGCACTGATACCCGTAACATCACGCCCTGAGAAGATTTTGAAGAAGTCAAAAAAGTATAATCCAGAGTCGTATCCCGAAGTAGTAATTAAGAAGATTGAGCCTCAAGTAATGCACAAGCCTAGAGGAGACCGCCCATTGATAATAACACCAGTCTACATGAGATCCTCCACAGATATACCAAGTTTTACTCCAAGTCCAAAACCGTTTAGTATACCGCCATCGGTATTGGGAAGGCGACCGTCTGATTATGATAATGCGTGGAGGAAGCCTGATCCATATTTTTTACACAAGAAAATTGCAGTGGCTCATGGCTATGGCACTGATGAAATACAGGATAATTTACCTATGGCATGAATGTATTTTCTTTCATGGATATTTTAATGTAACAACAAATTGTTTTTTAACAAAAAATCGCTAAATAAGGTCCCTACTAGATATAAAGAAAAACTCGTTGAAGCCATATAAGAAGTTTAATAATAGTAATAAAGTACTGTTATATATATATATATATATATAAGAGTTATATTGTACTTACAAAATTCCTTATGACAATAAAAGTTTATTTTACGTATTTTTTATTTTTATTTATAATTTTCTTCAGTCTTTCACGATCAAATTTGGCAAAAATGCAGATACAAGGGGTATCACTAAGACTGTCCTGCCTAAGAACGAAAAACTTTATATTTTGGCCTCTAGCGAGTGTTCTTTCTATTTGTTCGAATAGTCTTTTACTTTTGTTTTGTGAATATACACGATTCTTTAGTTTTGATATTATTTGAAATAAATAAATTTGTATTTTAAACAAAAACGATCACACTAGGTACCACAGTGAAAAGTCTACTCTAAAGGAATACAATAATCTACGATGAAAACAGAAATAAATTAAAATAAAGCAAGGAAATGGACAAAATGAGTTTAACTCATAAAATTAAGTAAAACACGTCGTGAAATTGCATAAACTTAATTAAAGCTAACATAAAAATAACAAGGCACTTAAAACACAAGAATGCGAAAACTGTACACAGACAAAATTGTATGTATCTATTTCTGTACCTAAATCATAATTGACAAAAATAATATTGTTCAAGAAATTAAACTGTAAACGAAATAACTGTTCTAAGGTTTCTGTTGTTACTGTAAACGAAATAACTGTTTTAAGGTTTTTATTGTTAACTGCTGTTACTGTTCTATGTTTTTTTTATTTATATAACGTTAAAGTCATTTCGAAAACTTCGATTTCTTAACCGTTGACCTATTACTAACTTATTTTTTAAAGCATTACATTAATGGCAAGCAACCATTTACAAAAACAATGCATTATTCGAGTTAAAATAAAAAATATATTTTAACAAAATCGGATTCACTACATATTGATTCTTTTCTACAAAAAAATATATATTTACAAATTAATCACAATCACACTATTGTAAGGAAATGTAACGTTTGTTTACGAAAATCACGAGTACAATGTTTAAAATATATCAAACAATAAATAAAATATCATAAAGCCTATCTAAATACGTTGTCATTTCATAAAAACTTTTGATAAATGAAATAGATAGAACTGATATAATTTTTAGACGTGTTTTGAAAAACCTGGCCGACACACGATTGTGTCTGTAGATTTATACATTCCTAATTTCACTTTTTACCACCAAAAGACAGAATACGGGTTGGGTACTTATTTTAATCTTACTTTCGGCCCTGACGGTTGTTATCTTGACTGTTGTTTCAAAATATTTCTTGTAAGTTTTTAAGTTTAATTTAAGGCATATTTAGACTTATCGAATCATAATTCCTCATGGATCTAGTCTCAGGATTACCATAGCTATTTATCCTCGACAGTATCTCCTGCTGAAGGGATTTCAAGGTCCTGACGGCTGATAGATCGTGAGTCGGGGCTAGTAGTAGGGCTCTCCTGGCATGGGGTAGCGCTTCGGAGGGCTTGTTGAGGGCTAAGATTGCGCGGGCCATGGCATAGGCACACTCGAAGGCGTTGGGGCGCAGGCCTGACGCTCGGGCGGCTAAGTCAAGCGCTTCTGAAGGTTCCTGAGGAAGAAAATAATGTTTAGCAGTACATACATTGAATTTCAGTTGAGATCTCTGTTCAATTCTTTGCTTATTCGCTAATTGAAATCTACAGGACACATACCACCTTCACCTCACTTCATGACAATACCTTGGTAAACGCGGAGAAGTAAGCCAGCGGGTTAGATTCATCCATGTTAGATTCATCAATCCGCAGCTATTTCTGTGCATCCGCATGTAATTTAAATCTACATTAGATTTCAGTTAGTGAAGTCACACTCACACACTGGACACCAATCTGGCAATCAAACTGGACCGTTAGTATCAGACCAAGTTTTTGCCTATAAAAACTCGGCAGCTACAAATATGATGATGACGATAGAAATTGTTAGTGGTCAGCGCAAAACAGCTCATGCGCTTGATGAAGAAAGAAGGAGTGTGGATAGCTGACTGACCTCCAAGCAATAGTGGGGAGAGAGATAGATAGAGATTACAACAAGCAAAGCGTTATACGGACGTTCTAACACTGATAGAAAACATCTCAGCAACAAAACTTGAAACCAACTCAAACTCCATGTAGCTGCTGTGATGGGTTAGCTAGCCTATCACGCAAAATGAAGCATTGAAACATGGGCACAGTCTTGTCTCTGCACCCCGTTGGGAAAAATAGCAACTCACATTAAGTTTCCTCTTGCACCTCGACATATTCAGCAGCAGATTCGTCTTGAGCTGCACAAACGCCGCGATATGCTCGTGAGGTATTGGCTGCGTTGGCGCAGGGGTACTGGCACCTTCGTCGCTGATGAGGGGGTTGATCTTCTTCAGGGCGTATTGGTAGCGGTGGGCGGCTTCGGAAGGCCGGTTCTTTCGGTAGAGGATGTTGCCGTCTTCTAGTAGCTTGTTGAGTAGGATCAGCCTGGAGAAGGATTATGTAATATAAAGGATGATACTGTTGCGCCTTTGTTTGCTTGACTTGGCGTGGGCGCTCCCACGCCGCGCAGGTGTTATGGTTATGACTCGGACATAGACTGACTAAATTTACAATACGTAACTTTGCCTCTGCTACTCCATTTGGGGTGTGACTCTATTTGTTAGGTTGGAGACTATTCTAAACCTTCTTACTTCTTCCTTCCTTTCTTCTCCTTTTACCACAACCTCAACCTACCTACCTAGACCGTAGGATACTTACATGAATTCTGGCTTTCCTGATGCCATAACCCACGTGGTAGGTCCAAGCTTCGCACCCTTTCTTAGGAAGCAGTTGACAACCTGAAATGTGAAGATGAAAACATTTGTTAATTTGGGCACTACTCATACCTCATATATGAAAGATAAGCCCCAGCCCCGCTGCGAACAATTTTCAAAAATGTAATAGCTCTATCTTCCAGCAAGTCAAATACATGTGTATTAACCAACAATAGTAACAGTAGAATGGTTCAACATCCCTATTCCGGGCCTCAGTATCCCATGAGCAGTTTGCCGTAATGATCGCCAACCTCCGATCTAATAGGAGATGGCACCCAAAGAACAAAGTAACAGTACAACATCACGAATATTCCGAATGTAAAATGTTACCTGAACATTCCTCTGCCCAATAGCGCGGTCCAGCGGTCTCAGCCCGCTATGGTCCACTCTTTCCAGAGATGCTCCTCGTTCCATCAGTAACTCGACCAGCTCGACAGGACCTCCGCACGCCAGGCCTAGCGGTGAACGGCCGCTGGCGTCTGGTTGGTCTGTTGAGTAGGATAGTCATAAATATAATGGTTATGTTATGTATAATGTTTTTTTTTTCTGCAGCTGCCTGCATCTGTCCTACTTGGCCATAGTGCATTTACCCTACGCCTGCCTAAAATAATGAGTACTCCTAGCAGGTTTCAGCGGTTGTGGAGCGCGTTTCAGTGGAAAGGGCGGAGGGAAAAGTCGAAGCATGTGCTGGCACTGGTGTACAGTCTACTACTATCAGAATCCACTTAGTTTAGCAGTATATTAAGTAGGACTCTTTTTAGTTTTATAGAGTTTTTATGCACGTGCCTCTCCACCATCAGATCAGCATATGCTTATCAGTTTGAGCGACATGTTTATGGAGTTGTTTAGGGTTCGTCTGTCTAGATTAAGTCTTACCGATATTAGCTCCTTTATCGAGTAATACTACGACAGTTGAGAGCCTCGATCGAAGGCACGCCCAGCCAAGTGGCGATAAGCCGTCAGGGTCAACAGCATTGGGGTCAGCACCTGTACGAGATGAATCAACATTTGAGAACTGCCTTTGAAGGATTTGAGATGCATTCAAGGAAAAAGATGGACATGGTTTAGACCATGATCGTGTCTATAGTTAGCGACCACGTATAACATGAGGTATCCTACTTTGCTGCATTTAGATAGAAACAGAAGTAACTAGTCGGTAACGGCCAAGTTGATCAAAATACCTGCAAATGTAGCTAAAGAGAATCAGAGCATGATTCAAACATTTTGTTGTATCAACTAAATCTGACTCCTATTATGCTCAGTATACTTCGATACGCGGACTATCTCAAAAACTAAATCGAATCTAACAGAATAGTGTGGTTACCATTGGCCAGTAGCATTTCGACGACCTCCACATGCCCTTCAGCCGCGGTCAGCACCAGCGGGTTCTTGCCGCCCGAGCCCATTACATCAGCTCCTGAATCCAGCAGTCTTGAAAGATAAAGGAAAGGGAATTTACTAAGTGTTTCATATCTTAAGTTTTGGATTATATTGTTAATCGTTATTTTTTTTATTGTTAAACAGAATGTACAATAACGAGCACAGATGTCTATTGGACGCTAGATCATATAATGTACATATCTTTATCAGCTATAAATGTCAAGCTAGAGGCGGGTTCGAACCCCAACTATGACGGGAGAAAAATTAATTAATAATTAAATGAATCCCCAGGTATAAAATATTTTATATGTATTGGCACAAGGCAGGAGCCTAGCGAGGAATCAGAAACAAAAGGTTTATATTTGTGGAGATAAAGTTACCTCAAAACCAACGCCACCCGTCCGTTCTTCGCAGCTAGTGCAAGTGGCGACATCTGTCTCGCGTTCAGGGAATATGGAGTCGCTCCTCTTATGAGCAGCGCATCGGCCACCGCGGAGTTGCCGCTAGAGCAGGCGGCTGTTAGCGCTGTCTCGCCTGTCACTGGGCATATGCCGTCGGGCTGGAAGGTGAAACATAACATATAATAACATTACACAGGCACATATATTGCTTCTGGCCCCACACTAGGATACCCTGTGTCGTGGGAACCAGAAACAGAGACATCACGAACATGTAAAAATCCACGACCTGTTTTTCAGGGTTCCGTACCTGAAGGGTGCTAAACGGGACCCTATTACTAAGGCTCCGCTGTCCGTCTGTCCGTCTGTCCGTCCGTCCGTCTGTCCGTCACCGGGTCCTACAGCACGAACCGTAATAGCTAGAGAGTTGAAATGTTTTACAGAATGTGTATTTCTATTGCCGCAACAACAACAAATACTGAAAAAAGGGTGTTTAGAATTAAAAGTTAATACCTACAGCAGCGCCTGAATTTTTTTAATAGCAAGAGACGACTGACTACTATATTGAAGGTATTGCCATTTTAGGCACAGAAGACGATGGTGCGGAAGCCTTCGTGTGCGAGTCGGACCCGCACTTGAGGTTTTTTTTTTAAATGATTATAATGCCACCACAAGAAGAAGTACCTGAAGTGTTTGTAAGGTATGCTCTTTGTTGTTATTTTTGGGAATTACTTCTTATTCTAAATAAATTTATTGCAGGGTGCATCTGGCGTATTTTCTGTCGTGCTTAATCATAAAATTTCTTGCAATTTGAAATTAAACTTACGATAAGTTCAGCAGTATCTAGAAGGTATTCAACAATATCCAGATGCCCATTCTGCGCAGCTGCAATCAGGGCATGTCTCGACCCTGGGACCAGTTGCTCAATGTTATCATCCTCAATGGCAATAGAGTTCCTGTCATCACGACCAGTCTGGCAACCCAGAAGGTAGATGACGGTGTCTCTTTGTCCATTCTTTGCTGCGTGAACCAGTGGTGTTTGTTCGGCTGTGTCAGTGTGGCTTAAGGATGCACCTGGAATTAATGTAAATAGGTTGAGTTCTAGGAGATGATACCTCAGGGGGTAGAAAAAAACAATAACATGTAATTGAGGACACTGGCGGACACTTTGAGATAACCTTAAATGAGCGAGTAAGAGATATAAACAGAATTAGAGAAAGCAAGATGTTCGGGAACTAAAGCAAGAATAGGTCACGTCAAAACTGACCAACGTTACGAGGTGTAGGTTTAATTCGCTTCGAGCATGTTGAGCATCGAGCAGGAACAGTTTACGCTCGTTGCTCACTGGTTTCCCCGTAATACTACGTACTGACTGCATAAATGCCCAATGTGTAACATGTAATGCTCCTTGTGTAACATGTAACGTAAAGTTGGTCAGTTTCCACCTTTATTACGGATTCAACCATTAAAAACATTTTACTTCAGTTTCCAAATATTTACCTGCAGCAATAAGCCGCCTTGCCACATCCGTGTGTCCTCTCTGACAAGCCAACGAAAGAGCTGTACATCCTTGAGAGTTCGTCACTTCTAGATCAGCGCCAAACTCGATTAGCAGTCCCACCATAGATATAATGCCTTGATAAGCAAACATACACACCAGAGGTGCATTCCCGAGACAATCAGTAATCTGGTTGGGAGACCCACCAGCTAAAAGCATTAGCCGGGACACTTTGACGTTTGGTGTGTAGATATTCCTCAAATTGGCGATAGAATCTCCAACGTTGGAAGAGCTGGTTGCGACCATCATGGCTTGCAAATCTCTAGGGCACAACCCCAACTGAGCAGGCCCCAGGTTTCTGTACATATGCGCTTTCAGGATATGATGTCCCAGTTCCATCGTCTTCTCCGAATCCAATGGAGATTGGACTCGTGATAATCTGAAAGCGATGCCACAATGCCCGGCTCGCAAATCACAGAGGAATTTAGGGTTCTCACTTTCGTCGCGACGTATCAACCATTCCCTGAACGATGGGTGAAAGAACATGTATGTGTTGTCTATTCGTTTCACTAGGAAGTCAGTCAGACCATCAAATCTCGCGCAAAACTCGTCCCAAGGGAGGAAAGTATCCACAAGGAGCGCATTCACTGAGTAATAAATCTCGACTAAAGTCAAAGGGTAAAGAGCAGCTAGGCAGACGCTCAGTATGTGGGTTACTTTCTCAAATGACTGGACGGTGGGAAACCTCAAATTGAACTGCAACAGGAATATCTGGGCCAGTGATATAGGCACAACTTTGTAGTTCGTCGATTTCACAACGATATGGCTTCTCTCAAGCAAATCTAAAATCAGTTTTAGGAACAAGAAAGAGCCTTGACTCAGATGCATCACGTATTGTGCAAACTTCACGACGGAGTTGTGAGTTCCTTCCAACTTTCCTGTGGAACATTTGATGTTGGTCTCAATTATTGGAGCCGCTTGTAACCTCGTGTGGAAATACTCCAGTAGGTCTTTATGTACATTCTCCGAGACGTCTAAACTAAATCTTGTGTACGGCAGCTGTTTAGTCAACTCCAAGAACTGACTTCTAATCGTGGCTATAACTTTCAACCAGGATGGCATCTCTGGAACGTGTCTTCCAAGGAATGAAGCTATGGTATGTCCGTGGTCTGGTCTGTGATACTCTGCCTCACAGAGGCCGTCAACTAATATGATACTGTTTGACGAATCGATGCTTCCATTTCTTCTAAGTATCACCAGAGGTTCAATGATTCCCCTCATAAAGGCAAGGTCTGGATCGGCGATGCATTCCTTCAACGATAGGCAGGCGAGCAAGTGTGCTTCACTGAGAAGGTATTCTCTGTACGCCTGTAATCTTGGTGCTTGGCAAAGTTGTGCTGCTAATGAGTGCACGAACTCTCCGACTAGGCACGTGCTGTTATTGTCAGCCTGTAAGAATAACCAATCACGAGTATAAAGGAAGTATTGTGATATTTATTTTCGACAAAAGCGTTGGATCTAAACTTACTTGACAAAAGTGGTAAGCGACGACCTGTGACGCTAAATGTGTGACCATTCCCGTAGTCATTTCCTCTGGAGGGATTTCCCTGATGTCTGACTGTTCTCTCAACTCTTCGTATTCGTAATTCCTCTTTCTACCGAAACAGGAATACTCTACCATTTGCAAAATTAAAGCAGTTTTACCACTGCCGGGACCTCCAGATATCATTATTCCTGGGAAAAGAAAGGTAAATTATAGTACTAATCTTATTCATATCATTGTGTCAGACAGAGAAAGATTAAATATCATCTCACCTGAAGAACTAGAATCCAGAGCTTTCTCCATATCTCTGATAAGCCATTGACGACCGGAGAAGAATGTCTGGTTGTCTGTACATGGGACTTCAAAGAACAAAGGCCGCAATGTTAGCTGGGGTGCAGGGTGAACTGAAAAGTAAAATTATATTAATATTAGTGAATGTTCCGGGTAAGGGATCACAATATTTGCAGCAGGAAGCTGAGGTTCTTTTAACTGATAAAAGCATTTGGTTCGTTCTGGTCTTGGAATATCGTAGATCACAACTCTATCAAGAAAGTATTTGAGCAGCTTGTTACCTTTCTTTATTTCCGAGGACGTAGAAGACTGCTTGCTGCTAACCCTGGCTGATCTTCTGGCAGCTGTTTTTCTGTTCTTGAAGAAACCACTGGGCATTCGTGTAAGCTCTTCAGATCTGCTCCCATTTTGAAGTGCTGAAAAAGAACACATATCTTCAGTAATGCCACACACCATCTTAAGGGAGACAAAAATAAGTCCGTCCCATAAAACTTTTGTATTTTAGATATAATCATTCAGACCTGCTTTGAAGCATGAACAGATGTAGGTAAATTGTATGTGGGCCATAAATTGATTATGTGACAAAGATATTAAGGACCAACCGGACTATTTTAAAGAAATGTCTGGATTGAAATTCAAAGACTCACTGTTGACAGAATGCCGTCGGCTTCCAGGACTGGATGAGGAGCAGTTGCTCGCTGCAGACAAGGACATAGAGGCCAGTGAACCCAGCGACTCGCGACCGAGTGGGGTCGCCGCTTCCACCTCTGACGATCCGGTGAGGGTAGACACCTGGAAGACGTTCAGTATTCAGTAAAGTGATGTAGATTTAAGTTCTAAAACGTTCGTTATAAAAGTTAAGTACGGTTAAGAAGCCGCACGTACGTAGTATCGATTGTGGAACTTTTCAAGTATAATTATGAAATCTACTAAAAAAGCTTCCTACTAATTGTCGTTCCATTTAAGATCAGGCACCGCGTAATTTGCTGATTGCGGCCGTGGGAATATGTGTGATCCTTTGATGATTTTCACCAATGTTTTAGATAGTACAGAACTACATAATTCATGGGGTTTGAATCATGAGCTTTTTACTCCAAAGCCGACACCGGGCTTGACCACCATCACTTTTTATTATCTTGCAACGCATCTGTCTTCCATCCCTCATTATAAAGACGTTAAGCTTACCGGACTAGTATTATGCGAGGCCAGCGTATGCGCATCTAAAGACGCAAGCGAAGTACAGCTGTCCCGCGCCTTGTTCCTTGTGTTCCTTCTCTCGCCAAGAAGCAGCCCTAACCTCATGTAGAGGTCATTCTGCCTCCGAGACTCGCCGTAGCCAACCTGCTTGATGTGGCCTCCTTCGTCATCTGGAAATTAGAAGACAAAAGTTAGAATGGGGTTCCATGAGTACTGGCAGTAAACACCAAAAAACAAAACGCAAGACATGGTGCATTTAATTCCAGATTACATGAGTGACGAACTGAGATTTGTAGTTCATAAATTGGCGATCCAAGCAGGGATGAGCAATATGAACATAACAATACAAATATTGCATCGGCAGGCAATCCATGCAAAAAAATATAACAAGACATGCTATTTGCAAAAAAAAACTCATTAAATTTTCCTATACCTAATCATAATACAATGTGTATTTACAATATGATAACCGTGGCCGTGTGAATCCTTATCAAGTTCGATGATGTGAACTGAAACTCAAGATACAATCTTCACTGTTTACTACAATGAAGCAAAGAAAGCCAATTCCAATGATAATTCCTAGAAAATAATCGGGAATCTGGAAGCATCAGTTTTTTGTCCTTTAATTTGATAAAATCCCATCTGTTCTCATCCTACCTTACAAGTACCACAGGCTGTGGGAAAGCCGTTTAAAATGTTATTGTTTTCTCATTTTCTCGGATGCCCTTTCTAACAACACAAAGCTATGGATGAATTAAACATGTTCACTCGAGAAAAACCAACCAAGTTTCTCAATGCAGTCCTGTACACCAGATTTTTTTTATCCCAAGAACCGGAGATGTGTGGGATGAAGTAAAAACTGCAATTTTAAGATTGATAAATAGAAATCGATCGTCGATTTCCCAAGTTTTATGCTGGAATCCAGTGTTGGGTTGGGAAAAACTGGCGTGAGAGAAGGATAGGGTTTACGAAGAGATCTGTAGATGGAATGATAAATGTAGAGAAAATGAATGATCGGAATCATAATAATAATCATTGAACTTGTAGGGCCACACGCAAAGAAACATTGGATAGTATCAACGATGTAAAAGTTGTTGTGCGTTAGCATAGTCTAGCATCCAGACATTTTCTTACGGCGGCGGCGGCGGTGGCTTACAATAGGCTTGTGGCCAAGGTAATCCAATAAATCTAGGAACAAGTCTTAAGTTGAAGCATTATGTACAAAATGGCTTGACATTCTCAAAATTGTATATTTCCAGCAGATATATTTTATAAAGTAAATTTTGTGCAAAAAAAGACAGCATTTGATGGTATTTGATAGCACTTTTACATGACGCCATTCTGTTGTTATTTCATAGAACTCAGGAACAAAAGTTCCGTTTTGACAGTTCATAATAAAACCGGCCAAGTGCGAGTCAGACTCGCGCACGAAGGGTTCCGTACCATTATCTATATAATTGAAACAAAAAGTAAACTTTAGAAAAAACCGACTTCCACAAACCCTATTTGATTAGATTGAGTTTAATACAAAATGTAACCCCTTATCCCCCCCCCAGGGGAATTAATTTTGTCAAATCCCATATCAGTGCTACCCCACGCTACTAAGGAACCCCTGTACAAAGTTTCATGGCTCTAGGTCCATCGGTTTAGGCTATGCGTTGCCTGCCCGTCAGCCACGCATTGTATTTGTACCTAGTATTGAGCAGATCTGGTGGCCATATGTGGTCTTCATCAGCAGTTCCGCATCACAATATTATGCTTACCAAGTGCATTTGCACGAGTTATTATGAAAAACACAAAAATCACTATAGGTCTAATCGGTCTAATTTTCCAAATCGGTCCATCCGTTTAGGCGCTATCGAGGCACATACATAAAAATAAAATAAAAAAAAAACAAACATCCGGACGAATTGTAAACCTCCTCCTTTGGGAAGTCGGTTAAAAAAACCGCAAAAAAACACGTTAATTGTATGGGAGCCCCCTTTATATTAAATTTATTTTGTTTTTAGTATTTGTTGTTATAGCGGGAACAGAAATACGTCATCTGTGAAAATATCAACTGTCTAGCTACCACGGTTCATGAGATACGGCCTGGTGACAGACAGACGGACGGACGGATATCTTGAGATTTTAAGGTACTTTCCCTCCAGGGCCCATTCGTTTTTTCCACCCTGTATATGTGTGATCTGTAACTGTATTTTTCATGAAATACCCAAAAAGTTTTGTTCAAATTATCATCTTATGTCAGAATAACTTTGTAGCTAGTTGAAAAATAACATTGGAATTGATTCAAAGCTTGCCGCGCTTTTAGGGCCTTTAGTACCTACTAAACGCCGCCGTAAGCAGCACTGTCTACAACCTACTCCTACTGGAAAACGTGAGACACCCATCTACAATTTCCGTACAATGAGGTTCACTCACTCAATAAGTCAATGTCATGCAGACTGCAAAACATCATTTCAACGCACCAAAGAGTATTTAATTAAAACATCACTGGCAGCCAAACTTGAAGTGGCCAAAAGGAAAAAATTAATTTCTGAGCTCTGAGATTTGTACGAAAACAAAAGTAATTAAAAACTATTAATTTTATAATTATTTTCTAAAAGTTCTACAGACTAAATAGAGACTTCGTAATTCATCAATTAATATTTAAAGTCTTTGTAGAAGTCCGGGGACGACATTGCCATATCATTTAAATTTAGTTTCATTAAAAAAGAAGGCTTACCTACCAAAACAAAATGGCCTTGGTATAAACTTTTCAAGCGTGTTGTGAAGACGTATCTTGTACCGAGACCACTTTCAATTTGTAATGTCTCTCGTATTTCAGTATTTGTGGTTGGTGCGGCAACAGATATACACATTCTGTGAAAATTTCAGCTTTCTAGCTATTACGGTTCGTGCAGGCGGACCCGGTGACAGACGGACGGACGGACGGACGGACGGACGGACAGCGAAGTCTCAGTAATAGGGTCCCGTTTGGCACCCTTCGGGTACGGAACCCTAAAAAGTATCTATTTTGACTTGACAGGCCACAATTTAATACCTGCAGACTACACAGATGAGCATCAAAAATAGTTTAAATCAAAACAAGGTTTTCCCCTTAATAGGTTTTTTTTTTTATTTTGTTTATCCTTTTAGGAAAGGCTACGATGCTATGCCATACTGCCTTGTCTGTTGTGTGTATAGTCTTCATAAATGTTCCCCTTTTTTGTCTCTGTCTAATCCCCTTAATAGGGTTAGACAGAGACTAAAAACTTCCACTAAATAGTTCCTAGAAAATGGGCAAAATATGTTTTTTATGCCCCGTCATCATTACCGGAAAGTTAAGTACTACTTTTCCCACCTCACATCATAATACAAAAGGGCAGTGCTAAGGCTACTGCGGTGTAAAATGAGATGGGCCATACCTGCGGAAAGAACACGATCCGATAAGATCGTGAGAACGTTCTGCTGTTTGCTATCTTTTGTGATGGTTCTTTAGCTTCCGAGAACGCCCAGTGGGAACTGGCAAGAGGACAAGTGAGACACAATGGGTTTGGAAGCAACTTGATTTGAGACGTGTTGTCGCATACAGACAAATTAAGGGACAAACGTCAAGCTACTGCTCAAGTTCACAGTAATTTAACAGAAAGTGAATGTTGTTATTTTTCTAGCGGGGGACAAAAATATTGAGAGAAAGTCAGACTTTTTGAGTTGACTTGTACATTTTTTGAATTTGACTCAGACTTAGGCAATAAGTTTTCCCGATGTTATAGTGGTTTTATGAGGTTTTTTTTAATCTCTCGTCTCTCTTTAGCAACTATGAATATTTCTATATGTTTGTGTTCATTGACCCTGACCCCTCTTACCCTAATGAGACACACGTACCGGCCTTTCCATCACTCTTTTATCAACCTACGCCATAAATTTCTCCCGCCTTTAACCCATCGAAAATCGATAAAAAAATGTCTGTGCAGCATCGAAGCAAAGTCAATATTTCACCACCCACGCAAAACTGTCGTCATTCATTATGGGACATTAGGGCTCGATGATGATTAACTGGATAGGGATCTCAGATTTATTAGACCAGAGAATCTTCTTTGGCCCTTTACCATAATAGAGTTTGTTGAATCGAGTTTCAGTCAGTTCAATTTTTCTTTGGTCTGCTATTTTGTTGATTGTACCATTGTACCTATGTATAGTATGTTTATTTGTTACCATGTCTTATTATGACTGGTGTACTCGCATGAGACGTTTTTCAGACTATATTTAACAAATATTGATGATCTGAAATAAAAATTCGCGTGTAGCACCGTACACGTGTTAGAAGTAAAACTTCTGTAGCTAGATCATTAAGTGGTACCTATACTATACACCTATACCTACCTATACTAAAAGAGATTTAAATTTCCAATTTTGAGATCCAATCTCTGCTTCAAGTTACTTTTAAGTTTCAGACGTCCGATTATTCGAAATTATTTTATACTTGTACTTACTTTTAATACGTCATGTCATTTATTTCCCACCATTCCTTATCTACAATTTGTCGCGCTCGTGGTGATATACTTAACTCATTCAATAGTGTCACTACTATTTGCATCTCGCTCAGATTATATACCATCTGACGTCACGTCTTTAAGCCGTCTCGCTCAAATGTATGCATTGCTTTGCTTGTCTCTGTGCCCAGTCCCTTTATTTAATTGATCGAGTACGTATTTTCAACTATTCCAAGTTAATGTGTACCTGCGGGGCTACCATAAGGCTTGCCACTCACCTCAGTCGCGCAGATAAATGACAAAGAAGATGGCTAAATCAATATATGGACGACTGCCCCAGACATGTACAAAGACTTCTCAACAGCCAATAGCATTTAAATATTCATTCATAAATTTAATTTACTGCGTCTGTATTTAGTTTGTAGAACTTGAAGAAAAAAAATAATTAAATATAGGTAAATAAGAGTTGTTACTCAATACTCCGTGATTCCAATATGATTCCGTGACCTTTGCCGTCGCTAGAAATAAGCACCATTTTGCAATAACATGCAACATAACGCCATCTAGCCACTCCTCTGGAAACCTCCTGTTTTCAACAGTTTTGCTAGTTGGCAATTGGCAATTATGTTGCATGTTATTTTTAACGATGGCAAAAGTCACTAATCAATGGCGGAATCATAGAGTATGAAGTGACAACTCTTAATTATTTAATCATTTCCTTCAAGTTCTACAAACTAACTAAAGACGCAGTAATTTATGAGAGAATATTTAAATGCTATTAATTGGCTGTTAAGAAGTCTTTGTACATGTCTGGGGCAGTCATTTTGCCAAATTGCCAACTCCTTTCGCGTCTCAATGATGTTTGTCCATAAAATAGCGCGCATTCATTATGATATGACATTAAATTGTGACAAAATGCGTGGTGGGGTGTGCGCAAAGCGATGACGTAACTCTTATTTAATTTTATTCTTGACATTTCCTTAGTCCGCCATACGACATACCTCGATTTTGATATTTTACTTCAACATTATTGACTGGCATGAAACATTAACTTTAAAATTACAAAAGCTTATTAAAATCAAAATCGTATAATTTCAACAGTTATAACAACAATTCAACTTTAAAATATGTATTCCAAAAATTACATACAAACAAATAAGCGAAACAATAAGCCATTAAACTTATGGCTCTGTAAGCTGTAGACCTCGCTTTGGCCGTTTACTACAGATAAACATTAAATAGGTAGGTATAACACGTACTTAGTAGCTAAACTGCTAATTTGTGACTTGAACTGCACTATATAATAAAAAGTGGCTTTAGAACAGTTCTAGGTACCTACTTATTGTTTTCAAGAAGTCTTATTGCAGCCATCCATCACATCGGAATTTGCTTGAAAACTAAATATCACATTTGGATGATTCTAAGTGACTTTATGCGATTACTAGCTGCCCGTTGCGCGACTACGCAGCGCGTTTTCGGTACCTATTCCATAGTTACCGGCCACAAAACGATTCGTTCATCATTTTAGAAATCCATATCGACCCGTGTGACATTGATGAAACTCTTTTCTTACAAACTGTATGGATCGCATCGCACAACTGTCAAACATAAGTTCCGGTTCCAACAAAGAGGTTGAACGAAGTAGTTTTTGGTCACGTCACTGGTTTTGGCCATACCGGAAATCAAGAACTCGTGGAAGAATGCTTAAAATAATTTTTATTTGTTAACGTTTCATCAGGTTTTTCTCTCACTAATTAACATTCTTTATTGTACGAATGTATTATTATCTTATCTGATTAGTTAAAAACCGTATTGAAAATAGTTGCGGTTTTAAAAGTCTTCAGCCGACCCTGACGTCACCGATTCCAATTTCCGTTACATTTCTTAGCCACTCGTGATAGCACCCGGCTAGTTGCAATTGAAAAGCAAATATATGAATAACCCACAGTTGAGAGGTTAAATAAATTTTACCCCCGTGCCCCAAGAAGTTTTACTTCAAAAACCAATATGGATCGGTCTTGGGTATGCTTGCAGCGGCCATTAAGATTAAAACCCATTTGCTACGTCACTTTATGGGGTGCTTATATCAATGATGATTATCACTATCAAAACCAGACTGTCACTGTTATGTTCGACGCAAAACCAGTCAATACATTTCAAGATACATAGTCATCCTTCACAATTAAATCATACAAAGTAACGGAAGTACAATATTTTACTGACGATTTTATTGGACAAATAAGCAACTTAAATTTTCGATTGCGAATGGATAATCAAGGATAGTTCGGATGTCGTGGTACGGCAGTGGTGGAAGTGGTTACAAAAACTTGGTTCTCCCACGCATGGACCCTCAACAAGCTTCCCTATCAGCGAATATAGGCTCTACTGCCTTGCCCTTAAGCCTATGGACAGGTAGCAGGAAAAAGCAGGTTTTGTGTCGCATTGCTATGCCACAGTCGTTTCTGGTTACTTACTTAGATAATTGGCATCTGTGAAAGTGTAATAAGAGCTTGTTTGGACAAAAGATTTACTCTAGCAAAAGTTGCTAACTTTCTGCGTAAACCAAATCTCACGATTGTCATTTGTGGATTTTCGTACAACTAGCTAGACAGTTGAAATTTTCACAGATGGTTTATTTCTGTTGCGGCTATAACAATATTACAAATACTAAAAAACGGATTATTATAAATAAAAGGGGGCTTCCATACAACAGACATGGTTATTTTTGCCGTTTTTATAGATCAGGCTGTATCTCATAAACTGTGATAGCTAGACAGTTGAAATTTTCACAGATTATTTATTTCTGTTGCCGCTATAACAACAAATACTAAAAAACAGATTATAATTAAATTATATTTAATATTAAAACATATTATAATTAAATATTAAATTATATTTAGTATTAAAGGGGGCTCCCATACAATAGACATGATTTTTATGCCGTTTTTATAGATAAAATAGTACGGAACCCTTCGTGCGCGAGTCCGACTCGCACTTGGCCGGTTATTTAAGTTAAACTGTTTCGGTTGCAAATTGCAAAATTGGTTATATCTAAATGCTACCTTTATTAAGATGGAAACCATTCCATTTTATAAACCGGAAACCAGCGAAATGTGTTTAGCCACGCCTTTAAAAAATCAATTCACTACCATAAAATTTGTCGTTACACATGACATGACACCACGTCACAAATGATAAGCCTTGATTTGCCTCTATTTCATATGCAACATGCTCCATTGAAATAAAATTTCGGGTTCGACTACTGGTTCCTGTGTGGGTTCAATTATTTATCATTTATGCGCACTGTCATGGTGCTATTGTTGATGAGAAGCTCGGACGATCACTGTCAAGGTTCATTTGGTTATTGTTAATGGCTTTCCTGCTACAGTTACTATTACTAGGTTGGGTCTAATATTGTATTGCAGTGTATTCAGTTGCAGCAGAAGCTGATTGTTCATTTCAAGATAGCTGTATCAAAACACTAATAAAATGTAGGATCCAACAATTTATAGGTTTGAATTTCTTTTATTTTTCTATTTGCTATATCTGCTGGGAAATACAAAATATTTCAATTCTCAAGGGCCTGCGAATGTTGTAAAGCTATATCACCATGTACATACATTCTCTTCTATTTCGTAAGATCCAAATTATGATACAATTGTTAAGAATGATTTACGCTTTTAGGCGGAAGTGTTAATTGGTAAGTGTTTTGTTACATTTGTAATTGTTTTTGACGTCTGTGGTGAAGACGGTTCAAACTCTTCATGCCTTGTGAGCAAGTAATGTTGTACGGCAGATGGACTTTTGATGGTAGTGCAAGGTTGATTTTGATTGATTCTGGCAAGTCACTATACAGGATGACTTTTGGGTCGTGCGTGTCTCTAACATTATTGTTTCTAACTCAGTAAATGATTGCGGTTTCAGCTATTAAGGTAGTATTTAAATAATTACAACTATGCGTTAGTAATTTAATAAATTAGTTATCCTTATTAATTCTGAATGTTTGGTCACCTCACAGTTCATGTTAAAACCTTCGTACCTATATATTTCGTATATATTTATTGCACATAAAAGACAAATAACAGAAAATACAGAAAAGTAATTTACAAAGGCAAGCTTATCTCTAAAGAGAGATCTCTTCCAGGAAACCCAGGATGGACAGAGAAAAATAAAATACAGAACAGGTAGGGCCTATGTGCTCAGGTAAGAGAAAAATAAAACATTAATAAATCATAATATTACTAATCAACTGAATATACTACATAAAGAAGTACATGAATATTACATAAAATAAAAATATATAAATCTATCATAAATAAACTAATACATATTAAAATACCTTCTATATTTATGATAGAGAGAGATAATGCTCCTTCAACCGATTCTTGAATAAAAAGAAAGATGGACTGTCCCTGATGGCGCAGGGAAGCACGTTCCATAGAGAAATAGCCCTTATTTTTGTGTACCAAAAAAAAAGACTTAGCGAGCTCTCATCTACAGCATACCATTCCTAACCAATAGGCAAAGGTTCCTTTGTTGCTACACGACCCCGCAGTCACCCTGTAGTGTAACCACATCCAAGCCAACCATGTTTCCTCGGTAAAAGGAATAAACCAAGGCTAAAACTCCCTGGTTCTTGTTAATAATTTTATTCCAGGAAAACATGTCCAAAGACATAGCATTTTATGAAAATACGTGGCATAAGCTTATTCAAACTGAGTTGTTACGGATTTTACTAAGATATTCGTGAGATTTCCGGAAAGATTTAGATTCGGATGAGGCATAATATCTTGCAGTGACGACACAGGTATTGCACCACACTTTCTATGACACATACTTGATTTCGCAATCATCTTCCTTGCTTTGTTAAACAGTGTGGTAGGTGGCGAGGTCAGATTCGTTCACCATATGAAGGCGAAAGCTTACGCCTTCGGATCATGACAAACTGGACAGTCGTGCAGACAAATATTGGTTTATGTTCGTGTCATGCTGGGTTCAATTTGAACCCTAGGTGGCACCTTGACACGGGTATCTGTTGGGAATGTAACTGGTACCATTATCCGACCAAGACTTAACAGGCTCTATTTCGGTATTGGTGATATCATTGCATGCTTTGTAATTTCGTAATTTATTACTTGTATTGTAATACCTAGACATAATAATTCCTTCTCTTCTTCTAGTTTTTTCTATGCGGGAAATTTGACTGGTTTTATTTTATCAGCTAAATCAGCGTCTTGGAAACATCAGCTCAAGTAAAACTTCTTTCGTTTAATTGTCTTTGTCGGTCGTATGCCACGAAATTATCTTATTTAAATATACATCGGTTACAATTTGTGGAGGCTATTGCTTCGATCTTTATCGGACCCAGCATCATATCTGATGGAATATTCATCTCTTGCCCTACTACTACTATTGAGTTACCCATTTGTAAGACTCTATCTTACATGGTTAGTTTATGATTTTGTATTGTAAATTAACAAATACTCTGCTTTCAGATATGACGCTTGATGAAATTAACTGGAGGGTAAAAAATATGTTCTTCTTAATTATTCTGCAACCTTATTGTTATTTGCATGTCTAGAAAATTATTAGAAATATCAAAACAAATATCGTGAGGAAAGTGCAGGCATTTTAGTACAGTGCTGTAGATCAATCGGGAATATCCCAGTTCTGGTCCCCATTCAATGTTATCTATGCGGCCTCGCCCACGGACAGAAAATATGTTATTTTGTCACTGATGTCATATCTCTATCAATCGATCGACATTATCGTCTTAGAAATTAAAATAATTAAGATACATTCGATATCCGGAATCTCATGAATATGCCAATGAATAGGTACCTACTCAACTTTATGAACATTGTAGATGCAATACACGATTAGCACAATCTCACACATTTAGCCTAGTTAGTATAAAACCGCAATAAACATCTGTAATTAGCGATAACTAAACGCACACACAAGAATAAACATTCTGAATCGATGCATTTTCGAAACGTTATTCCAATGATTCACCAAGTTAAAATCTAAAAAAAAACCGACTTCATGAATTATCACTTAAACCTGTGGTATATTTCATGTCGTCTATGAATACGATAATGAGCCTACGAAATTTGTCTTCTAAGTCCACAATACTACAAAAAATAAACAAATATCGATCCTTACAGACATAATTCATCTCAACGACAATAAGCGTAAAGCGTAAACGCCACAAAGTCACAGAGGCAAAAATACGTAATTTTGGTTACCTGGATCACAGTCTTTTCTATGTAGAAACCAAAGTACTGGCGATTCCTGATTTAAAAAAAAATGGGACTAACCTGAAAGGTCGCACTTTCATACAAAAAAATATTTTTGAAATAGATTCATAAATAATTAATACTACTTTCAAAGTAACACACATAAAAAAGTAACACAACCGAATAGATAACCCCCTTCTTTTTTTAAGTCGGTTAAAAAAGTGCAAAACACGGTTGAATAGAATGTGTTTAAAATAGCAAGCATGAACGCAGTCAGACGGGCAAAAAGTGCAAAAATAGAGCATAATACAGCGCAACCAGTGCCAAACAGTATACTTGAACTGAATTTGAAAACAAAATTCCCCCCTGCAGCATTATCGTTCTATCCTTTGGTATCGCTAATTTCACTGAATCTGCTTTTTAGACGTTTCAACTTTTTTTTGGTAAATTATTCAAAATTCAGTCCAAGTCTTCGAAAAAAGGTATGAATTCGTGCCTGCCAACTGATTGAGCCCTTGAGGCACGGATGAGTGTGCGGTCCAAAGCGATCGAATCTTATTGAACACCAGACTGGGCCAGGCGGCTGTCCTTGGGCCCTCTTCCGGTAATCCTGTTGAAATACTCTGCTGTTACTATACCATGACGTTATAAACTTAAGTCTGCAGTTTGACCCTTTTGTTGCACTATAAACTAACTTGCTAAATGTCACACAGGCGCTGTCATTTCCCTAATATACCCTGTAGGCTGTAGGACAAATTATTCCTGCACGTTATCCTAGATAATGCACATAGATGTGGGAAGTTGTCAAAATGGGAACTTCTCATTATGAACCTTGCCAAAATAAGAGTTATTAATGGTTTTTGGAATTGTAATTTACAGACTGTCTGTCATTTGCTGCAACCAATAAAATATGCTTCAACACAAATGGGACAAATTGCCAACTTGTCCTTTACTGTTAAACATTTTATGTCAACAACCAGTTGCTCTCGGGTTGCCTTGTCCCATATTCTGTACGTAATTAATATATTAGGTTTTTATGTGTGGTGGCTAAAATATTTCTGACAGGTGAGTAGGTGACTCAAGTTGGCAATGGGTCCGGACAGAGTGGGCTTTTGGTACAGAAGGACATGCTTTTGCATCATCGTGGATTCATCGGTTTACAAATCAGACACAATATTGGAATGCAATGTTGTTGGGATAGGACTGAGAAGAGATTCTTGCATAAAATATACTAGAATGCGGTCCCTGAACTGTAGGCGCCTTTGCTCTTTAGTAAACTACCATTTATGTTAAGACACCATTCCACCTATTCTATTGTATGCCCACAATGATTTATGTCATAGAATAGAAACATTATTTAGTAATTGGCAGATTGAGTGCAAGCAAACTCCGCGCCAAATTGAAATTAATAGACTAGATGTTAAGAAACCCCCTGCAGATCTAAACGGTGTATTTCTATTCGCAAAATCGGGTGACACAATTAATGGAGTTAGCATACTTACCAGATGCTAAGATTATGTTCGCAGCCGGTCTGTCTGCGAGGGCGGTAGTTGCAAAAGTGTAGTGGACCTATACATAAACTAATACACAGCCAGACAACCAGTGTCTAGCCTAACCTACGTATATCCGGTGCGTGGGAGCAGCCTGCATGTTGCAACTGTCACTCACCATTATTTATACAGCAGGAATCCTCAAACGCATACCCACCGAATCGTATATGAATAAGTGAGAGGTAAGAACTGAATGAGTGTGCTGTGCGTTACCGTAGAAGGCATCAATGAAGTAAGGTAGCCAGCGTAGGCCTTACGCAATTCAGATGCAAATCGGTAGCAACCACGCTTACAAATATGCAAAACTAAGAGATGGCGTGAGATAACTTACCGGAGAGTGGTACGTGATTTTCGCTCGAATGCCTCGAAGCGCGGTGACCAAACGGACTTCTAAGGGACTTTGGGCTTAAGAAGAATCTTCTTCTAGTATGGGGTGGTGTGGGGCAGCTTTGGGTGGTCGGCTTGGGTGGTTTCGGAAGCCTCGGCGTCCGCCAGTCGTCGCCCTGTTGCGGGGATGGCGTGTATCGCTCCGTTGTTTGTTTTCTGCCCTGGCTGTTCCTGGCGCAGATGGGACAGGCTTCGTTTCTGAACATGCAGGAGTAGCAACGCTCATGGCCGCACGTGTCGATGAGTTTTCTCTTCTTGCCCTTGTCAAAGGGCATATTGCAGCTCGGGCAAGTCGTGCCACCGGTCTCGCTCTCAAGGAGTTGTCTGATCGCCGCCAGATCTGGAATAAGCAAGAGGTTATTTTATGAGTCCTGTCCTTTTCAAAGTACAAAATTTATTTCGCAACTGCAAAATATTGTGAAAATTGCGAAATAATGATACACCAGAGAAAGGTTCTCTGGCAGGTAGGGGTAGGGGAATAAAGAAAAGATTCTCAAAGAATATCAATTACTCAACACAAACGTAATATGAAGTTACCAAACATCCTTCAAAACATTAATTTCTAACAGCAATTGCGATACAAAAATTCTAGATATCAGTTAGAGAGAATAAAGCTCGGATACGATTCAGTTTATTTTAATTGGAGAACTAAATGTGGAATAGTACTAGTTCATTGGGATTCAAAGAAGGCGAGTCATGACTGTGAAATAGACACAACGATCGGCGTATCAATCATGGCGCCTGGCAGTTCCAAGAATGTTATTCCATGGTGTGACTACCAAAGCATAAAAAGACAATTTTAATGCAGAAGGGGACAGTAATTTATTTATAATGACCTAGCTAGTGCCTTCCATGCAGGTGTTAGATGTTATATTTAGTACGGTGTTTAGTATGCTAAGTTGCTATGCTTGCTTGCTCATAGTAATCGATTTGCACCTTAACGATCCTTGAAGGTTTTAGGGTAATATAATTCCTGATCGAGGTAAAACCTGTGTTACTGCAAAAGGAAGGTGACGATTATGAGGTAGGTAGTTGGCTACTAAATTAAGTTGTTCAATGCATGTTTGTTATAATGCTCTAATCTTAAAGACGTGAGTCGACTATAAAAGGGTTTAGTATGGATTTGCATATATTCATAGCATAGAAGTATGGCTTATAATTGAATAAGTCACATAAATGGGTATAAACCGATTCAAATGAGCAGCAGAGCAAGATGCATAATTCAACAAAAACCAATATTTCCCCAAAAGGAGCGGTTATTTACATGCGAATGACGTAAACAAAACCGTTCCCAGGATAAATGCGTTCCTCTAACAGGTCAGTAACTCAGCACTATCAAATTAAGAGATCCATAAATTACTATTTTGTAAACGCAGCAATTAAGTACGAAGCTTGCATCGCCAAAAACAGGGAGCATTTATCTTTCAACGACTCTCAATTGGAGACAACCCTGGTATCCGATTCTGATAGTAAAGCGATGGCTCAATGACTCCACGATGATGGTTTTAAGTAAATTTAGTTGTCGTTTGGGTTTTTTTATGCGGCTGATCTCAGAAAGCTTAGATAACGTTTATGTGCCTGTTTATTTGAGGAATTTAACATTTCACAGGTATATGAAATGCCAAATAAAGATATCTAACTGTATAGATATTGGCAAATAATGATAGGTACTAGATACTTAGAACTTAGAACTAATGTTCCTATATTCTTTGACGCGCTGACAAAAGGAGGAAGTCATCGCAGCACTATGAAATGTCTTGACGAAGAACAGAGAATATGGAAAGGTGATAGCCAACGTTGTGGAGAGGACGTAGAAGAATGTACTGCGACGTAACAAGCATTTGTTTTTAAAAAACAACATAGGGAACTAGGGACTACAGAATGGTCTGATAATGGAAACCTGAAAAGTCATATAGTAATCAATTTGGTAGTGGAATTCGGCCCTTGTGCCGTCGGCAAAATGCAATACCATGCTATCTACAACCAATTCGAATTATAGATTACCATCAATAATCACATCAACTGTAAGCAGCATCTAAAAAAGGCAATAACGGGTAATTTTGAATAAGTTGTCGCAAATTAAGATCGAGGATATTACATTTTACTCAAGAACGTCAAGAGATTTGAGTATTTTGGTGAATCTTCGGGTAAAGTTTCACGTAGGTGGTTGGTATTATAGTGTAAACACGTCCTTACGGCTTGTAGGATTATGCGCCGGCGCCATTCAGCTTTCCTTTTTTGACCTTTCCGAAAATAACCGACGGCTCTCTGTGCGTGTTTGCTTAACGGAGAAAACTTGTCTGTATCGACTGAAGTTGTTTTGATTGATTTTTTCTTCCCTCCTTCTGATTTCGGATGTGTCATCGCAGCTATGTATTGAAGACTTCATTCTCAGTAAGACCTACCTACTTCTTCTTTCTTTCTCTCATTCTTTCTTTCTTAATTATTTTTTACATTAAACAAAGTGGAAAACACGTTACATGTACAAGGGCGAGCTTATCTCACTTGTACGAAGAGATAATAAAGCTTTCAGTGCTGTTATTTAAATTGCTGAGGGGATTGTAAATACTGTTTAGACGCGTTGACGATAGCTTATGTCTATCTAAAGTTACAGAGTGGTGGCCAAGGGGAGCGACATGGTCAGTAGGCAGACCACCTGCCTAATGGTCCGACGATATCGTCAAGTCGACAGGATCTCAAAGGACGATCGTGGCGATTAGCGCTATAGAGAGGAGGCCTTTGCCAAGCAGTGGGTTGATGTGGGCCGACTATGAAAATGACGTAAAGCTGCTTTAACTGTTTAAGCATAATTCGTTTTAAAAAGATGTAATATCTTGACGAGAAGATTAATTATGTTTAAATCAATAAAAAATTGTTTGATGTCGAACTGATCCTTACAACTGATTCAAACTAATAAAATATCTGTTTTTTATTTATGTGCGTTTCATCTCAACTTCATTGCAATACATCTGGTTTTAAAAGAACATAAATTAATGATTAACATTTTAGCCGCAGCTGTCAAACAATGACGCAGGTGGCATTAAAAAAACGAGCAATTAAATCAATCAATTAAAATTAATTATCGAACATGATTTGGTTTTAATAATACTAATTGCCTTTTTTGCAATCCTTCATTGAATTCACTTTCCCTTTTTGTTTTATTTGGAACGATGATGTGAATGAAAATACAGACTATATTTTTACATATTTCATATGCTCCTGCCTTTTTCCTCGGGACGAGGGGTAGGCAGAGACTATAGACCTCCATTTGCTACGATTCTCCTACTATATTTTTTATTCATCAGGAATCGGGAACTTTCCCATACGCAAAGGAATATTTGTAATACGATTTTTTAAAGAACTTGTGACATTACTCAGTAGATTTCCCAAAAAACTGGTTTTGCTCAAACTGCTATCGATAACCGTTATTTTGACTTTAAAAAAACTCTTTTTGGTAACCGCAATTAACTAGTAGCCCTATAAAGAGGTACTTTTATTGAGTTATCAAATTACCAACGAAAAGGTAACTGCCGTTTACAGGCTCATTGGTTTCGTTCGTGACTTTCAACAGTCGAGCTTTCACGGCAAAGCTTACCTCAAAAGTAATACCACATTTTTTTAAACAAACATTTCCACCCTTTGTACATGGCAGAGGCACAAAAGTTGATTATAATGAAAATATCTGTAACAACTGTTTGATACTTTAAATTGCTGTATTTTATCTGATCCTATGTTCAAGATCATAATGGGTAAAAGAGTCGGCGAGCGTAGTTCAGCATTTCAACCCCTGTAAATACACCTACTTCTGCCACACCACACCCTGTATAGTGATCACTGATCATAAATTAATGAGCCATTTTCCTTCTGCCCGATGGCAACTAGTATTCTCAATCTCGTTTATCTTGATTCCACTATTACAAAACACGAATATGGTGGTCTTACCGACAGTTAATTAAAGCTAAACCTTGGTTAATTAATCGCTCACAATTAACCGGTGCTCGTGTCAGTTATGCAACAAACCGTTAATTTTAGTATTCATTAACCATGTTTTGACTGTTTAGGATATTTTTTGTGTTAAGAACTAATTTGCATTAAATTTTGATGATTCTAATTAGTCATATGAAAGTTCCCATCCCACCATTTGATTACCATGTTTAGATATGATATTTTTCGTAAAGTTTACCTCACAAAAACATTTTCTTCTGTCAAATCTGTCACATCAGTCCTTTCTCCTTTTGACAGATGCAAATCACTCGCCGATCTCGCCCGGCCGCGGACCTGTCGGAATGATCTATGGATCATTCACTATGCCGACTGAGTTGGATTTATGTGTCGGCCGCGCACGCAGACTTGCCGACGACAATTGCTAATAGAATTTGAGGTCACGAGAACCAAGGAGGGAAGGGCCAAGGAGGAATGGAGATAAAAAATCGCATATTTCACCTCTTTTCTTTCATTGATTTGTATATCTTGGGAATGTGTTGAATGGAGCTAGGAGTGTTTGTCGGCGTGGCGTATATAGTTATTATTTAATAGTTATAAATATTTACTTATTGATTTTTATTTCAAACCAATAATATTTTTGACATCAGAAACACACAAGATGAGGTTTGCTGTTCTTGTGCTAATTTATGAATGATTGATTGTTTCTTGATAGAGAAGAACATGGTATGACGTCTTTTCCTATTTGAACTGGCAGAGACACCGTTTGTAGATAAGCCCACTTGATATAATATGCTAACTGCTTCATTACATGAACAAGCCCCTACCTAGTTCCTCAATGGGTCCTAGTACTGGCCTTATCTGCACATTCCAGGCATTTGTAGTTACATTGTTCGGTTGCATATCAAGTTCCGAAGTCGATAGCAAACCCGAGGAATTTAGGCCGTTCAGGTCAAAGTCAACGCGAAGGTGCATTCAAGTCAGGTGTACCCAAGTTATCTTTAAATCGGTAGAATAGGCTGTAGGAGTACCCTCTCTATAACAATAACAAGAAGTCGACGGCCTCACGCCAGCCTTTGAAAGGCATGCTTTTATGATAATTTTCGTAGGTGCCTGTGTGTTTAGCATAAAGGTAGGCAATTCATGTTTATCATCCTTGATGTTCATATCGGACTGAGCTAAATAGACACAAGTTTTGACACAGGTTTTAAGGATTTGTAATCGACTAACCATTTTTTAATATTCCCATCCTAACACATTATCGTAACATTGCGTCTATTCGGATGATTCCATACGGGATGGCAGAAGCACAGCTGTGCCCACTTTTAACCCCTATTTAATACTTCATTAAATTTCCCATAGTCCTGTTCCTAAAAACATCCAACCTGTTTGTATTTCGAAATGCAATGTGCGAAATGGATTTGTAGACGTCCTATTGTTGCTAGTCCTAACATTAATTAGTCCCTGATTGCACCCACATCAGGACAGTTATCGTTGCAATCACCATTACAGTGGTACCGCTTGTAAATTTTAATGCAAATCCCATAAATCATATAACGCAAAATGAAACGACGCGGACAATTAACATAAAGTAAGTCTAGTGCTATATTGTTACATCATCACAGCAACGCATAACTCTTACCATTCATTGATCAGTGGTTGAAATAAGCTAGGCAATGCAGTCATCTCATAATATGTTTAAACGTTTTTAATTGTAAAAAATTTAAAGCGTTTTTTGGTCATTTGAGCTATATGCACCTGAACAAATTATAAGACACGAAGACATATTTGATTAATCATTTAACCAATAAATTCCTGGTATGCATAAGTAAATGCTAATAACGTGAGTTAGCTATTATAGGTACACAAAAATTTGAGTTCTTCGTATTTTCTCAAGTCGTAACGAAAAAACCAATTAAACAAGCAAACAGGGAAATGGTAAAACAAGACAGAACACAAATTATCGGCAAATAAAATGGCGGCCATATACAAGGGACAAAAGCCAGGAAGCGGTAAACCGCAGAGTTAGTGACAACTTCTATTGGGTAGTAATAGGGGTTGGTTTCCTTTGTCCATAAACGTGTTGGGCTGTCGATGTCGGAAGGTATACCGGTAAGACACGTTAAAGGCGGGAAAATACTCCGTAGGAGGTCTTATCTCCAATAGACTATAAGTAGGGCTGCTCTAATTTTTTTGTACAAGGTAAGAATGTAACGGAGAGGCTTTTGTTCTTGAGACAGTACAGTGGTTACGTTTTTGTGGCAACTTTTCTATCCATTTGACATTTAGATTCACTCAAGCAACCTGATGAAACACACTATTTTGCCTGTTAGTTAAAAGTTTAGAGGAATCTAAGAGGTCAAAGACGATGGGTCAGACTGGATGGCACTACTGGTAGGCATCTTAGGGATCCGACGCCCACCTTCGGATTTATTTTATCTTTCACGACACGTCCAAATCAGAAAAGGGAATGGTCTCATATCTATTACTGTGTCTGTATTATGATCACTGACTGACTTCTCAATGACAGTGGCACGACAATGACGGTCCGGTTGGTTTGGTAAATAATTTTATCTGCTCATTTTAATTTTAGGTAAAAAAAATAACATAACACATATTGGTTCAAAAGAAAAGGCATAAAGAATACACCCTAAAATTTTCAGTTGAGTAAGCAAGCTGAATCGGGTCTCTTTGCACGGAAACCAAACCTAGACCAATACCCTAGTAGGCCGCGCAGTGATGAATAGGAATGAATGCATAGATGAATGTTAAACGCCAGGATCTATTGTAGGTAGAGTATGGGGCTGTTTGCGTCACCGCTATAGTTGATGTTGGTGTCATAGCTTAATGATACTCATGCAACAAGATGAAGTTCGGAAATATGCGCTGATCAGGAAAATAGATTTAGAAAATAGAATAGAAGTTCAGTCGGCAGACCAATTGCCAGATGGTCTGATGATATAGCGAGGATGCCAGGTAATTAATGCGGGTTGCACAGAATCGAGTCAAATGGCGTGAACACGAGGAGGCCTTTACCACACCTCGGACACTCCATAGAACGCTCGTAAAATAATCACCTATTACTACTACATAACCAAATGATGTTTGTGTACGTGCAAATGTGTGCGCAAACTTTGCTAGGGCTGGTGGCGCGGCAAATGCAGCAATATTAAAGTATACGCGTCGTCACTCGTCCGGCGTTCAGCCCTGTCTATTGATCTTTTAAGCAATCTTTTGACGCCAGGGGTGGGGTGCGGTATCTGAATCAGCGCGGGGAAGGGAGTGGTTCTGTACGGAGTACTATTATCTCTTCTGTGCCTATACTTAACAGTGGGTTCCTTGGATTGATAATGATTTAGAAAATCAGTTAGGATGGAATTCAAAAGTATACTTACAGAGTTATTATGGAATAGTAGTATCATTCGAAAATAACTCTGTCTGTTACGATTTCACGTCCAACCCGTGGGGAAATTAACGGCTGTGTAGAGGTTTCTGATTGGTTAGGTCAGGATTTGTAAATAAATTTCAGTATCTTGAGAGCTCATAATATCTAATGCTAAATGTTCCGTATTCACATAAACACGAGTTCATGGAACGTGGTGACCTAAGTTACCATTAATGGTTTATTAGACTGGGTGTCTACTCGACATGATATTCGTGAAAATGAAAGTACTTTATTTGACATTTGCGTGTCGCAGTCGTGGCGAGACCGAGCTTAGGTCGTGTGAACCTGGTAACGATGCACTAACTTACAGCCGTTCAATTGTCTAATTAGATCCAGGAGCCTTTCTATGGACTTGTCGGCTCTCAATGTATGGGCAAGTCTCACCGAATGCTGAACCGCTACTTAGTTGTTCACTTATACTCTATCCATGCTTAGAAGCAACTTGACGGCTAACCTAAAACTTTATAAAATCTAGGGATGTTACCAACACAATCGGAAAGAATCGAAATTGTTTATTCAGTTGAACTAACAGAAGAGTTGTCATGCAGAAGTCGTAAAAACCCCTCCACCAACTAGCACTGAGCCAGCGTGGTGGAGTATGGCGCAATATTACTCGTATCCGAGTTAAGGCCCTCGGTGCCCCTCGGTGGGGACATTAATGGGCTACATTTACCATTTACTATGCCTTTATGCTTGCTTTTGTAATATTAAAATATTGCTAACTTAAAAAAAAAAGTAACAAGTTACAAACTTGCAACCTAGCCAGAAAAACAAAATTAAAAGAATAAAATGCAAAATCACTTGCTAAAAGTGGGCACAGTTGTGCCTCTGCCACCCACCCCGAAAAGGCATGACGGTATATTATTTTGTTATGTCAAAAACACACTATTGACACGTCCAATTATAGAGCAGTTTGATCACGTTCAATACTATCTGAAGTGAAAGTCATAGATGTATAGCATCAAGTCGTAACTAGATATTATAATACCCGATTAGCACCCGATTCCTATCTCGACGTCTGACGCCTCGGTCCGGGCGCGCGATTATAAACAGATGCGAAACTAGTCGCGATTGCAATCGGATGATAGAAAACTTGTCTTGTAAAAGCTAGTCTATCATTGTTTTGCTACTGGAGAGTCCGTCGCGTTATTTGATGTATATTTTGATAGAAATTGGCAATGCGATAAAAAATATGGGTTTAAATAAATCTAATGTTTATATTAAAATTAAAACAAAATTAAACATTTACATACATGCACATACATTGCTTCTGGCCCTACACTAGGATACCCTGTGCCGTGGGAACCAGAAACAGCGACTTCACAAACATGTAAACATCCAAGACCTGGGTTTTTTTTTGAAACCAGAAACGGCGACATCACAAACATGTAAACATCCAAGACCTGGGGTTTTTTTTGTCCCCAGCCGGGATTCGAACCCGGGACCACTCGCACGGTAGGCAGATGCGCAACCGCTGCGCCACAGAGGTCATCAAATAATATGTATAGGTACATACCGGAATCTGTATAGGTAGGTATACCGGAATCTGATAGAATAAATAAATAAATAAATAAAACCATAGATGATTGTGATTTTCATATGACATCCATCCACACACAGCCCATCTATTATTGTCTATTGTCACCTGTCAAATCGGGTCGTCGCGTCACCGTCACATTTTAGAATTTCCCCAGTGTTGCACACATCAAATTTTTGTTTCCCCATTTGCCATCAGATTCCGGTATGCCTATAACAGTACCGTTTGCAAACCAGTGAATAAAAAACCTGAAAGCGAAATTCTAAATTGGTGATCGGCTTGAAAATCCGCAGTTGAATACATGGGTCAAGTAAATAATATAACGCATGCGTACACACCGTCCCAATCCAAATTACACCGTCCCGTTATCAAAACATCATCGTTCATTATTGTTCACGAATAACTAGCTGTAAAATTGCTTAGTCTAGTCACCTTTATCGTTTGTAATTATTTCAAGTTAATAAATGAATTCTGAAAAACATGAGTACACACCATCCCGCTTTGTACCGTTCGGGGCGGCAAAAGCACAGCACTATCAACCAACGTATTAAACCAGTATTCTTATGGCGAGGTATGAATAATTACAAACCAAGGTCAACGAAGATTGCGGAAGTGAGAAGCGAACATAACTCAGGAATAGGAACAAGTGGGATGGCAATTGTGCGCTCGCGCCTAATCTGAATCTACGTAAGCGGCAAAACCGAAAATAAAACATAAGAAAATAATCTATTTCAGGTAATGACATTTAAATCTTCAAATCGCTTGTAACAACAATTCCCCACATATTACAATTAATAGAGAGATCATATTTACTACTACTGCGGTATGATAGGAAAAAAGGGTTGACTTTGGATTTATTTTCTATGTAGTTTTTTTTTCCAAACACGTCTTCATTCATGAAAACCCTAGATTTTAAAGTCAAATTACACATACGAGAAATTGATTAAAATTTGCCTAGTATTTGCTGAAATACTCATGAAAAAGGCACCCCAATTTATTCATGAGGCGCCTTAATAACCAGTCAGAGGAAACCATCCAAAAACGTCTTTATTATCCCAAAAGGCCCGATTAGCCGAGATATCGACAGTAAATCTGTTTAATCGTGAAGACGCCATGATAGCAATCATCACGGATCGGTAGTGTTACTCCGTGGCCATTTAAAAACAAACAACATGGTAGATGTTTGCGAATGCTAGAGAAGCTTCTTTATTGTTCAGCTTTATGCCATCATTTATCCTCTCTCAATATTATGTATATGCAGACTAACTGCGGAAAATCAACTTAAATCTTTCAGCGTCAGCAAACCAATAGTGTAAGTGTAAAACCTCTTAAAAATTTACTGGGTTCAAGACCGGCCTAAGATAAAAAATATTGGATTAGGACATACGATATCCTACATCTAAACAACTCTCAGATCTGTGAGGCAAATAAACCCGCGAAATTCCCTTCGGACCAAATGGCAGATTTGATACATTCACCTACTGCGATGAAATTTGGTTTTTATCAAATTTTGTATGCCAGAAAATACATTGAGAGTGGGTTGCCCAGCAAAATCCTGGCAAGGCTATGATTAATTTAATTAAAATGTATCAAGATTATACCAATTACTCAAGTCTATGATCCCTTATAGCTGTGAAAAAAGCAATCTTCTAGGTCAACGCAATCGAACGCTACGACCGTTTATGCCGTAATTTTGTTTACATCATACTTGTAGTTATTTAATTGCACCAGTTGTGAGAGGTAACAAGTGTGATCGGATCCCTCAGCGCGTGTCTTACTCGCACTTGATCGTTAATTAATTAATCATAGCCTTGCCAGGATTTTGCTAGGAAACCCACACGCAATGTATTTTCTAGGATACAAAATTTGATCGCAGTAACAGATGGGTGAAGGTCGAGCTCCTCGGATCTTAGACCATGAGAAATCTTTCAGAGCTCAGACTGGCTTATTATTACGGGCTTAAAGCCCTTAGTGTGAGATACTCCAGACTCCCAGCTCCATTAAAACCCGGTGTGATGTCGAAACAGTTCGTGCGAAATGCTAGAATTTGTTCGTCACGATTGCTTCACGATAGACATCTTTCCAAGTCGAGAGCGTTACTGTAACATTTACGACAAACACAGTTCTGGGTAAGCTACCCTTACCGACTATTGAAGTAGAAGACAGGCCAATACATCGTAATAAATAAAATATTCTGGTTAATTTTGTGTATATTGAAGTTCTTTCTTTACATCTCGTAATATAAGTAGAGTACATGGAGGAGTCTAGAGTGCGCGTCGTTTCGATGTAAAAAATATCAAGAAGATTTGGGTAGGGACGCCTGTTGAAACATCATTAACAAACGCTGGAAATTAGATGAAATTATCACCTAAAATAGTGGAATAGGAAGTACCGATTACGCTGTGTTTTAACTATACCCTTATTATTATCAAAACGAAGTAAAATGACAGTTACTGCTCCGATGTTACCGCTTTTTGTTAGAAAATAAATAGAGTTGGAGTCAAGAATGATTTAGCTCATTCTAATGTCTCAATATAGAATGATATTGATAGACATAATAAGAGAGCTAGTAGGGCTAGTGCAAATAGCTTGTTCAAACTGAAAGGACGCGCCCCACTCATTTATTTGCGAATAAATAAGAAAGAAAAATTAAGCATTTGCAATAGAATACCTCACAAAAGTGGGGACATTTTGCTTCTGCCACCTCAAACGGCAAAAAGCGTAATGCTTTCAATGTCATATTAAATTGTGATAAATATTTATTACAAATTCTGAATGTAAAGAATTACCTACTCTATTCATTTTCTTTCTTTTTAGAATGGATGAGAACATAACTATCAAACTGAACATGGCAATATTATTTCAAGAAGTGAAGTTTGATGTTGTCAGTTTACTTCGTTTTTATCTCGGTTATTTTAGTAATAAGGGTATAGAGTCGCACCTTATCATCTATCTATCTAGTATATCCTTGATTCGGTCTTTTTCTAAAAAAGACGGTCGAAAGATCAATGATCTTGCATAACTAACTGTGAAGTCCAGTACCAGCGTATCAAGATCTCAGACTATTGAGTGAAAACAATCGAAGGAGGAAGGTTTAACAATTTGCTATTCTCCGATTTAGTCACGATCAGCCGATGTTTACCTTACTATAACCCGAGTTACTGTTATAGGTTCTAGACGATTTTAATGTTAAGATAAGACCAAATTTATTGGCTACCATCGTTGAGGGAACTACATTTAATTGTATACAGAGATGGGAATAAAATGTCGCTTGATTGCTTCCTGTTCTTCTTAATTTTGGATAAAAACGGGTGAAAGAGTAACTTTAGAAAAGTAGTTACGTGTTTCTAAACGATTTCAGATTGCGAACGTTTTGCTCCACGACTTACATCGCGCATATTCAGCATTAAGGATGTTGTGCTCTAAGAACTAGCAGTCATTTTAAATTGAGGACATTTTGCTTTCAGAGAATCTTTAATTGCAGTCGATCGGTCTCCAAGAATATTTTGCTTCCAAAACCTTATGATCAGAATTGACTATTGCAATGGTATGTTTCCAAAAATAACAAAAGTATCTTCTTTTGAATCTACAACTCAAAAATTGTTCTGTTGTGTTAAACTGTAGATATTTTCACTTGGCGCGAACGCCACTTCTCGGTGGCATAAGATATAAAACAATAAATATTAAATAAAACAGGACTACCAAAGATTAAAGGCCTATTCATTATGATAACAATTAAATATTATTGGCTTGTTTGTTATGAATGATGGTTAGTCTAGCCGCTGAGAGAATGCGATCCTGACACATGTCAGTTTGGGATGCAATCACCTTTGTGGGAGTGAGATAGAGTGAAAAGTAGCGCGGGACAGACAGGGACATAGACATGGGTCAGGGTCGTATTATCTCAGCGGCCAGAGTATAATCACATTTCAACAGATGGCTCTTCAAGTCGGTAAAAGCGTGCATTGATACCTAATTTTTAATGATAGCAGTAAACGGACGCCCACACTGATTCAAAATCCCAACACTACAGGTGTCAGCCTAACGCCTCCAACACTCTAACGGTAATCACAATAATCAACCCATAACCACTTTATCAACTAGTCAACGCAAATTAAAACTGATTGCGTTCATGGCATCCATTTTCCCACACTATTTTGGACATCTCAATATGGAAATAGGTGTTTTTGTTAATAAACTGTTGAAACTGCAATGGCCTTTTCATGTATATAGCTAAGAGGAAAAAAACCTTATGAAACTGTTTCTGGTTTTAGCATATTTCCTAAACAGACTCCACAGGAACTTCATCATCATTAGCCTTTTCATCTTTTTAGATGTTTATTACAGCTGCTGTGTATTCTGGGAGTCACATTTTCTCTTGTGACTGAACAGACCGATTCGGGATCTGCACTGCTTGCCACAGCGATCACAAGCAAATTCGGCGTTAGGTGGTGGAGCCGGTTGTTTTCGTGCTAGGAGTTTTCTCTTAAGATTTTTCAACCACTGTTTGTTGTGCCTGGATTCTGCCCTGATTTGATAGGTGTCTCCATCCCGGTCTGTCCAGTGCCAGAAGTTCCCAGTCTCTTGGTTGATTTTTTTATCTTGGCTCAAAAACCACATCGAACCTAGCCAATGACAAAGAGATAGACTTGCGCATTGGCAGAGCAGCAACGGTGTTCGGGAAATTGCACTCAAGGGTGTGGCGAAACTCTAAACTTACCACCCAAACCAAAGTCCTCGTGTATAATTCCTGTGTTCTGAGTACGTTACAGGTACCTGCGTATACTCGAAATCTACATATAATCTCGTAGAAAGAAGTTAAACGATGTTCAGTACAGAACCTTTGACTTTAACATTTAGTTCATATTTTCATTTGTGTACAAGCCATTGTTTACCTTTTTGCTACGGAATAAGTCGTTCGAGTGCAGTATCAAATAATCTCCGAATTCACACCAAAGTTTCACTTCACGAGACACCTGGCACAGGCACAGGCTTAAACTAACGACATCTCAAAAGCCGTTGAGTGCGACTTTATAAGGTAGAGCCGTTACCTCGCCCAAAATAATTTGAATTGGAAGCGCCTTACAAAATTAAATCGCCTGCTAGCTGAAAGTCTCTATATAATGTAGGGACAAAGATATGCAAGTGAAAAAAAGTCACCTCAATAATAATTTGTTAAATATGTCAATTTTATAATTTATTTAATTACATATGTAATATAAAATTTGTATGTTTATATGAAAGAATATAGCGAAACTCTCTGTGACGTTTTATCTGTAAGAACTGATGTAAACCTATATTCATACAAATAAATAATACTTTACTTTACGTTACCTGTCTATGAATTCATAGAGGACTGCGTCCACGGTCCCTACAGTGCCACCAACTTAGCTGTTCAGTTGATAGCGGTCGCTAGTGTCATAGTAGTCTTCATAATAGCGGGCATAGTATAGTATGTATTCTCTTTGATGGCGGATGACAAGTCCGTACCAATTTTTCCCACCTGAACAGCTAAGTTGGTGGCTCTGTACACCCCGCATCTGTCGCAAATATTAGCAATGTCAGATCCATAGAGGATCCATAGCATGCGCTATAGGATGGCATCTCCATTCAAAACCTCCTTGCCAGGCTTCTTATGCAAGCCACCCTACGAATCCTACGATCGAACCCCGGCTGGCATTTGAGAAGAAATGTTAATAGGTGTCTTGTTTTTCGTAACATGTTTTATTGTTATTGTTTAATCCAGTTAAGTAAGTGTTGTTTATGTGTGGAAGTCTTTGATTGGTAGTTTAGACGGGAAGGGCTTATTTGGGTCTTTTTTATTGGGTTTTTTAGGTCTTGTTTCTTAAACATACCTTATATTTACTCTGAACTAATCAGAAATTCAGAATAGCATAAAATAGGTTAAAAAAATCTACAGATAACTTTCGATATGCCTTAAGGGCGGGACCTAGGCAATCAGAACTTAGAAATACAAATACAAATACAAATTCGTTTATTTGCGAAAAATATGAAGATGTTATAGTATAGAATAAAAGTATGTGCAGCATATCTCGCCACTAGAATTTCATCATTAACTTATTTTTAGAGGAAATTAAATAAAAACATAAAAAAGGATAAAGCCAAGCTAGTCTAACTGAGGAACATACTGTGCCATTTTATATAATGATTAGATAAATAACAAGAACACAAATTCAGACGCGGTGAGAAATTGTAAAATAAAACATTGTAACAGATAGATTTTCTGGCTAATTCAGGAGACCTTTCTATCGAGCAAAATTATTAAAATAACGTTTATGGGAAAGCGAAGTCACGCTGACACTCGTGATAAATAAGCTAGTGAAAAACAAGTACAGCAATAATACTCGTCATTCCGAGCGATTTGTGTTTTGCTAAAGGCTGTTTTTGCCTAGGGCGCCGTCTTAAATTACTGTCTCACCGTCATAATATTCAATTTTTATACAAGGTGTAAATGAATTAACGCAAAATGAGAAACTACTTTGTTAGGGACATCTGAGCAACTTTCATTATGAAACCAATTTGATCATAACAACTTTATTATTCACTCCTCTATACAAATCAGCTCACCCACTTGGGCAAAAATGTACTGGGATGTGAAAATTGTCTGTGACATTGCTGAGTCAGGGCCATTTCACTGCCGTGGTACAGTCACATAACCACACAGCTGTAGGTACTACTGTTTTTTGTTGTTATTAATTATGTGTGTGTACCATGTCCAATGAATAAATGAATGATCTATCTATCTATCTAAAGTAAAGTTGCTCTGATCAAGTCGGTTTCATAATGAAAGTTGCTCAGAATAATGCTTGTAGCCGTCGAAATCGCGACTATACTACTATATAACATGTCGTGAGAGAGATCAGTAAAACACAACAATTAGAGGTATGTAGTTGGAAAAAGTTGATGCCAATCGAATCGAACTCCGTTGTAAAATAGTCATTAGCAAGTTTTCACCGATTATAGGATAGCGGTTTTTATATCGATAGCCGTGGACCATTAAAATCATACAGCGGCAATTATGAAGAGGATGTGATTTCGATATGCTTATACAGTAAATCAATGTTTGTTTACTTATTTTATTACCAAGGAATCATCAACGGAAGTGGTTATATGTGGATTAATACAAGTTGTAAATGAATTAACGCAAAATGAGAAACTACTTTGTTAGGGACATCATTCTAAGCAACTTTCATTAAGAAACCGATTTGATCAGAGCAGCTGTATTATTCACTTCCCAGACATTTTGGCCTGAGCGGGTCAGCTGATTTGTATGGAGAAGTGAAAAATAAAGTTGCTTTGATCAAATCGTTTTCATAGTGAAAGTTGCTCAGAATGATGTCTCTGTAGTTGCGTTAATTTTGCGTTAATTCATTTAGACCTTGTATAACGTTAATAGATAGCTATGCTATGGCTTATACTAGGTGAGCGGCTAAAACTAGTTTTAGCCGGCTAATGTCAGGTGTTACTAGCGTAATGTAAGAGCGGGCGGCTTCTTTTATTTAATATTCATATTAATAGCAGTAAGTCTAGGTGAAGTGGTGGGTCAGGGTAGGTGATTAGCTAAGTAAGAACAAAAGATACGTAAATGCACACCTAAATTAGCCGGCTAAAACTAGTATCAGCTGTAACAGATGTAAGGCCAAAAAAACAGCACCTATACAAGGTGTGAATGAATTAACGCAAAATGAGAAACAACTTTGTTAGGGACATTATAACATTTTATATCTCCCAGCCCAAACCGTTTCTCCACTTCCCTACCCCCTCCCATATCTTTAATGCTTCTACGTAATAAAAAAAAAACTTGAATTACCTACTACTAGACTTATTGAACATTTACATAATTTGTATTTTTTTTATCATCTAACATCAAGGAACCCTACTGGTGGGAAGACGCTGGGGTCTGAGAAACAGTGGTAACACTAGTTCGGACTCCAACGTGTATACCTCTACTTAAACTGAGCTATAGAACTTATATGTGAATATGTCAATAAGAATCCTTTTCTAGTATAAGCTATTTAAGTAGCATAATGTAACTTTCTTAGGAAATAAATAGGTTTAAAGAACTTTATTCTCATAAGAATTTCCATTCAATTAAAATGAGATATGCTTAAAATATATAGGTAGATTAATTTACAGTACTCGTTGCGACCGTGTAGCTTTAACTTATTTTTGAAAGTGTTTATACTTTCGCAAATCTTTACACTATCCGGTAATTTATTAAACATCTATGCTCCCTCAAATACTATTTGTTTTTATTCCATAATTAGTCCTAGGTTTAGTTAGTTTAAGATTGATTTTGTTTGGTTTACTTATGTTAGGATGTATATATGATTTATATGTATTCATGTAGGTACTTAGGTATTTAGTATATTCAGTAGTTTAGTAATATAATTTATTTATATTTTATTTTTTACTTTAGCACCCTACCCGTTTTGAGATTTAAAATGTATCCTGTCCATCCTGGGCTTGCTGGAAAAAATCTCTTTTTAGAGATAAGCTTGCCTTTGTTCATGCCTTTTCTGTATTGTTTGTGTTTTTTTCTGATATGTGCAATAAATATATACGAAATACGAAGATTTCTGTTATTTGATAGGTGTAATTCTATGTTAGATTTTATGGCATTCGTAGTAATTTTTCGTATTAAAATACATGTGTTATATTGATATAGTTGGTTAATGTTAAATAGTTTAGTTTTGTCGTACAGTTGGTTAGTTGGTGTGTCGAAAAGGTAGTGTAGCAAGACCTTGATAATTTTGTTTTGGGTTCTCTGTAGCGGGATAAGGTTAGATGGAGCCATAAATAAACTATTAAACTATAATTCTGAGCAACTTTAATTATGAAACAGATTTGATCAGAGCAACTTTATTTTTCACGTCTTCATATAAATCAGCTGACCCAATCAGGCCAAAATGTACTGGGAAGTGAAAATAAAGTTGCTCTGATCAAATCGGTTTCATTGAATGTAAGCTCAGAATGATGTCCCTAACAGAGTTGTTTCTCATTTGGCATTAATTCTTTTACACCTTGTATAACGCTTGAGTTTAATTAAGAACTATAATGCCAGCAATAATTTAAGTTTATTAATCTGAGCCACAGACACAAATGTATAAGATCTGCTGAAGACTAAGAAAATAAACATAAAACACAATAAACATTAAACTCCTAAAGTTTGTTTCTTTCATTCAGATTATATTTGTGAGTGCGTTCGGGTTTATAATGCGCACGGCGAGAAACGGAAACTAACTTGTCAGGTAGGCATTTTATCGTTCTTAGTATTGCCAGCAAAAATACTGGCAGTACCACAGAACGACTAGCACGCTACCATCATGACACCCTTCAGGCGCATTCTAATCGTGGACGCAGGCTAACCCTCGTTGCTCTTATACGGCAAAAAATTTATCTTCTCTAGCGATCACTGGGCCTAAAGGAAGCAACACAAGACCACTCAGTGCTATAAATCCTCCAGCAACATAGAAAGCAGCTGAGTCCCCAATAAATTTCATTATTACACTAGCCAATGGAGTGCCGACCAAACTCCCGAATCCTGAAAAAAACAACAACATACCCGTGGCATGCGTTAACCTATCCAATCCATAGATTTGTTTTAAAACGATGCTTCTGAGACATAACTGACCAGCGAGGAAGAAACCGAACACACAACTGTACGTGTACTGATAAGGAAGAGTATATAAAACACTTGAACAAATCGTTGCCAAACCGGCGGTAATATGCGAGACGATGTATAAATACCAGGGGTTTATTTTAAAAGACAAATACCCGAACGCTATCCTCCCACTAATATTGGAGACGCCCATCGCAGACATCATGATGTTGCATTGTCGTGGATCTAGGCCGGCTTTTATGTTTCTTGTCACTGAATGCACGATTGGAACAAAACGACCAAGGTGCAGAAGAAATCCACTGAAGCAAATAAGAACAAAGGACCGCCGGCGCATTAGATTGAGATCGACCCCAAAGATATTATGTAAGTGATCTCTGATAGATATTCTTTTAGGAAGCATTTCAGCCAGAGGCTTTCTTTTCTCCACTTTAAACATGGACATTATAGCCAGAGGCTTTCTTTGATCCACTTTATACATGGACATCTGATAGTTAACTATTGTGTTTCCTGGTGGCTCTTCTTTAGTACTCTCGTTAACAGGCCATCTCCCCATATATTGTTCATAGAAGGTGTAATCACGGAACGTAGGCATATTCACAACCACACGAGATTCACGATGGAAGCTCATACATGAAGAAAATAATGAAGATATCGTGTCGTCATTTCTCATAACTGTTGCTACTGTCGGAGAGTGACTACTGGGTGTGTTTTCTCTTGAATCCTTCGTTCTTTCAAAAGGTGATTTTGTTATGATTAAAACTGGCCACATTTGCTTTATATGTTCAACGAAGGCTTTTATTTTGCTTTTAATTTTTTTTAATTTTTCATTATCAGTGTTCGTTCCATGAGACATTTGTGTTATAACAAGTGGCATGATAGGTTCATACACCATACCTATAAAGAAGATCAAACCTACCAAAGCAGAATGAAACATTGTAGCAGTACGCCAACCATCCGTCTTTACCAAATAATTATTTAGAGGAAAAAATCCGGTGATACCTATACCGGAGCCACAATTTGCGAATGTTAAAGCCACCCCTCTATATTTAGGATTATAGAACTGAAGGATTATGGAGGTAGATAAATATATGAATGAAAATCCAACTCCAGCCACCACCCCGTAGGTTATGAGCAGTACAATATAGTTAGGCGAGTAGCAAGAAGTAAATAGAGACAACGAACTTATTACTGACCCCAACATAACGCAGGCTCGAAATCCAAACTTATTGATGAAGGCTGCTACAAGGGGGCAACAAATCATGTAAAGACAAACTGTTACAGAGTGTATTAACGAGACCGAGGAGTCGTCGAAGTTCATAGTTTCGACTATATTTGGGTGAATTTCGCCAAATGTGTAGATGATTCCATCTTGTATACAGGTGCAGAAGAAACAAGCGATCACGGCATTCCAGCTTGTGTCATGGGCCAATTCGTAAGCAATTTGATTCTTTTTATGTATTTCCTCTCGTGTTCTCTCTGATAGTATGGTTTTTATTCTTTTCCATACAAATTTAGGCATCGGGGTTACGGTCGCTGCTCTAGACATATTAAGTCACTTTTATTAGGTATCATGCTGTTGCATTTTTGTGCTTCACTGATATATTCATGATACCTATATTTTGTAGATGTTATTGGTAAACAAAATATATCCCAACGTCAGTTATCTAGAAATGCGCACAGAACAAATATTATCATAAGTTCACAACCTTTTTACAACACAAGTATAAAATGCGCATGATATCATGATACAAATAAACAGGTATATGTTCAATCCTGTCAAATCCCGGCTACTTCATATTAAATTACCACTATAAGAGCGAATTTTACAAACGAAAGAGTAACTTTTACTCGAGAGTATCTTCTACCACCATAGACACCAGATCAAATCACCTCACTTTGAACTGTCATTGTCATACAAATTATCCCCGGGATAGTTATTCTCGTATAACTTTTTGTTGGTAATATCCAGCCTAAGCAATATGTATGAAGTCAAAAAAAGTCAAAGTCAAAGTCAAATTTTTTCATTGACCATAAAATCATACAGATTGCTTTGTCAACGCCAATATAATTTTTTTTTTGTATACTACCGCCCGTTTGAAAGTTGTGTGCTTAGGGATGGAGCAAAGAAGGGAAAAAATACAATTTTATAATGTATTTCTACTTAAGTCTAAGGAAATACACCGAAGAGAGACGTACTGACTCAGGTCATCGCCCCTCTTTGGATTTCTGTGCGCCGAGATGGTAAAGACCACGCAGTTTTGTCATCCAAATATTAGGTATCACTTATGTAATTGAAATAGTGTGTGTTAATGAAATAAATGAATTTTAATTTAAATATCAATATTCTTTTGTACTGTAATATGACTTCTTTTATAGATAGATAGAATAGATTTTAAATTTTTACCAATGGACATTCAAACATATCCCTATAGAAATAAGACAAAAATTGACCCAACCCCTTCACTCTCAGAAGCACACCGCTTGAACGACTAAACAATGGCTAACTATTCGGTGAACTAGTTAAGTCTTCACATGTATAATATTTAAAGTAAATTATTTGTTTGTTTTTGTGAAATAAATACATATTTGATTTGATTTGATTTGATTTGATTTGATAAGCGTTTGATAAAGCTCTGGGTATTTGTAGGGTTCCTTTACTGATGAACGCCAAACGGGACCCTATTACTAAGCCTCCGCTGTCCGTCTGTCAGGCCGTCAGCGAGCTGTATCGCACGAACTGTAATCTAGAAAGCTGAAATTGTCACAGAATGTTACAGTGGCAAAAGATATATTTTCCACTATAGCAATAAATACTGAAATTAACGGTCAAGTGCGAATAGGTCTCGCACACCAAGGGTTCCGATCACACTTGGGGAGCGTAACACGTATTATTAGGTTTCCACATAAAAATCTAAAGTATGATGTCACCCATGTAAACAAAATTGAATATTGACGTTGACTAAGTAATATGTATGATTTTTGTAGAAAGACAGAAATTTGCAGTTTTCAGATTTTTCCCTTTATTTGTGCTATAAGACCTTCCTTTGTGCCAAATTTCATGGTTGTAGGCCTACGGGAAGTACGGTTTTGGGTCCATTGCGATTACTATGAAAATCCAACAATTTTACAGCATAATCAGTCGTAGCGTGTTCGATTGCGTTTACCTAGCTAGAGGGTTGATTGCGTTTACCTAGCTAGAGGGTTGATTGCGTTTACCTAGCTAGAGGGTTGATTGCGTTTACCTAGCTAGAGGGTTGATTGCGTTTACCTAGCTAGAGGGTTGATTGCGTTTACCTAGCTAGAGGGTTGATTGCGTTTACCTAGCTAGAGGGTTGATTGAGTTTACCTAGCTAGAGGGTTGATTGCGTTTACCTAGCTAGAGGATTGATTGCGTTTACCTAGCTAGAGGGTTGATTGCTCTTATCTAGCTAGAGGGTTGATTGCGTTTACCTAGCTAGAGGGTTGATTGCGTTTACCTAGCTAGAGGGTTGATTTTTTCACAGCTATATGCGACTTCAGACCCAATTGATACAAATTTCAGCTCGATACGTCCACGCGTTCTTGGTATAAGCTTGTCTTTGTACATTCATTCTATGTATATTTTTGTGTTATGTCTTTTATGTGCAGTAAATATATACGAAATACGAAATATAAAAGGTCTTGACGCACAGACAGACAGACGAACGGACGGACGGACAACAAAGTGATCCTATATAAGGGTTCCCTTTTTTCCTTTTAAGGATCGGAACCCTAAAAACGAAAAAAAAAGGTATTTAGAATTGAATAGGATTCAGTCAATTTCAATATAATCGCCTGTTTCTTTTTTAGCGAAGTTGGGAGACGAAGATTAAAGATATTCTCGTAATAACTGTCAGGCACTTTTTTTTTATACGATGGCGCGGAACTCTTTGTGTAGGAGTCCAACTCACACTTGACCGACTATTTTAATGAATTGTCATTCTACTTGTGGCATAATGATAACTTAACACTAGCTGCGATGACAATTTTGGTCGCGGAATTTTTCAATAAACGGCACAGTCTAAGTTGGGGAAATGTTTGGATTTGTTGACGTTGCCTGAATTTTGTCGAGACTGGACTGCTTTACCTTGTTTATATGTATCATGCTTGACATTCCACCAGGCGTCCACCAGGGAAGGATCGCTTCACAGAGTAGACGAAGAGTTTTGTTCATCTGATGTCTGCTTGATAGAAATATTAGGAAAGTTTACTTGCAAAAAGGTTGTTATTGCTATAAATTTTAGAGATAGATTCTAGTTGGATTCTAAAGTCTTCACAAAATGAAAGGCCCGTTTTGACAGTTCACGCCCATGAAGTCTTAACCTCTAAATAGGTGATAAAAGCCAACTGGTGCGTACAAGCAAAGCGTACAATTTGCACCTAGGAAAACCGCTTCTATTACCTACGCGTTAGGGGTTAAAACTTCATGGGCGTGAACTGTCAAAACGGGCTTTTTATTTTGTGAAGACTGTAGTACGGAGATAGTATTCTAATGAAGGCAGCAGGTGGCAGACTCTCTGTAATGCTGTGTAACATGTAACGTGACGTTGGTCAGTTTGCTTGCACCTATGAAGGGTAAACCATAGGCACAACTGTGCCCTCTACTGTACCTCTGCTAGAGCCTCAGGTTGTTTTGAGCCATAGTATGGTATTGGTTGTCGTAAGTCACAACCTCAACACTTACACTAAAGTGTAAACAAAATAAAAAACACAAAAGTAAGCCGCTGTGGGTTTGAACTCTGCGCCTTGTTGAGTCTTGACTAATACAACTCGGCCACCTGCCTAGTTACTGCCTGCGACGAAAATAGCTATGTACTATTTTATTGTACAATGTGTCATAGTGCGTTGGTGCCGATGTGCAATGTGCCTGTGCATTGATAAATCAGGTGGAACGTGACTCTTTTTCAAATATGCTGCCGGCGTTTATCGATTAATAAGACGTTATCACGTCAAAAAGGTGATACCATGTTTTGTTTTGGCAAGCTATATGCTTCTCAACTTCTCAACCTATCATAATTTTATTATGACAAGTCGTTTAAAACGTTTTTAATTTATGTAGTTTGAGATTGTATTGAATTGTGTGAGACTTTACGGGGATCGATATTTAGTTTATGTTTATTTGACGAGCAATAAAATCAATTTATTAACTTTTTGCAACGAACTTTAGTACTTATAAAATAAAATAAAAACATGCCAAAGTGAAGCGAAGTTTGGGTTTTAAGTTATTAATGTGACATTTTGTACTAAATCATGAGTTTTACTAAATCATGAGTGACGATTTATGAGTAAGTTAGTTACCTCTTTTAAGTTAGTTTTCTATTTTTAGGGATCCGTAGCAACTTAACTGGCCAAGTCCGAATGTTTAAAAAAGTTCTACGTTCTACGATTTAGGGCAGGGGTGGCCAACTGTTTTGTATTTTTGAACTTCCGAGACAAAGAACATTATTATATCCCGGTCATTCAGCCGAGAATAAAACAACTTACAACGTCTATAATTACATAAAAGTACATAATATACAGCGCGCAAATTGGTATACCGCAAGGACCTGTTTTGGGACCAGCCCATTGACCAGAGTTATGATTGTTTGTTGAATATTTATTACTTTCTTGGTTTTTTGGCAATTTCGTATAGGTCAAGCGCATGCACATGTAATGACAACGTAATATGATCGATTCTCAGGTGCTGCCTTTAAATTATACACTTTTTACACTCTTTAAAGGGAACTTCTGTCCTACATTTAATGTTCCATCAGTTTGTAATTTAGCAGCGCCGACTCAATTTTGTTAATATAATTTTGCATATTTTGGGGAAACTTACTCGCACACCGTCACGCATATTTTCTTCAGAATTTTATGCGATAAATGAGTTTTCGGTTGATTTAACTTGTAACTTTTGGACAAGTTAGGATAAATAGACTATAATGCAACCTGCATTAAAATAATATAAAGTTCGCATCGATAATTTTATGGTCGCGCAATCGGTCACGGTCACGGGTTCAAATCCTCGTGTTTTTTTTGTTTTAAGTAAGATGGTAGGGACCCTTCCGAGTGCGAGTCTGACCTGCACTTGGACGATTTTTCTCTCCCCGCAAGAATCATCCAAAGACTTAAATAAATAGTTAGTAACTTGTGTTTTAAATATATAGTTTAAACCACAAGTTTTCGGAATCGGTCCATTTCAATTTTCTGACTTACCAACACATTTATCGATTAATTTTCATATAATAGTCAAAAACACCCCTAACATAAAAGTGCCTCGTGGTGGCATTATCCAGACAAATGTGGCAAATTCCACATAAATGGGATTAGATAATGGTTTGGGGATCAATATTTCTACTGAATCATGTGAACGATGGCCAATTGTTTGTATACCCATAGATGGTGTAGACTAGACAGTAATAATAATAAATAAAAATTTAGCGTCACGCTTTTTCACATCCCTACTGTACCCAATTTCAGCCAGTGGTGATTCAAATGGAGTAAGCAAATGCCTAGCAACTGAAACCAAATACTATCTTGAGATTTTCGCGATTAAATTTGTAAAGTGACACATTAATTTGAAGTTATTTATTAGGGTTCCTTAGAAAGGGAACCTTAAATATTCCAGAAAACATTTTTCTTTATGATAAGTGTAGTATCGTTGTCATTTTTCCCTAATGATACTATGTATACTTGACAAATATTGCATGTACTAATAGTTTGTTTAATTTCATTCCAATAATTTAATAGTGTAGCTAATAGGCAATTGTATTTTGAGCTATTTAAAACGGGGGGTCGGGGGTGGCGATTAGCGACTGGCGATCGCGATGGCATGGCGTGGTGATGTCTGGAGAACTACTTTTACGAAGGAATTTTGAGAGGGGAAGACCCACCAATTAGAAGAGAAATAAAAGCGTAGTTGCAAAATACATCGAAAGTTTTGTGGTGCATGGAGAACACATTTTAAGATGGGGGGTTATGATTAAGTGTAGTTGGAAAAGTGTAGATGGATGACGGGGGCTTGAGGTTAGAGCAAGTTATGAACTGTTCGTTTTTTTTTCATCTAATGAACCCTTCAACATGGCCAGACGTGGGCGAAGCTGCGGGTAAAAGCTAGTCTTATCTATCTATCGTTTTCCATTGTTCGGTTGGTCGACCGGTGTGCTTCTGAGAGTGAACCAGTTAATACACTTTAGTTTCCTTCAACTCAAGGAAAGCCAATTAAAAATTGTCAAAATTCCCAAGAAGCAAATGTCATAGTGACATTCAACTTGACCTTAAGCACATGAGGCTTTGTCAGTCAATATTAATTAGATTATATCCCTCTTATAGCCACGTGTTGTTGGCCCTCTACGACATTTATCACCCTACTGCTGATCCCTAATTCACAGTCCTTGCCACGACCTTTGGAAGTATTAAGGAATTCTATGGACGCTCCGACGACGATACGATTTTGTGACAAAAACTGAGGTTTCTATAAAAAGTTGACCTTTGAATTACCCTTTGGTGTGTCTAATTTTAGTTTCATTTTAATAAAAAGGTGTTTCTTCAAGTAATTTCTCAATTATTACTTTAAGTTTAGGTAACCATTACTTTGTATTACCTCCCCCCATTCGCAATGCAGTATTCAGATATGTGGCGGCAGAAAAGCAACTTTTCCTCTAAATTCTTATTACGGATAACATTGAGGTTGGCCTGAATGGTAATCATTAAGATACCTAAGCATATTCATAATGCATTCCTTGTTGGTTGGCATGGCACGTCTACAAAGGCCTTAAATTCACGCGACAACGATTTTGTCGTTCTCAATCGTGAAATATTAGCCAGCGCAGCGTCAAATAAATTAACTACAATTCTTTTGAATTCACTTTTATTTTCAAAAGAAGTACATTTACCTTCCGTTGATATAGTAATTTAGATTTGAAACTCTTTGAAACTTGACGATTTATATGTTTTTTGGCCCAAAGATTTCTAAAAGGAGTCAAGGTTTGATTTTAATCCGTATTAGCGTTATTTTACGGCTAATAAATACTCGATTGGCATAAATTCGTTCCGACACATATAGATTTGCAGGATAAGTGTTAAATGAAATTTAACTATACAGGGTGTAACTTAACAGAAATGCGTTAATATTTTAGGTTTTATGGACGTAATATTGAACAACATTAAATAAATAAACATTGTTTAATTTGAGCAACTTTATTTTTGTCTCCATCATACATTTTGGAGACGGGCGTGCCCAGAGATGACATGAAAGGCTGGTTTATTGACCGAGCGAGCGAAGCGAGCGAACGTCTCCGTTTAAGGATTGGGAAAAATTGCTTTCGTATGTTTGTCCGGTTGTTCTCCTCTACAGGTCGCATTTCTCGACAGATTCTCGTGACATTTTGTTAGCAGGTAAATAGTTTTTTTTTGTCTATTCAGTTTTGGATTTTTTTCAAAATGGCAGAGTTATGGGGTTTTCAAATGTAAAAAAATCGCTACAACCCAAACGGGCTCGACGGATATTAACAAACGAGGTGTCGTTGGATTTCTAAAGACCGTGAGATGAGAGTGACACAGACTATATCATTTTAGTAAAAAGTTAATATGGCAAGATCGCAAAATGTAGTTCACAAAGTTATTGGTGCGGCTACTTTCATACTCCATGTACGTAACCAGGTACGGTAAGTTTGTATTGTGTTATTGAAATAAAATGCAGTCGGATTATTTGTTTTTATAATTATTTCATCTGTTCATCCGATAAACTTCAAGTATACGATGTGAGCGGTGTGCGGGGATGAAAAATAATGAAAAAATATACTTTAAGTCCCGGTGTCGCTTGCGAGGTCCACAGCTCACAGAGACTAGTGGTAATGTTGTTTTTTTACCTGAAACAAAGAAGGCACATTGTTAGATAATGTTACAAAAAAATACGCGTGTAGCACCGTACACGTGTTAGAAGTAAAACTTCTGTAGCTAGATCATTAAGTGGTACCTATACTATACACCTATACCTACCTATACTAAAAGAGATTTAACCCTAGAAAGATAACCTACGTCGCAAAGGCGCCCACGCTGCTAATATAGTGTTGTCTTTTTCCAATCGATGCGCGTATCAACTGGTCCTTCAGAGCCAACTCAGTCGTCGGTTAGCGCTGTAGAAGGATGGCTGTTTCTTCGCGGTAAGTACTATAATTTCATAGGTATGACCAGTGGAAGCCCTCTCGAGGCGTATGGTTATAAGACTGAAATTGGTAAAGACTGTCTGTAAACCAGGTTGTTGTAGGTAATTCTATTGTAGTTATATTGTCAACTTATTTGCAAGAGAAAAACATATTTTTTTTGTAATAATTTAGGACTACCCCCATAAAAAGAAGGATGTTGATTTTATTTTTATTTTTCGTAGAGGTCTAGTGATTTATGTTTCCAAACTCTTAAAATAAAACAAATTCTTAAAGTAACGCATTTTATTTTTAAAACTATCCCGGATTATTAAAATAAGTATATTTGTTCAGGCAAATATGCCAAATACACCATTAATTAGACGCATTACAAAATCATGCGCCTCTGAAGCGTATGGTTATCTTTTAGGCAAGTTTTGCTATGGTTATCTTTCTAGGGTTAAATTTCCAATTTTGAGATCCAATCTCTGCTTCAAGTTACTTTTAAGTTTCAGACGTCCGATTATTTGAAATTATTTTATACTTGTACTTACTTTTAATACGTCATGTCATTTATTTCCCACCATTCCTTATCTACAATTTGTCGCGCTCGTGGTGATATACTTAACTCATTCAATAGTGTCACTACTATTTGCATCTCGCTCAGATTATATACCATCTGACGTCACGTCTTTAAGCCGTCTCGCTCAAATGTATGCATTGCTTTGCTTGTCTCTGTGCCCAGTCCCTTTATTTAATTGATCGAGTACGTATTTTCAACTATTCCAAGTTAATGTGTACCTGCGGGGCTACCATAAGGCTTGCCACTCACCTCAGTCGCGCAGATAAATGACAAAGAAGATGGCTAAATCAATATATGGACGACTGCCCCAGACATGTACAAAGACTTCTCAACAGCCAATAGCATTTAAATATTCATTCATAAATTTAATTTACTGCGTCTGTATTTAGTTTGTAGAACTTGAAGAAAAAAATTATTAAATATAGGTAAATAAGAGTTGTTACTCAATACTCCGTGATTCCAATATGATTCCGTGACCTTTGCCGTCGCTAGAAATAAGCACCATTTTGCAATAACATGCAACATAACGCCATCTAGCCACTCCTCTGGAAACCTCTTGTTTTCAACAGTTTTGCTAGTTGGCAATTATGTTGCATGTTATTTTTAACGATGGCAAAAGTCACTAATCAATGGCGGAATCATAGAGTATGAAGTGACAACTCATAATTATTTAATCATTTCCTTCAAGTTCTACAAACTAACTAAAGACGCAGTAATTTATGAGAGAATATTTAAATGCTATTAATTGGCTGTTGAGAAGGAGTACATGTCTGGGGCAGTCATTTTGCCAAATTGCCAACTCCTTTCGCGTCTCAATGATGTTTCTCCATAAAATAGCGCGCATTCATTATGATATGACATTAAATTGTGACAAAATGCGTGGCTGGGGTGACTGGCGTGCCTTATGCTACCCCCGCTAACCTATACATACCTACTTTGCTAGGATTTTTTAGGGTTACTTCATCGCGAAGCGATGACGTAACTCTTATTTAATTTTGTTCTTGACATTTCCTTAGTCCGCCATACGACATACCTCGATTTTTATATTTTACTTCAACATTATTGACTGGCATGAAGCATTAACTTTAAAATTACAAAAGCTTATTAAAATCAAAATCGTATAATTTCAACAGTTATAACAACAATTCAACTTTAAAATATGTATTACAAAAATTACATACAAACAAATAAGCGAAACAATAAGCCATTAAACTTATGGCTCTGTAAACTGTAGACCTCGCTTTGGCCGTTTACTACAGATAAACATTAAATAGGTAGGTATAACACATACTTAGTAGCTAAACTGCTAATTTGTGACTTGAACTGCACTATATAATAAAAAGTGGTTTTAGAACAGTTCTAGGTACCTACTTATTGTTTTCAAGAAGTCTTAATGCATCCATCCATTATCGGAATTTGCTTGAAAACTAAATATCACATTTGGATGATTCTAAGTGACTTTATGCGATTACTAGCTGCCCGTTGCGCGACTACGCAGCGCGTTTTAGGTACCTATTCCATAGTTACCGGCCACAAAACGATTCGTTCATCATTTTAGAAATCCATATCGACCCGTATGTGACATTGATGAAACTCTTTTCTTACAAACTGTATGGATCGCATCGCACAGCTGTCAAACATAAGTTCCGGTTCCAACAAAGAGGTTGAACGAAGTAGTTTTTGGTCACGTCACTGGTTTTGTTTGCCAGTGTTTGCCCCAGCCAGCGGCGGCGGCGCCATCTTGGCCATACCGGAAATCAAGAACTCGTGGAAGAATGCTTAAAATAATTTTTATTTGTTAACGTTTCATCAGGTTTTTCTCTCACTAATTAACATTCTTTATTGTACGAATGTATTATTATCTTATCTGATTAGTTAAAAACCGTATTGAAAATAGTTGCGGTTTTAAAAGTCTTCAGCCGACCCTGACGTCACCGATTCCAATTTCCGTTACATTTCTTAGCCACTCGTGATAGCACCCGGCTAGTAGCAAGTGAAAAGCAAATATATGAATAACCCACAGTTGAGAGGTCAAATAAATTTTACCCCCGTGCCCCAAGAAGTTTTACTTCAAAAAATGCTTTGTACGAATTTCTTACCCATCTTTTATAGAGTTTACGGAGGAAAATAAGCATAGTTTACAGCCAAATGCGTATATCATAAAGTGCCACTTATAGGGCCAGTGGCAGTGTGACCCTGAGTTAGATTAAACTTTTTTAAGCAAATGCTTAGCATTAGAAACATGACAATCCTTTGAGATTTTCGCCAATAAATTATGACAACTTAAAATCCTTTCGTCCAACTTAGGGTGAGTGTCCGTCGTGTCGTCATGTCGGTTGGGAACATCAGTCAATACATCAAAAGGCCCCCAACCGATCCGTAGTCACGCCATTCTACCACACCAGTGTGACTACGGAGATTTTTTTCCCCCGTAGTCACACCGGTGTGACTATGAAGAATTTTATTTATCCGTAGTCACACCGCCCAGCAAACCGACACCACCCTTGACCATTAAAAACAAAAGACGATCGATTTAGAGATGTACATAGACGCTTTTTCCCAGATGGGGTGGCAGTAGCATAACTTAGTTTTTTTATTTTTATTATTATAATTTTAAGGATAGAACATAGGATTTTTTTGATAGCTGTCACTATTTTTGACAGATGTCACAATTTTTGACAGGTGTCAAAAATAGTGACAAATATCTCGGAAACTTGTACCCATCCTAGACCATTGGTTTGTATGGAGATGTCCACGCTTTAAAAACTAACCTACATCAGAAGGGCAAACTAATCAAGCGAAAAAAAAAATACATCGCCTCATCGCCTCTACACTATTGACGGACCAAAGCTATTAAATCCAAATGAAAGTATCGCCATATTTGTAAAGACATAAAACACAACGCAGCGTAGACCATCTATCGTGTTTCGAAATGTTTCATACCACATTAATATGTAGTTTTGCCTTATTGAGAGAAGGTATGCAGTGGGGGTTCGAAGATCGAAGAACGATGGGTACGATCCTGGTGGATGGTTTATATTAAATCTAGCATTGGTTTTTGTGGGATTGTTTTTTGGATTTTGTCAGGCAATGAGGGAGAGAGATTAACATATCTGTGCATAGTAAACATAAAACTACAAAATCACCAGGGTTCCTTGCACTAGGCTATATGCCTGTATCGCGAGGAACCAATTACAATTGTAAAAGGCAACAATTTAGTTTATACAAAGAGAGTAAATAAAGTTTTTACATCGATTTTAAAAGTAAAATAAACATAAAAACCGGCCAATTGCGAGTCAGACTCGCGCACGAAGGGTTCCGTACCATTATCTATAATAAATAATGTACACAATATATTGTGAACATTTTAAACCTCTACCTGCTACCATTAAGCATATCGATCAAAAATTTGCAAAAAAACACGTTTGTTGTATGGGAGCCCCCTTAAATATTTGTTTTATTCTGTATTTTAGTATTTGTTGTTATAGAGGCAACAAAAATACATCATCTGTGAAATTTTCAACTGTCTAGCTACCACGGTTCATGAGATACAGCCTGGTGAAAGACAGACAGACAGACAGACGGACGGACGGACAGCGAAGTCTCAGTGATAGGGTCCCGTTTGGCACCCTTCGGGTACGGAACCCTAGAAATCAACGTATCATGAAAGTTGCGTTACTGACATGGGGCAAGCCCATCGCCGTAGCTGTGAAATTCGATTTCATAGATGCAGTATTTTTATACTCGGGAAATTCCTTTACATCGTAAATGCACATGACTTTTCTCATGAAAGTGATATTAAACTTTGATTGTCCGTCCCAGCCCATGTTTGACAAAAACGGAACGGGTCCCTTTAAAAGGTTACAAAAGCCTTCTCTTCAGACAAACAATGTGAAGTATTTTATACGGGCTACTAGCTACGAATAGGAGGGCAGTTCAAGGTCGAAGTTCGGTAGGCAGTTTGCAGGTGGTTTTATAAATAAAGGGGTTTCTATCGTTCTCGTGGGTTCTCACGTTACTGGGTCTGTTTTGTTCTGACTCAGTGAAGCGAAATTTTGATTTTGTTCAAGTGATAAGCTTATTTGTATTTTCCCAAACTTTGAAAATTACCGACATATATATGTTGATAAATCCGGTCATTATTCATATTGGCCGCGTCAATTGGACAATGTGAATAGAACTGCATTTTTATATACTTTGTCCGGTTATTATGAATAATGACTACTCTATCTTGGGCAAAGTAATAAAACAGATTCATTGCTGTCGTGTATTTAACCCAATCTACGCTCGCATCGCGCGCTCCGCTGGTTGCCCTTCTAAACTTTAACCTAACCCAACCTACCTAAACCTACAAAAAGTGAAATTCAACCTAGTCACAATTTATCACTTGAACCGGCCATTATTCATACTGGCCGGTCCAAGTGATAAAAAAAGCTTGATTTATCAAACGGACCACGGACGTCGACATGAATACTGACCGGTCCAAGTGATAAATTCATCACATGCTTGGTCATTATATATACTGGCCGGCCATTATTCATACTGACCGGTTAATCAAGTTGCCCGTGACGTATACATATATACTTAAAATACATAAATACATGATATTAGTGTCCAAAAGTGAGCTTATTTAGGGTAAATCTGTGTACCTATTTTTATACAAACCTACTACGTTGTAGGGCATACGCTACGCGCAGATGTATATCTTTTATTATTGTAGTTTCATAAATCGTCTAATCATGTCTCAAATGCCTTATTTATGATGATGATAATTCATTTGATTTATTTATTTTATTTTATTTATTTATTGATCTTAAAAAAAATACAGCTAATATAAGGCAAGAAAAATAATCTTAACATTAGCCAATAACGGATTTACATTTTTTTGTTTAAATATTATAAGATAAGACAGACGTACTTGGCAATTATACTAACTTATACATAAAAAATATAACAAAAGCTAGTTATTAATAAGCAAGACATTTTGCTATAACCGTATCTAAATTAATACCCGTTAAGGATCAAAATACTTCCCTAACTAAAATTCAAGCCAAAATCCCTCTAGTCCTTGTTGACATTTCGGCATGTCAACAGTCTGCGTCCCGGGTCTCAAACGTGAAGGAACGCGGTTACAATCCCGTGAGAGGTTAAAACATTCCTGTAGTGGCGACGAACGCATCCTTAATGAGCCGAGAAATCTCTCCAGAAACTCAGACAGTCTGGTATTTTTCGTAGTTACGGAATCGGGATTCTTTTGTCTGTTCGTCTGACTGATGTTCTGATGGCTTGGTAACGTGAAGTATTTTGGTGGTTTTTAAACTCTCCTTGTGTGAGTCGGACTCGCACTTGACCGATTCAAATAATGACCGAAAAAAAATAATAGCGGAGGGGGGACAGTTGACGACGTCTACTGCAAGAAATATTTGGATTCCACAGCACTGCATATACTTCCTGGGAGATGCTAACGAGCTAAAAAATATTCTCAAGACGTAAATTACGAGGTTTTGGATAGAAAACTTGATCAAATTATAATCTTTAAGATACATTTGACACTGGGTTTGTGTTTAATAAATAAATGATTTTGTTCACACATATTTATGAAGTGGCAACCACTAGATGATTTTGTTCACACATATTTATGAAGTGGCAACCACTAGATGCTAGGCGGTAAACTTTGCCGTTTAGTCGTGAGTCGTAATCACATAAACAAACGAACAAGACATCTAAAATATTCCGAAAGTCGTATTCTTGTATCGATTTTACAGTAAGACTCGTTGCAAAGTAAATGAAATACAGGCGACTTAAGTGGAAGTTCACAACTAATTAAAAAAACATATTTAATATCAGCTAGCAATCGTAAAAATATCAATTATGTATTTGTTACATATAGGGGCGATCTTTCAACACCCAGATAATGCAGTCAGATTGCCTACTTTATTTGACACTTCATGTACGTGTGATATGTCAAATGCCTTACATAACTAGACAGATAAACGTTATCTGAGCATGGAAAGATCGGCACTTAAAAAAATAATAAAACATAAAATATTTTAACCGAATGCAGCATCACAGGAAATGAGCATCCACATAAAACCACAACAATAAAAAATATTCAAATAAACTGACCGACAGCCGGACGAGTCGATTACAATATTGCATTCGATTATGCGGTTTTGTTCACCGAATCGTACCGCCGCCGATTCAGCGATACTCAATTTGCATCGATCGTGTTCTCGCATCAGACATGGTTGCTGCAACCCCGACTATCAAGTGCCCATTATGCTGGGTAGGTGACAGAAAGACCAATGATTTCAATTTGACTGCGACATGGGTGGAAAGTGGAATATATTGCATAGTGGAAATATATTGTGATGTCGCTGTTTCTGGTTCCCACGACACAGGGTGTCCTAGTGTGGGCAGGAAGCAATGTATGTGCCTGTATGTAAAAAAAAAAGAAAAGGCGGTCGTAGGATTAATAAAAAAAACAGCCAAGTGCGAGTCGGACTCGCGCACGAATGGTTCCTTACCATTATCTATAAAAAACCGCAAAAAAAAAAATGTATGGGAGCCCCCCTAATATTAATTTAATTTTAATTTAATTATTTATTTTTTAAGAAAATAATATATTCAATATATTGTGAACATTTTAAGCGTCTACCTGCTACCATTATCAATATCGAGCAAAAATGAGCAAAAAAATCACGTTTGTTGTATAGGAGCCCCCCTTAATATTAAATTTCATTTGATTTTTTGTATTTTATAGCGGCAACAGAAATACATCATCTATGAAAATTTCAACTGTCTAGCTACCACGGTTCATGAGATACAGCTTGGTGACAGACAGACGGACTGACGGACGGACAGCGAAGTCTCAGTAATAGGGTCCCGTTTGGCACCCTTCGGGTATGGAACCCTAAAAACCATAAATAATCTGCCCATCATTAGGGTTGTTGTGTAATACATGGAAATGACTTAGGCTAACTAGCACCAGCTTTTTAACACATACACTTGTAACACAACTCGTTTAAAACATGGCTATGGTAAGAAAGAACCCGATAGGCAAAAACCTTGCCGTGCTTGATTTCATAACTCGACCGTGTTGTACTGCACAGTTGTTATCATCGTTTTAACTGTAACTCTCAAAAGTCTGGTGCAAGTCGCCCTTACTCGTATCCTCGTATTACACAGCAACACCCAACGACATACAACAACCAGTATTCTATGTCACAGAACCACCTGGTTACCCAACCCCTCAATTTCGCCCACAATTTCACTTACCCACAATAACATGTGGCATTACCGTACCCTACTTGCTCCGTATACTTACGATTGCAAACAAGGGCCTACAGCTGAGCCCTAAAAGGGCTGATGAAATTGTTAGGTCTTACTCTAGACTGGGGCAGGTAGTAGGTATGGAGTGCGGATAATCGAGAGGTGACTACATTTTGCGCCAAGTTTCTTGTGCTTCAGCGACTCTTACGCCTCTTTTTCTCACCATAACTTACCCTATCCGAGGAAGAGGTCGCAGCTCGCTCAGAGCCACAGAAATATGGCACGGGCTGTACCAGCTAAAGATTCAAGGATTCTGCACATTCGGTGTTGGCCAGTTCACTAATTCTAAGTGAAAACGTGACAGTGGCACTTAGAATAGAATAGAATAGAAAGCACATTTATTCAACTGTTACAATACACAAAACACAGCAATAACAAATTATAAACAGAAACAAGTAGGAAATAAAATATACACAAGACAAAAGAACAGTAAAAATAAGGTCGGGCAGAACGGTGCCATGAAGTGTGTACCGCAACAGCGAAACGGCTCCGACTCAGCATGTGTTACAGGACCTCCAGGAGATTCTGCAACGCTGATATTCTGGCTTACTGGTGTTACTGCATAATTTTTGTTGCGGATTGAGATTAAACGAATAAGGGAATGAACGAGGCAAATACGCTACGCTGCTACTTTGACTACTTAAATGTAATATTTAAGTAGTCAAACTTGGAGTAGTCGTCGCGCATCCGCAAGTGTGCCGGCCGGCGCAGGATCATGCGTCATGCTGCTCTAATTTCGTGACACCCGAGATTGGTCTAATTATGTTGTCAACCTAGCCCCCTAGTTGCAAGCGATGTCACCGCTTGTTCCACTGTCTACGAGATCATTTAGCTGAGAAGGGTTATTGGCTTCACTCATGGCCCTACAGTCTATTCGTGATAAGAATGCAGTGAAATTTAATAATAACAACTCAACGCATAACCGACAACTCAAGTTTGACAGGCGCTTACAGGCATTCTTCATACCGACAAGAGTAAGTAAAATATTAGAATTAGTAAATATTGACTGAATAGGCCCGAAATCCTAAATACGGTACTTTTGGACCCCTAGCCAAAAGTTACTTTAGGGACATCATTCTGAGCAACTTTCACTAAGAAACAGATTTGATCAGAGCAACTTTATTTTTCACTTCTCCATACAAATCAGCTGACCCACTCAGGCCAAAATGTACTGGGAAGCGAAAATAAAGTTGCTCTAACCAAATCGGTTTCTTTGTGAAAGTTGTTCAGAATGATGCCTCTAAAATAATAGTAACTTTTGGCACAGATTACTAAATAGTTACTACGTAACAGATACTTTACTCAGTAGGAAATTTCCAATACCTTCTGCTATAATAGCCTACTCCGTCGCGTCAGCAACCGCTGCATGCTAAAATGTGCCTAAATGCTCAAGCGTATAGTTGTGATCGCCTCGCACCGCGCGATCTCACACTATCGCAGGGCTGCCGCGCCTCGCAGATACTCGTACGATACGAACACAGTTCAAAACGTGCGTGCGCTTGGCTTGCGACAACCATACTGACTTGATCAGCGCCGGGCCATAGCCGGGCGCCCGAGAGCTCGGGCGGGCGGTTGGTAATTATAGCGCGCGAGTACATTCAGTGACGGAGGCCTGCTTTTGGCTAGGGGTCCAAAAATAACCCTGAATGTAGTAGAAGGCTTCCACTGAAAAAGAGTTATTTTGTATTCAGTCCGGTTCGCTCAGCTCGCCGGCTCTTTTCCATTACCCTTTTTTAGTGGAAGGCCGGCATAAAGCCTATTACTAAAACTCATTGGTTTTATCAAAATTATATAATATCTGTAGAGCCCGGGTGCTATATCGTTATTACCATCTCAGCGCACAGAAATCCAAAGAGGGGCGATGGACTGAGTCAGTACGTCTCTCCTCGGTGTATTTCCTTAGACTTAAGTAGAAATACATAACATTGTATTTTTAAGGCTCTGATATTTTAAAAGAGGTACGGGGGAGGTTTCTTGCCCTTCTTTGCTCCATCCCTAAGCCCACAACTCCCGAACGGGCGGTAGTATACAAAAATATTAATATTAAGTTGACGTTGACTAAGTAATATGTATGATTTTATGGTCAATAAAAAATTTGAATTGAATTTTGAATTTACTTCGTAGTATGTAGTAGTCGTAAAACTCCCCACCAACCCGCACTGAGCCAGTATGGTGAATATGGTCTCTGTGATCAAAGAAAGCAGCCGCCCAGGTGACGCTAAAGTAATGAATGCAGTATACTCGTATGCGAGTTAAGACCTGTGCACCACGCTGGGGACATTATTAATGGGCTACATTACATTTAGTTCTAAGATCAATGGACTTCTGTCATGAGTTGAGTTTTACTACCGATAGCAAAGATTGTAAGCTACAACAAAATTATCTATCTGTCTATCTATCAAAATGATACACTGTTACACTGAAAAACTTACTCGTTTTACATACCATATTGTGTTAACCTTTTTTTTTTGTATATAAGTTTTAAGAGGATATTGTAGCCCGCTAAACATCTGTTAATACTTATGAACTAGCTGTAACCTAGGATTAAACCTACACTGGGTTGTATCATTTTATGTCTCAAGTAAACAAAGGTCTGAAACAAACAAACACTGTACGAGACAGACACAACATTCGTAAACATCCTACTTATATTTCAACTAAAGACTCGGGTGGTCCGTTCTACCGAGAAGTAGCAAACGCATAAAATATCATGAATTGTAATCAGGTACAGGTACAGTACAGTCGCTTGATACTAATTATTGGAATCCGAAGCTACATCGAAGGAAAAATGAAACGCACCGGGGCGTCACGCGTTTACCCATACGGGGTGGCAGAGGCACAATTGTAAGGCTTTAAGTTATAGCCAGTTATTCAAAAGCTCTTTAAATAAAGATTATAAAAAAAAACTTAATTTTGCTCATCAGGGGGCTAGCTTATCGCCGCAGCTATGGAGTAATGAAAAGTTCACATTTCTAATGACAGTTAAACAAACTGGCGGAAAGCGCAGCTTTGTAAAAGCACGTGAAAAAATATGCGCGGACGTGTCTTGTGATGGTAAGTTTTGTTCTACGCTCCTTTTTGCATAACAAAGGTCAGGAAGCCGCCGCTCTTGAGTTATTATAAATTATGAGGCTATCAGACCAAATGCACCATTGACGCATAAAAAATACTAACTTCATGTTTTTTAAATCGAGACGTGTCACAAATCATATCACAGTATTCCATTAAGATTTGCAAGTGCATTCCATCATAACCTGCAACAGGCAGTTGAGAAATTGATCTGCCATCCGAGTATTTTTAGACCTGGGTCATTTAGCAAATATCTTGTACACATACCGTTGACACAACATGCCACAATGTAGCTTAAACCTTGAACTTTAAGACTGACAATCGCGTGGACGTGACATTGTCCTATGGCTGTTCAAACTGTTATCATTGGAACCGCCCTTTTCTGAAGTTTCTTAGCGTGTGTCTGTGTAAGCAAAAGTAAACTTTGTTGAAATTGGTTGAAATTGAGCGAACGCTCATACTCAGACCACGCAGAAAAGACAGAGCAGACTGCAAGCGAAAATTGCAAAACGTTAAAGGGGCACGGGCAAAAGAGAAATTGGGACGGCCATGTCAGTCGTATGCGCCCAGACAGATGGGCAAAAATCGCCACTGAATGTATGGATACCGGCGTATATAGGGGCAAGCCTAAACGGAGACGGCGGGACAACCTTGACAAGTTCCTGCCAGGGTGGCCGGAGGTGGGACAGTCCAGGAATGTGTGGATTCAGGACGGGGAGGCCTTTGCTCAGCAGTGGGACACAATTAAGGCTGCATAAAAAACGGGAGGAATTCTGAGTGAACTGAAGATCACAAAATGGCTCTTGACCATTTGCCGGGAAGGAACCCTAAGCTTCTTCGGTCACTTAATGCGTTTACCTAGGCACAGACTGGAGAAGCACATTATAGAAAGAAAGAAGAAAGAAATGGCGTTTATTACACAACAGACCATAGGTAGTGAGTGCCGCGGTGTGTTCTTTCCCTCCGCTGTGCAAAAGGCCCTAACTCAGCATTGTGCTGAGGGCGGGGGCCCTCAGCGCTGGTTTTCAGTTAGGAGATTTTTTTGTCAGGCGGTTCCAGTATTTTTTGCTCTGTGTAAGGTTGAGTCAACTTGTCGTGGCGTATTTGTAACAATGCAGGCGCAGCAAGTCAAATGGATGTTTATTAGGGTCTCCTTGTTCGATTGTATCCTTTATGACAAAGGATATAAGATTGGTAGTGGAACAAATGGTTTGATAAAGTTTATGCTGCCTGTTGGATGCGTTAGAATATTGTAGGATGAGGTATGCATGCATCTTACTATAGTGTAGTTACTTACATAGCTTTGTCAATATATATCTTCAGGAACCGAGCACTCTAGATCTTTAGAATTCCGATTGAAGATATCTTATGTAATTTTTCTTCCTGCTACTTGTATTAGCCTACATAATCATTCACAGGATTCACGAAGGGAACCAAAAATTTGAGATTTTCGGCTCTTTCCTTTGCATTTTTCAGGGTTTTTCTTTACGTCAGAACCTTCCTTAGAATTCAAAGTTATTATTTTAAAGTTCATCCAAATCGGTCTAGCTATTCTCCAGTTTTGCGCTTACCAAACACATTTCGAGTTTTCATATGAATTGCTTTTGGTACAGTTAACAGAATCAACGTAGAACATCATTGTAGTACTGACATTTGACATCTGACTCAAACCCCTAGTGAAGAGGCCTAAAAAAAATAACAGCATCATCGCCATTTGAGTACCTTGTAATTGGCGTAATATTTTATAATGTCACTTGCATATAATACTAAAAGCTTTAAGGTTAACCTAAATAAATAAAATAATAATTATAATAATTTCTTTTTTGTAATTTGTAATTTCTTTATTGTACTCACATGACATTAAAAATAGCTAAGATAGAAAAAAAATATGTACAAAGGCGAACTCATCTCTAATAAGAGATTTCTTCCAGCAAACCATGTTGGGTAGGAGACGGAGATGATAGTTAAGGGGAAGAATTGCGCGTACAATAAGACTATAAATTTTGATCTAATACCGTTATCGTTAGAAATAAAACTGCTAAGTCTAATGTCGCCACTAGAAGCCCCCCCCCCCCCCGCAGCTCACAGGATTACTCCCATAAATCCCACCCTTGAGTTACACGCATAATGGCCGCCATAATCGTGCGTTAATAAATCGTTTGCTATTTAGAAAGTGCACGTAACAGCAGCCATGGTGAATAAATACTGATAGGATTCCGCTTGCGGGTTCGAAAGTGAGAGGTGTTAGGGTGGCTTTACATTGTTGGCTGGTCTGCAACTAATGCACATAACATTCACATATCAGGCACATACGTTCCTACTGACCCCACACTAGGATACCCTAAGTCGTGGAAACCAGTGACGTAACCAACATGTAAATTACATACAAGACCTGGGGGTTTTTCTTCCTTCCTAGCCAGATTTAAAGCAAGCTTTGGCTTTAACATCACAGTAAAGCTTACAGCACGCAGCAGCTTATGCGAGCTTTAAGTCTAACACTACTCAGCAATCCACCTGTCTCATTAAATCTTGGTGTTTCATGCATGATATTATGACCGGATCTTTTTTGGATCCGATTTTAGTAGTTCTAAGTAGAATACGTAAAGTAAAGTAAATGTAGCCCATTAATATCCCCATCGAAGGGTACGGGCCTTAACCCGGATACAAAAAAGTCTAATACAAATGCGTGTGTCTAATTTTGAAGGGTCTTCCATCAAAGAATGATTCAATACAACGCCAAGTAAAGTTCACAACTAACCATCGACCACAAAACATAAATGGTATTGCAGAAATTGCATTTTACGTGCGATTTCTCTCCTACAACTTCATTACTCTGAAGCCGTAATGTACATATACAACTCGAGACTTCAAAGCTATTTATTATAAGTACATTGAATAACACATTCTCAAGACTCGTACGAGTTTAGTTTCAAAGTGTCGTCTGGGTGCCGGTACCGGTTTTTGTATGTGTGCACTTTCCCTAACGATTTTCAATTGTACCTGCTGATGATCTTACAGAGTTGTGTGAAAATAAATAAGTTCACCTCTGCGCATTAACTATTTTGTATTATTACCTTGTTAATTACCGTGCAATACAGAATATGAAAGAATATAATTTCGTTCAGTTCAAGTTTTTTAATTAAAAACTACGCATTTTATAGCATTGTCTAGACGTGCTACCTCATGTACTTGTAAACAAAGACATATTTCAAATTAAGACTCATTTTTCAATGCAGTTTTAATTGACTGTGAAATATTGCTGGTATTTTTGATTGAAAGTTTTACACGTCAAAATAATAAGTATGATATGTTAAGAGTGCTCATGTGTCTGTAATCTAATCTGTATCCTTTGGTTTTGTATATTAGCATAACATGCCGTAAATATCGTTCTATTGTTATTATACCAATATTACAATCACTGTATTTTGATAAGCAACGTACTTAAACTGATTGTTTTAAATAAATAAATCAGCCCATTTCACCTGCTACATGCCCTTTTATTTACTGCACTCAGGTCCTGCCTGAAACTTTCGCATCCACTGCCTCTAGCTACGATGCGTTTTACATATTATTATTATGAGACCGTAATGTATTTACCCCACTGTTCCACTGCTGGGCGAAGGCCTCTCCCTCCCTCTTCCACTTCAGCCGATCCTAAGAGGTCAAACTCCAGCTCTTGTCCCAAAGTGCCTGCTCATCACTTTTTTACTTTAGAATAAATAAATGTCTATCTATCTTCCATAACTGCGGCGACTTCCACACAAATTGAAGTACTGAATAACTGGCTAAAATTGGGTAAATTGTGACTTTGCCACCTCATATGGAAAAAGAAATGACGCTATGTTTGTTTTGTTTTGTTTGTAAATACCTGTGCGACCTCTGCGCGATTTCACGCTGACTATATTGTATCTTTTCTCACGATTCCACGATCTTCAATGCATCTGTTTCGGATCCAAATACTTTTTACCACCAGACTGACAAAAACGGTCCGTGACAGCCAAACGGATAATGATCTGAGTCATGATTATGTCGTCGTGTACTGTTGGAACATTAACCTCAGCACTGGTCGGTGGACTTGTGTACGAATTTGACTAAACTAGACGAATTTACCGAGGCTGGCTTGACGATGCACTATTGCACAGGGTTTTTATGAATATCAGGCAGCAGTTAATATTTTCGGCTTAATGCCTTCATCCTTAAATCTTTATTTAAAATATCCTCTTCTAATAACTAGATTTTTATGTCCTTAACAAAGAACACAGCAACGAAGAAATTCTAGCCACAAATGGCGACTGCAGATAATAACCGGCCAAGTGCGAGTCGGACTCGCGTACTAAGGGTTGCGTACCAATCTATTAACAACCGCAAAAAAAAACATGTTGTATGGGAGCCCCCCTAAATATTAATTTAATTATTTATTTTTTAAGTAAATAATATACTCAATATATTGTGAACATTTTAAGCGTCTACATGCTACCATTAAAAAAAATCTGTGAAAATTTCAACTGTCTAGCTACCACGACGGTTCATGAGATACAGCCTGGTGACAGACAGCAGACGGACAGCGAAGTCTCAGTAATAGGGTCCCGTTTGGCACCCTTCGGGTACAAAACCCTAAAAAGGGTCTCTGGTAGGTAGGGTGGGAAGCAGGAATGTTAATTAATAGAGATAGGTAATTTTTACGATGCGATGGCGTATTCGTTCGAGTTTTTCTGCGAGAGAAAAGTGGTTAGTTGTTTCAAACCGCTTAAAGTAACAGTGTACTTAGAGGCGGTACTATGTTCTATCTAAATTCCACACATTCTAGATCCAGCTGAAATTGCAGGGAAAGCGAACATGACGGGACGAGGGGGAAAGTGTGCGAATATTTGCTGTTATTCCGCTATTTAGTACTTGACAAGTTAACATATTTATCTAGCCTAGACTAGGTATAGAAGGCAATTTGTTGTGGGATTGTGGGGTCAGAGTTTGAAGTTAGCCTTAGCCTTACTTTGTAAATAGGGAAGTAAGATTTTAAGTTCCAGTCCTATACTACATATAAGAAATTGAGATACATTTATTACGTCCTAATTTCTCTTTTTTAATTTCCTAGTTATAATGGTATAATCACAATTCCTTTGTTGTAATCAAAACAAACATTTTTTTATACACACTGAATTAAAACTTACTTACTGGTTAGAATGCTTATAGTAGTTCAATGTTACAATGAGGCATTTTAGACTCGCAATACATTTAACAGTTTTTCTTCAATAATAATCATAATTTATTTGTTGTAGGTACTCAAAACAAACGAGTTCATTTATGAATGATACTTACCCACAGACTAATATTAAACACTAATTTTACACTTAAAACGAATTTAAAAGCTCTCCTTTAGTCGCAAATCGGTCGTAGCCGTACTTTAGTTACGCAATCCGCTTCCATAGTCTTACAACCTTACAAGAGCTATCTCGGTGTCAACATGAAGATATCGAGTGCATCAAGAGGAGGAAGCCTTACACGGCACTGATTCAACGGGCCGCAGCCAACTGGTGTGAGAAAGTAAGGGACAGTATGTTTCTTTATGATTTTATAGCAAGTGTAGCCAACTTGCCAAAACATAAACCGTATTTCTTGTACGTTACTCAATGTAAACCTTTGTAGGGCACTGGAGCAAACATTATCATGAAAAATAATGAGATGTGATGGATTTCATTTAGTGTGGTGAAAGTCTTATGGTCTACCTATTCATAAGTTAGAAAACAACAAAACCAATTGAAAATAAAATATAGAATAACATCTTTTCCCCTACGGTGTGGCGGAGGCAAGGTTGTGCCCGTAAGTGGGCAAGATTTTCAATACTCCATTATCTCAATATTATATTGTACATTACTTGATACCGACAGTTTGATAATTGCAGACATTTATTTCTGTTTGTTGTTGTAAGAAGTTATGAAGTTTATGAATTACGAAATTATAGGGCAAAAGATCTTTGACTGCTCTGCAATAAATATACCTGTTTGAAAAGTACCTTACTAATATAAGTAACATCTTTCATCGTCTCAGTGGAGGAAATGTACCGACGAGACGTATAGATAGAAATTTAATTCTCTCTATCTCTATTGCGTAACAGGGAACCAAGCTGATACATTTCTACAGACAGACAGACACCACTATTTTTAAGCCTGATATGTACCATGTTTCCGTGAATAAATATTTGATTTGATTGAGACAGTAACCTTTTTGCTCAGAGATGTTAAATTTGTATGTTTTGTCTTGCAGTGTAGACTGACATCAAGTTATTTTACTGCCTTACATCTTTACTATATCGGACAAGCCGTCGTAAGCCCACACCTTTAGTGATGTCATCTATCATTGTAAACTGCGATTCGATAGTCTGTCCTTGCGACAGCGAAGAGACGAATTGCGATGATCAGAGCAATACATTATGAATAAAGCAAATATTATATAGTTAGTTGTTCACGTTTGGTGGTAAAACATATTTAAGAAAATGTTAACCATGATACGTAAATAAATTTTCGTATAACTTAACAGTTTCAATAGTATTTTTAAAATTACTTAAGCTTTAAATAAGTGGTACTGAAATTCGTGGCCATGTAGCACGAGTATCATACAATTTGTTCATATAATCTTCTACCTATAATAATATTTTAAACAATTTTAATCTTCACAAAATGATCTGCGTAATTCCAGCAGTAAATCCCTGTTCCCTGACCACATCGTAAAATAAAACGCACTCTAAAGTTACGACATATTTTCACAGAAAGAGTTACTTTAAATCTTGCGAAACACGTAACAGCTGCTGTGTTTATATCTCACTAACGAGACCCCGTGAGCTTTAATCGACAGGTAACCGTTTTACCGATGCGAGTAAGAACCAGACGAGTTATCGACATGTTATCGATAATAATATCAAGGGTGGTACATCTCTACCTGCGCGACTGGTATACTTAGGTCTTTCCTGTAGGCTGGTCTCGTTTTTTTGTCACCTGGAAGGTTGCTTTGATATTGTATAGTTACTTTTTATGTGAAGAATAATTGCCTCATGACTTAGTTTGTGAAATACCTATATGAATGATTCCTGCTGATAAGTGGCTAATCTAACTTAACGAGTCAAAAAAATATCTCAAATCTGAAACACTCATCAAAGATAGGAAATAGTTGAACTTACAACATAGCATACTATTTGTTAAAGCTGATATAACAACCAAGCGACTTTGAAACATCGAATCAAGAATAAAACGTTTTTAAACCAGATCGTAAAGAAGGCAATTCATAAAGTATTCGTAATATAAGTACTGGCTGTACACGACCAGACAAAGAAATGTAGAGTAATTTGATACAGGAAAGTTATACCTTGTACGTGATGTTATACTTACGGTTCCATAGCAATAAAGACTGTCTACTGGTCAAAGCTCATGCTTATGTAGACAAGGCGTCACGTTAAAAATAACCACATGAAGAGATATATAGAGAGAAGTGTATGAGATAAGATTTAAACAATCCGCCCTCAATTCCATTCGACCATTTCATACATCAACAAGTTATAATTTTCCAAACATGATCCGCTACTTTTTAGGGTTCCGTACCCGAAGGGTGCCAAACGGGACCCTATTACTGAGACTTCGCTGTCCGTCTGTCCGTCCGTCCGTCCGTCCGTCCTGTCTGTCACCAGGCTGTAACTCATGAACCGTGGTAGCAAGACAGGTGAAATTTTCACAGATGATGTATTTCTGTTGCCGCTATAACAACAAATACTAAAAATCAAAAGAAATTTAATATTAAGGGGGGCTCCCATACAACAAACGTGATTTTTTTTTGCTCATTTTTGCTCGATATTGATAATGGTAGCAGGTAGACGCTTAAAATGTTCACAATATATTGAGTATATTATTTACTTAAAAAATAAATAATTAATTAAAATTAAATTAATATTTAGGGGGGCTCCCATACTTTTTTTTTTGCGGTTTTTTATAGATAATGGTACGGAACCCTTCGTGCGCGAGTCCGACTCGCACTTGGCCGGTTTTTTTTCCTATGCTGCCAGTGCCGCTTCTTTTTGTTGAACACAGAAAACACGATAGAAGAAGTGAGCAACAAAACATGCACCAAGGCAAGGATATCTTTAATGAGGGATTTCTTCCAACAGCAGTACATTAAATATATGCTAAACATACAAAGTGTTACGCCTTTGTTCCATATCTGGTGGTGAGGCAAAGCTCCGTTCAGCCGTTTCCCAATTTGTTATAGCAGCAATTTCTTACCACTTACATTAGGCTAAATTACTTAATGACTGATGGACGCTCTCTGTGTACTCCATTTCCAGAAGCCCATTAATGTCCGCACCGAGGGCACAGGTCTTTGCCCGAGTACGAGTAAGATTCAGGATTAGTGCGGGTTTGTGGAGAGAGTTTACGGATACTTCACACAGGAATGCAATAACTAGTAAAATTGTAACGCATTGCTTTCAGAAACGGGCTACTGTCTGTAACTAGAACAGTTTCTCTGCGCAGGCGCGGGCCGTCAACGCTGAACCACTTGTCAAGTTATCGGCCAGTATCGATAACACTTATTAAATCTAAATAGTTGTACAGGATGTAGTTACTGGGCCGTAGTAGAATGAGTAGTCGAAAACGCTATTTAAACTAAACGCCATACAAACTTCGTTTAATGATTTATTCATCAAAACAGCATGGCTACCCTGAGTTGCACGAAACGATTTTGAAATTTAAGGTTGTCACCTAACTGATTTAAGGGCGAGAATCTCATAGGTCTCATATTGTCATTTGTTTCTATTGTTCATTTTTAACATTATTCTGCAGATTTTGCAGGCAGAATCTCTGCTATGAACGAAACGACCACAAAGCATTAACCAACGACTTTGTAAATTATGTTTCGACTTTACGCTACACCCTGTAGCTGTAACTAGGAGTTTCTACTTTGATTGGTGCATATTCGCAATATCACAGGAATTTGGAGGGAAAATTACAAGCAGCTATGCGGCCCGTCCTGGGTGGTTTTCTAAAGTGGGATGAATTTGTGTGATTACTCCTCTATCAGCTGTTATTACTGCAGCTGTAAGCTAGCTGTGATATTATAAAATGTGAAAAACTATCTAAGGTTTTAAGTGTCTATAATTTTTGAGGAGCGCAGACCTACAGTAGGATGCCTATCTATGGAAAAAGTATGGTTTTAATTATGTGTAGGTGATCAATCCTCGCAGACATTTTTCCTTCCTTTATATTTTACGTTAAACAGAAATACAAATTACGTTAAAATTGTTCGAATGCAATAAAGATAAAGAAACATTGTAAGATCAAGATCAGACAGATGGACCAAAACGCCGGACACGGCGTCGAGGATGATGGCGGGATGACCTCGACAAATTCTATCAAGGTGGACGAAGGTGGCAGAAATCTATGCAGATGGAATCACAAGGGGGAGGTATTTGCCCACTGTCATGATGACATGATGTCAAAAGTCTGATGAAGATCAAATCAGTTAAAATAAGCCAAAAAAGATTTTGGATATACTAGATTTATTATTTCTCAATATCAATATAGAGCTGAATATCGGGGCTATTTATTACCACGTCCATTAAGGCTATCTTTAATGAATGATTGGACACTCTCGGAGTGTTTCTATCCTTCATTTTCACATCTGTCAATCAATTACACTGAACCAGTGTTAATAAGCATCGAATAAGTGATTTGTAGCCGTTTAGAACCAGTTTGAGAATTAATATAGTCGTCGTTTGGTCAACCATTAGAGTCTTGCAAAGTCAACTATCTCATTTTATTGCTATGTCCATGCGTGGAGCAGATATAGATGCAAATCAATAAGCTACGTTAGTGGACTAATGGATTATGTTTAGAAATGTTAGGTCAATTTGCACCAAAAGCACTAATTGTGATTAGCGCGTTAATCACAATTAAGTTTGACACATTTCATTTTTGACAGCTACTAAATATAATTAGGACTTATAGAAGAATAGAAGAATAGAATAGAATTAGGACGCTTATCGTAATTAAGTTTTTGGTGCAAATGGCCCTTAGTTGTGTATTTTTGACACATGCTTAAAAATCGAATTAGTTATCCATTTTGTTAACCCTCTCGCTCGCACTTACTTAACCGAGACTAATAAATCCATTAACTGAGCCATCGGCTCTTGGCTTTGCCAAAATGAGAAACAACTTTGGTAGGGACATCATTCTGAGCAACTTTCATTATGAAACCGATTTGATCAGAGCAACTTTATTTTTCACTTCCCAGTAGATTTTGGCCTTAGTGGATCAGCTGATATGTATGGAGAAGTGAAAAATACAGTTGCTCTAATCAAATCGGTTTCATAATGAAAGTTAGAAAGTAGTTTCTCATTTTGCGTTTTCATTTACACCTTGTATAGTACGTTCAGCGATCAGCGTCTTCATTGTAGCAGTAAAAAGGCATTTCATTGAAGCTATGTCAGTTAACCTCAGGATTTCTCTTTCAAGACATCCGAACTAGGATACTTTAGCTAATTTTCCCTCAAGGCAGCATATCGCGTGCTGTATCTGACCCACATCTCATCAAATAGTAAACCTCGTCTTCCTCAAACGCTCCTATTATGACTAATCTAAGTAATTGAATAATGTCTTGAAACGGATGTCACTCAGCCACTTTATGAAGCATAATGTATGGTATGCAGCAATCTATTGTGTTATCTATCTTGATGATATGATTATTGATATTCTTGTGCAGACAGTTGTTCCGATTCAAAATTTATGGTCCATTACTTGTTTAATTACCGAACAAGCAAGAAGTTTCCCCTCAGCTCTCCTACCAAACATGGTTTGCTGTAGAAATCTCTTATTAGGAATAAGGTCACCTTGGTATAAGTTTTTTTTTCACCATATGCTTACAAGAATGCATAGAAATTGCGAATCAGATAAATTATTTAAGTATGTAAATAAAATGTATAATGGTTGAAAAGGGTGGCCTCATAATTTGCATTTGCAGTTCAGATTGTTGTCTGAATAATTATAAAATGCTTTTAGCTACGTAATTGTGTATAACCTACAATTTTATATAAGTAGTCCACTTTAAGCTCAGTAAAATGGATCATAAATTTATCAACTCATTTACATGTAGATCATGTAAATGGTATTTTAGTATTCGAATTAGGTATCTATGTAGACTAAACTGCTTTGCAGCTTTGCTATTAATATTGAGTTGTGTTTTTACATTGATCAAGTCTAGACAGTCTTATGTCGACCGTCTAAAAGCATATACATTGCTTCTGGCCCCACTAACCAACTACCCTGTTAACTAAGATACACTGTGCCATAGGTAGATAAGAAAAACCGGCCAAGTGCGAGTCGGACTCGCGCACGAAGGGTTCCGTACCATTATCTATAAAAAACTGCAAAAAATCACGTTAATTGTATGGGAGCCCCCCCTAATATTAAATTTATTTTGTTTTTTAGTATTTGTTGTTATAGCGGCAACAGAAATACATCATCTGTGAAAATTTCAACTGTCTAGCTACCACGGTTCATGGAGATACAGCCTGGTGACAGACAGACAGACAGACAGACAGCGAAGTCTCAGTAATAGGGTCCCGTTTGGCACCCTTTGGGTACGGAACCCTAAAAAGCGACATCTCCGCCCTCATAGGTAGGTTTAATAAATGTTGTTCATCATCGTTCTTGAGGTCGAGTCAATATGGCCTGGGTCTTTTCGCTGTGAGGCAGATTTCATTTCATTTCATTCGTTTATTTACTATTTGTAGATGGCTCGGACGCTACGCCACAGGGTCGTCATATAAAATATAATAGACAGAGTGACATTTAATTAGCTTACCAAATTTTGGAGAATGATAGTAGGTACCTACCCATCATTATGAAAAACTTTGCCCAAGATACATGGTGGAAAATTTTTGGGTCTCTCATAGTAACTTGAAATAGCTGATCGGGGCAATGTACTGCGGTACGATTTTTTTTGTTCATTTGCGACTATAAATTTCTTAGTTGTTCACAATAATGGGTACTATCATTCCCCAAAATATGGTCAGCTAATTAAATGTCACCCTGTATATACCGACATCATGCATCACTATGTTATGGTAAGTATATTAAACTTCCTAATGGCTGGCTTGTTTAATCTAGATTTTCATAAAACTCACAAATAAAATCCACTAATTGCATGTAAATTTCAATTTCATACAATTTCAGACTTGCTACAATCACTCCGCACCAAAGATGTGTATTAAGTTTAAAGGAACTGATATTGAAGACGTTGACTCTACCTTATTTTTAGGAATAGTAATAGACAAACATTGCAGTTGGAAAGCCCACATAGACAAGGTATGTCTGAAACTAGATAGGTTTGTCTATGTGTTACGACGTATGAGAGAAGTGGCAACAAGAGATGCAACTCTGTCGGCATACCACGGATACGTTTCGTCAGTACTACGGTATGGTTTAATTATGTGGGGTAACTCCGTGGACTTTGACAGGGCGTTTAAAACACAAAAAAAATGTGTCCGAGCATTATGTGGTGTTGGTTATCTGGATAGTTGTAAGCCTTTGTTTAAAAAAACACAGATACTTCCCCTGCCGTGCCTATACATATATGAAATGTGCATTTTTGTTAAAAAATATCCAGATATGTTTAAGAAAAACTGTGAAATGTTCAATGCTAGAGGTAGAAACAAAGACAAATTATATGTTCCCCCACAAAGATTACAATTATATTCTAATAGTGCCTATTGCATGGCAATCAAAATCTATAACAAAATCCCCGATGACATGAAAAATCTGACATTTAACATATTTAAAACTAAATTATTTATTTATCTAATGGACAAATTATATTATAAGGTTAATGACATATTTAATACTAATTGATTTGAATAATTTTATTTTATTTTAATGAGTCTAGGCATAATAAAATATTTGCACACCAACTTTTAGATGGTGAATATGTTGATACTACACTGCTTAGCTAAGATCTTATGTATACACATATTTTTAAGCAAATAAACGTTTTGATTGATTGATTGATTGATTGTAAAATACGACGCGTTCCTGCCCCTTGTCCAACTAGTTATTTAAAGGACTTGTAATATAAATATCGTAATTAGACGTAAGTTAGTACTGCTAACAAAATCAAGGCAAATATACCACGTTAGGTAACAGCGGTAAAGTCTAAAATCGGTTAAGCACAAGCACAGATACTAAGTGGGTTTGGTAACGAGATGAAAATCATAGGAAATATAATATTTTATGAGTCATAGATTTAAAGTTAGGATCATTTCAGTAGTAAGAGAAAGAGGTTGACATCCATTACTAAAGATAATTAAAGTGGCATGACATTAAGTAAGATATAAGCAAAAGCAAATTGGCATCTATAACTGAGTAGGTAATAATACGATCACAGTAAACTCCGACTGTTAACGTACGATTAGCAATTAGTATAGCCCGCTGTACGATCACAATAGTGATCGTTCTATGCTAATCTATAGGTACCTACTTTACGAACGTTTGTATTTTGTGTTGGAGAATCATCGGTATTGTAGGTAGATGGAAGCTATATTTACCTGGAACAAAGAAAGAATTAACGAGTTTCTATATAGTACATAGTACTTGTCATATCGTGAAACCTATCGAGATCGGAAGGTACAAAGCCACAATCTTAACCAAACCGACGATGGCGGCGGTGGCCAAAACATTCATTCAATCCGTCAGAGTCGCTACGCTCTCGCTAGTATGAAGTTCCTGGCATTGACGCCAGCGACAAACCACGTTTAATATGTAGTTAGTTAAGTTTCTGGCATTGTACTGAAACAATAATAATACATAAAAGACATTGAACTCAACAAATAAACTTAAAAAGGTCCGGAAAATATATGAGAACAAAAAACACCTCAGAGTAACAGACAGACAAAATGTTGGATTACAATAACAAAGAAGTGACGGTCGGCGCTGCTTCCGCTGCCCACAAATCATGCTGTGGTGGGCGGTTGTGTCAAATATGTCATATGGAGTAGTTCGACGTTTGTTTCAAACTGAACTGTGTCTGTGTCACTTCATATAGAAAATGACGACCTCTATCGCATTGTGGTTCAAGTTCTGCCGTACATGATAGACCTTGTAGGCTTAGAATTAGCGGCGGGCAGGAAGAATACTACCCCGGCTCTTGGGTGTTAGTGACTCCATCCCAGTATCTGGTTTCCATAGCCTGAAAGTGTGTCACCAGATACTATATCCAAAACTGCTAAAACTGCCGGCAATATGGCCAAAACTGCCGTCTATGTTGCAAAAACTGCCGGCAATTTTGCCAAAAATGCCGGCAATATCGACATCAATGTTGGCAGTATTGTCGGCAGTTACGTGATTATTAAAAAAAATGCAGTCCTCTAAAAATACCACCGAGGAGCACTGTCCTTTACTCATATATAAGAATATAAAGCGCTAATTGAGACATATTCCACCAGGATGGCCAATTGTGGAGTATAAAAATATAGTTGATCATTGAAATGGAGCCATATTGTAGTCGAGAAGCTCTTGCTTGGTAATGATGAGGACAAGCGAGACAATGAAGAGAATGTACTACAGGCATTTACAATGCCCGCAAGGTATTTGAGATTTCAGACCAGATATCGCCAAAAATGGTCAGCTTTATGACAGCGATATGTATGTAGATTTTATAAATTGGTACCAGTATCTCCCTCTTTACTGATAAAGTTGTAAAGATAATATTGTTAATAACAGTAAAAATAATAAGCCAAGGGCATTTAGAAAAGTATTGTAGTAAAATTTACGTGGTTGTAAAAATCTGGTTTAAATTTGGCAAAATTGGCTCCGTAATAAAATTTAAAGTAATAATATCCAACATTTAGGAGTTTTCTGAAAGGCCACCTTTTCTGTTCCATACTTTGACATATCGCTTGTTATTGGCTTGTCCAAAACACGACAGTCGGCGCTGACTGTCAGTGTGGGAGGGAACAAAGCCAATTTTTTTTGTGAAATAAATTAATAACTTGATGACTATGTGCTTATTTTTCTCATACAACTAACAAAGTTGAAGTAATTGGATAATCTTTGTAAAGTTCCTCCTTAAAAGTATACAACAACTTTATTTATACAGGGTGACATTTAATTAGCTGACCATATTTTGGGGAATTTATTTATTTATTTACACTGATAGGACCCATCATTATAAAGAACTTTCCCCATGGAAAATATAGTCGCAAACGAAAAAAAAATTTTGGGTCTCCCATATTAACTTAAAATCAGCTGATCGGGGCAATGTACTGGGGGACGAAGAATTTTTTTCATTTGCGACTATATGTTTCTTGGGAGATGTTGTTCATAATGATGGGGACTATCATTCCCCAAAATATGGTCAGCTAATTAAATGACACCCTGTATGTATAATAAATTAATGTTCATACATAATGTATGTCAGTAAGTGTTTATCTAAAATATTTGCTGAGGTATTTTAGAAACCCTTTTTGGAACAGTCATGGGCATATTTGGCATAATATCTAAACTTTACATAACTACATCCGAATCATAAAGATCTAATAAGTTTGTAGCTAAATCAACAAAACAATTTTGATTATATTTGGTCTAAGATTCCGACATAACCGACAAAAATATAATATGGACGAAAAAATCAAGCATACTGGCCATAGTTTCCTTTGCTACGGGTTAAGATATTCAAGTACAAGCTGCTCCATCGTACAGCAAATCAAATTGTATGACAAACAACTACACCAACTGAATACGCCATCAATCGCAAAACTCCACACTGCAGTAAAGAACGACATCTTCATCATTCACACTGACAATCCAAGATCCTTGTTCAAAACTGGGACAACCGCGCAGGAAACTGCAACACGTCTGACTACTGGCCAAACATAGGCTGGAGACATCTCGGAAACCAACTGTACCTACAGCTGCTTTAACTGGTTTTCTGGTGATTCCCGTCAGTCGGTGTTCAAGATGATTTATCGTTGAGTCACTTTTGTTTACGACTGTAATACAAACATTACAGCTACTCATCTTTGTATTTTTGTTGTGATTTGTAGCAAATAAATATAGTCATACTGTTAAAATTACGGTGGTAGCAGGTAAAGGTTTGGCTTTGGTTCTGGCCTCGTATCTTGCAAAATTACTATGGAATAACTGGCTTCACAACACATCTATAATACCTCTACTTATCCGTATGGTAAAAGGCGTGACGCTATAGTTATATTGTTTTTAAGTGAAAACTTAATTTTTTATTGATTTTTCCTTAATTAGTAGTTCAATGGATTTTTCACACTATTTTTCTTATTACATGTTTTAAGTCTTAAATTTTTAGAAACGCAACAGCTTTAAATAATTTATTATTACATCAATCAGAATTATCAATTATAATGCAGAAAACCTATATCAAGTAACAGTCAAACAATTCAAAGAAAATGTCGCAATTTTCTGAGAAATACAACGTGCATTATCTCTTTGCAAAACGTCTTGCTTAAATATTGCATCGACGCGATTTATTTTGGAATCGGCAACTTAGAAATAATTCATTATGATGTCCATTATGATAGGCCCTTGGATGTTTTTCTTTATATTCGTGCGTAACTTCACGTACTTCTAGTATGTATAGCCACATGGATTATCCAAGCATGGGGCCAAAATCAATGTAGCTGTATGATCTTGTTTGTTTTTTCTGAAATTAGATATTTATTCGGGGCGAATTTTAACCCTCTCGTCGACACATCTTATCTATCTATTGTTCTCCATTATTCGTTTGTTTCACCGGTGTGCTTCTGATAGTGAACCAGTTACGAAACATCTCTTCCTAAAAGTTTTCAATAAGACTACCGCTAAAGGAGATTATTCCTGCTGTTGTGGCGTAAGGCCGACAGCCTCCTTGGCTCGCTTAAATTTGTGTGTATTTATAGACAGAGTCCAGGTGTACTTCTACAACCTAGTATGAAAAAAGGCTTGTTGCTATTTTGTTTGTTTGTTTGTTTGTTTGTTTGTATATATGTAGAGCATATATTAGAGACCTACTTTAATGTTTAAGAAATTAGAATGCAACGTCGCTTTTATTCGTTTAATCTCCTGTAGCTTTACAACCCCATTTATGATGTAAAACGATTACCTTTAACTTCTATTTTAACTGGGCTTATTCTATCTCCATCTGTCCTTAAGAGATGATAACTATTTTTCAATCTATCTCTTTCTACTGGGTGTCAAGATACTATAGGAGGTCTACAAGCACCGTTTGATAGCGTCCACAAATGGTCGCCATTTACACGTCTTAAATTATAGTACATAAAAATGTTGACCATGCCATAACCAGAAGCTAAACATGGCTGTCTTGTCGGTAAAGGCAAACCAAGGTATGACGAGTCCAGTCATAACATGGGCTTGGTTGTGTGAATGGTGTCATAAATTCCGGAACGGGTTTGACTTTGTATGCAAGTGGAGGGCCAAAAGCTATGGATCATTGGGACAGTACACTGACTTGGTAAACGGTTCAACAACAGAGCTATTTTTGAACCGCATTAAAAAAGTAATATAGAAACAAGGTAAAGAAAAGTTGCAGACGATGGACTGTCCAATGGCTGATCAAAATTACATTCTTGTGTTGAAGACAGAATGCTAACAATGATCTCACTCATCTAAATTGTAAAGCAAAACAAACGACTGAAGGCGAACAAACAGAAACATACTCGAGCGAGGGTATCAAGATCACTGTCAATATACGAGGCCACGAAAGGTCAAGATTGTCATGCTGAACACAATCCCACATCAAAACGACACGCATCACGACAAACAAATCAACAGTGAACATTTGCGTTTGATGTCTGCATAAATTCCTGCGAGACCTTTGTCGAAAGCAATACAGAATGTTCTGAATTATCTGATCGGCGACTGTCAATGTGAAAATGTGCCGGAAACAAAGAAGTGGAGTTCTAAAAAAATATCAATTGGGCTAAATCTATGAATGATCATTATAAGAGATGAGAATCATTGTCACTCGCAAGGATGCTCGTTCATACTCGATTCCGAGAGAAGGCTTGTGCCATTCTTTAATTTAATGCTCTTGATGAAAAAGGATACAAGCGTCTGTGCAGTATAATAATATCCCAGATATCCTAACTTGCATCTTTAGGAATAGGCAAAGGCGATGATGTAAACCAACCAAAGTTATGCAGCTAACCCAAATTTTGTTACATATTCAGTTGCGTCGCCTTTTCACATGGCATTTATTTCGCTCTTTACCACATCTATGACCGACACAATATCGGGCAGCAGCAAAATGTCATCGGACGGCCTCAGGGCGTGGCCCGGCCCGGAGGTCTTTGGAGAAATCGAAAAACATCCAGCCATTTTGTTCTCGGCCATTCCAAGGTATAATTTAGATATCAGTTTAACGGACAGCGAAGGATTAGTCACGATTTGCGATCGCCACGCTTCCTGGGACGATAATGGAGTGACGACGGTGCCCGCTTTCGTTTTCGTTCGCGCCAATAATTGATTAGTGTACTGATAGCCATTGTTGCTTAGAAAAGAAAGTGTATTACGTCTGGTTGTGTTGTCTGATCGTAAATGACACGGGTTTACAAATTGGTGGTCGGCGACAGGTCATTAATCAAATATGGGAGATTTAGTGCAAGCGTCTTAAAAATAGTAACATCGGGATTATATCATGTTGCAAAAAGTGGAAAAGTAGCTTAATGTTATTTATGTTAAATGCTATCTATAATTGAAAGATCTATCTGCCTTTGCTTCATGATTTTAGTGTGTTCCTTGAATTTTTCAAGAAGTTTACATTCCTTGTTTCCATACTCTCATAACAGCACACAGATAGTCAATTTACTCCGTCCTTCCAATAGTCTGTCACCGGCAGGCAATCATGAATGAGGTTTGGTGTTAAAATGATAGATTACAGCGTCGGTCTCTGAATCCGCTATTAAGTCACGAATCCCGCTAACTCCTTTTCCAGGAAGATTTATGACTATTTCTTGTTTCTCACCTACTTTGAATAGTAATAGATCCTTGTACAGAGCAGAGATTAATAAAGAGTTAGGTGTACAGAGTAGTGTAAGAGTGTACAGAGTAAGCTTTATTCATGTAACAAGTAGGTGCGATAATACGGCTTGTACTTATCGGAATTTAAATAGAGAACAGTTAGTTTACGTTTATGGGATTCGAACGCTATTAAAGATTACACTGAGGCACAAGGATGCACAACCGACTACTCTAAGTTTAACCGACACTTAAACTCATATTGTCACTGTCTGTGTCTCTATTACCGTATTGCATACCATACTTTCACTGCAAAGCTGCAAGCATGAAATCTAAACACAAAACATAAACCCGGTTACAAAGGGGTTAGAGAGTGTATCAGCTACTTATCAGTTAAATTACAGTAAACTGTTTCATAACATATCCCATATTAGCTTACCCACAGAGCGTGTAGTATGAACTTCAAAACCCGATTAAGTTATCGCCGTCAAACATTCTCTAACAGCACACACGTTTGAACTACTCGTAGATAAGGAGGTACCGGTATGAGTATCTGGTAACTTTAAATTTGAACTCAACTACACAAACATAGGGGTAGGCAGTCCTACACAAATAGTGGGTTAGGGGACAGAAGTGAAAGATCAGTTCAACATGCACCTAAATCCTGTACAAATAGTTGAGACATGTTGCTGTCTGTACTGATAATAAAAAATGTTTGAACGGTTGGATGGAATTAATATTAGTGCTTGAAGCTGCACAAGATGTAACGGCAACCTTAGCAGGAAATTACTAATTTATAATATGCAACTGTGCTGCTGTCATGGGAAAAGACGTTATACATATTTAAATTTTTGGTTTTTGGTTGTGTTTCTCTGTTGTCGGTACTTTGACATATTTGGTCGACCTGGATACATTTTTATTGAACCTGATAAGGTGATAAGGAACTTCCTGGTGCGACTTACTCTATCTAACAATAGTTCAATAGAAGCTTGTCTCCTTTAGATTGATATTTCCTTGCGTTTTCACTTGTTACGTAATTTACCTCTTTTCCTTATTTATGGGCCTTTTACCGAGGAAATTTATGCGAATTTCTATCAAACAAATAAAACTTTTTCAAGGATTGAAATATCGGTCGTAAACAGCTTAGTGGAATATTAAGTAATTTTGCTAACATAGAACTTTAAACATTTTTTTATGTACACAACCTATTTCTAAAAGACATTAATGTACATGTCTTTATTTTATATTCTATTTTAATATTGAGCATGTGATGTTTCAGATATGATGCTGAGATGTGAGATGAATGTTGAGATGTGAGCTGTGAATCCACCCGTCAACTAGTATTTAGCTCCTTTACTAAACCTGTTTTCTCAAAACCTTAAAATTTCGCATTGTTACAACCACCTAAACCTATAATTTCTGTCCGCAACTCAAATTGATTCCTTACATTCACCAGTTATTAAGTACTTAGGTCCAACAATTTGCTCCTAGTGTTTAATATCGATTTTATCTGAGCTTAGATCGTTTGAAATTGCGTTTCGTTCTTGCTGCAATTAATAACTTCGTGGGTGTTGTTGATGTAGGTGTCGTTTATATTCGTTTCAGCATATCCTGGAAAGCAGTGAAACTACCCACTGACTAAGATCAAAGGAATTTCAATCTTCAATTTACGTTTCAGGTTAGCTTAGAAGGTTTTCGTCAACGCTTCTATGTATAGTTCTCCTTACTAAAATATTCGACCGGTGTGCTTAAGAGAGCGAACCTGTTACATCGAACATCTTAAATTCTAACATAACTACTAGGTCGTCCACCGGACCAAAAGACCCGTTCTTTTAGCGCGGGTCGTGGTCTTTGGACGGACATCCTAGTAGTTAGTAAAAGTGATGTTTTTAGAATATTACTTTAAACAAAAAGTTACTGTTATTTTCTCGGCAACCTTTATTACAAAAATATATGGTTGTAGGTACAATTTCACTGTCGTAAATCCGATGATCGTTCTTTTAAGTGATCTGTATCAACATTAATTTTGAGTCGTAAAGTGCAATTAAAGCTTTATAAACGCACTGTTTCCTCTGTAGTTCTGATTGAATTTATTCTTAGCTTTGCAAATGCCTTGGAAGAGGACATGGCCAGTGATTATAAAACTAGATTAAATCCTACGTAAAGATAGATATTTGTTGAGTGTTACTGTTGATTGAATGAAATTCAATTCATTTGTATTTCTAACGGTTGATCTATTCTAGAGAGTCAACGTCGACTGTGAAAATGCTTCAAAACGTAATGTTTTTGAACTGTTCTTGAAATTCAATTTGTAGATAAATTCAATTAGTAGCATCCGTATTTTAACAAAATCTTTTATTACTTTATATTTTCATTGTAAATGTGTATGATGCTTACTTACAGCAACTTGTTAACAATAGACGAAGGCAGATTTGTACTTGTGATTAAGCAGTTATTTATAACTTTAATAGAGATCTTGGCCCTTTACGTTTCTTCGCCTCAGCATCATCGCGTGACCGTTCTCCATAAACCGTAATTATTTAATACTAACTCTCTCTACGTTCAATTGTATTTTAAACTTAGTTATTGATAGCCAAATCAACGGTTCGGATGGAAGAATGGTGAAGATTGATAGATATTAGAAATGCCGTCGTTGGTTGCGTTAATTTCAGTTTTCGTAAGACGATTTCTCAGTATTATGTTTTATTACATTTTGTTGATGCCCAAGGTTGCTAAGAAATTATTAATTTCTTCACTCTCATCACCCTCATTTTTAAAAACTCTAAGCATTTTCTTTTGGTTGGCTAATTTGTCTTTTGCAAAGAAGTTATGCGCCTTTAATTATGCGTGTTTTACATACTTTTCTAGATTATCTTTTTTACCATTAACTTTAAAAAAGGTACTGATTTGGGTCTATATCTATATTTGTGCAGCGAATTTCCTGATTGTAATTCACATAACAAGACACTATTCAGCTGCACGAAACAGCTTTATTATCAGTTGAATGCAGCTGTCAAACTGCAAGACGGACTATGAATACACTCATTACATTTCTTGATGTATTCGGATAGTGACCATTTGTGATTCCAGGTGATTCCGCAAGCGGTCGCGGACTACATTACCTACTTTGCAGATTTCTGTTACAATGTATTGCTCCTAATATACATAGAAATAAGTAAAGCAAACATAGCGTCACGCACTTTCGTATTTGGGGTTACAGAAGCACGTTGTTACCATGCAGAGATTTTTCAGAGAAAAACTTGTCTTCTCGATAAACTATAAAAAGGCTCTATGGGATAAAGAGTGGAAGGAGACCGCTCAGGATCGAATGGAGTGGAAGAGGGGGAGAGAGGCCTTTGCCCAGCAGTGGGATATTACAGGCTCATAAAAAAAAATAAAAAAAAAATAGGTTAATAGATAGAGTGCATACAATTTTTTAAAGAATAACATATTTGTAGAGTATTTTCTAATCAATACACATTAAAAGCTACACCATATATTGAAATGTCATTTAATCACAATCGCGTGGACTGTTTTCACGTTCAAAGGTTAGTCCCTCAGGCAAATGATGTCTGACACATCACACACGCAAAGGGCCATACTTGTATTAAGGGCCCCGAGTCAATAGTTGCCTTTGAAATGGCTCTCGGGCAAGGAGGTTGAGGAATGGAGACGCTGTCCGTGGGCTAACTCTTTTACGGCGCAAAAGTTCGTTTCTTCTTTTTGTCGCGCCTAAGGCAAAGGTTGCAGTTGCTATCCTCTGATAGATCGCCGACGCTGGCCGACCAAGAACCCACTGGCTTCAAAACCTCACAGAATTTGAACACCACAGATACTTTTCGAGCCGCAACATCGCGGTCACAAATAGCCATAAGCCTACGATAAAGATAGCCAACCTCCGATAGGAGACGGTTATTGGTTACTCAAAGAAGAAGAAAAAGATAGGACGAAGAGCATTTCTAGGTGTTGCTAACTTTTCGTTGATTTACGCCATATTCAGTACACGATAAATATTTTATCCCACAAAAAAAAGTTTCAACAGATCTTGTAAGGTACGTATCGACAACTTTAATAAACGAGTCATAAAGTTATATGTTTCATCATCAGAAATTCAACTATTAGAGGTTGATGATCAGCTCTCCATACTCCCTGTTTAAGTTTATGTAAGCAACGACAAATATCACAACTTTCTGTACTGCAGGGTGATTTTAGGCACTTCCGAACATAACTATTCTGAGTTTCTACCGCAAACAGTGGTTTCTTTTACTTAGAAACGTTGGGTATATCTTTTTGTTTTGAATTTGAGCAGTCTTTAGAGGTATTGTTCTTAGAAACTTGTCTGTTGTTGGATATCTGTGATAGTTGGACAAAGTATGGAGACAATCCATTATTTTTTTAATTTAACTCGTTGAGGTCTTTAGACGCCTACCCTACCACAGATTACTAAATAGTTACACCCTACCCCTTTCCGGGTTCTATACGCATGCTTTGAAAAAAAAACTCTCCATATATTCCCATACTTAAAAATTGTTTAATGAAGTTCTTCTCAATAAGAATTATCGCCAGTAAACATATTCCCGGCAAGACGTCGACGTAAAAAGTTTGTGTGATTACTCTATTTTGAACCCAATCGAAAGACCATTTATCTATCTCAAAGCCCTTTTAACTACACTATGTAATTACTTCATTGGCTCGTAATTGATGTATCCGCTACCTGGTATCGAGCTTTCATATTTAAATTTCACAGTGTTACTATAAATCGTCTATCGTTGATTTAATGAGAAAGCTTACGGAGCGATTACACCTCTATTATCCTCGGCTTTCCATTACCACATACGTAGGAGAGATTATTTAGACCCTTCGTAATTTATTTATAGATTACTATAACGTAGGCCTCGTGTGCGTGGCGTGTATATGAGGAGGCCTATAGTCAACAGTGGGTTCCTTGACATGCGGATGATGGTGATGATGATGATATAACATGGACAATAATACCAATAAAAAACGTGCATATGCGGTCACAAGGCTATAACAATTATGACAGAAAACTTAATAAAATTCATAATTCATAATTTCTTTATTGCACACAAACAGTTACATAGGACAAGGCGTGTACAAAGGCGAGCTTATCTTAAATTCCTTCAAAATCTTAAATTTCCTTTGTCACCATTTTCACTTCTGCTGTCATCATATTTGAAAAAGAGAGAGATGTTGTTTCCAATACCGATTTATTCATCAATAAGATGAATATACATCAACATGTCAGAAGCATCATCAAGAGATTACCCAACGCCTGGCGCCAAATCCTTCAACAAAACCTTAGGTGTTCAAAAGGAGTCAATCAGTCAAAATGAATTATTATCTTTGGGTAAGCAATGCAAGGAAGAATAATAATTATAAACAAGGATTAAAGATTTCTCTTTTCTGACGATTGAGGATATTAAGGCCAATGACAAGTCTTGATGTGTACGGTCTTGTACTTTAGATTAATTTCCTCTTGACATGCATGAGTTATAACCTTAACATTATGATTACTTAATTGTAACTTTAAAGCCGACACTCTAAATTATAGAAATTATATATGTGTGTCTTTAAATAGTCAATGCACATTATCTATTCTGGAAATCGAGTATCGTAGAAAAGGATAGATGCGGAAGAAGTATAAGTATTATATTAAAAGTGAAAATAACGCTTGAATTCAACCGAATGAATAGAGAAAAGTGTAACGTAGAAAAGTGTGTGTAAATCTTATTCGTATCCGGGTAAGGCCCTGTGCCCCTCGTTGGAGATATTGATGGGCTACATTTACAAACTTACTTTTACGGTCAAGATTTTAAGAGAATACGACGACATACAAAATTTAAAACGAAGTCTGAGATCATTTTAAAAATAGGATGGTTTTAGTTGACCCAATAACAAAGCTGCAAGACTCAATCGATTCAATTGTCTCGACACCACAGCAGTTGCCATCAATGTGAACAATCGAACAGACATTGCTAAATTAATTTTATGATCTCAGTTTGCAGACTTTAAATTCTTTATCAGTCATTTGTCTACAATTCTCGTGTCTGGAATCCCGTACGCATCGCCTCTGTAACGGAATACAGGAAGTACCAGAAAGGTGTAGCTTCATCTTTTATAGTGAAAACGTGATATTGTTATTGTTTGCCTGGCGCAGAGGAAGGCCCAGAAGGAGATGACGGGACGACCGAAACGTTTTAACCAGAGTGGGTCAATCTAGCTTTGACTAGAGATTTGTGGGCTCGAAATGGGGAGGCCTTTGTTCAGCAGTTTCCAGCAGCAAAATTTTGGAACACAGCTTCAAACACGCAAAAGGTTGGCAAGACTAAGAAAACCCATTCACCGGCCCTCACATTCAAGTTAAAAGCCACGTAAAGGTGCTCCTAGCGAAATCATCCTGCTGACAGTTTTTTAGCTAGTAATTCTGCGCATCGGAACACTATTCCTTGAAATGCTTATTAAGCCTATCAAACTAATTAAATTCAACTTTGTCTGCCACCTCTTTTGTAAGATGATCAGCCAATTTATGAATATCAAATTAAGGTCCAAATTGCTTCACATCATAAATTGACAGAGAAAGTTTCGCAAAGTCTTTCATACAAAACCATCTAACGGTACCATTCTATTAAAGTTCCGTATGCTTACCGTATAAGTATTTATAACCACGATGATACGACGAATGTGTTCTATTCATTGAATATTAATAGTGAATTATATTGGCGAAATGGATTTGAATGGCAAAGATGCTAACAATGTCATTGATGTCGGATCGTGAGGTTCATTTCCATCTGATATTGTCCTATTGGGTCTGAGGTCTGCTACTTCTAAGGCGAGTGATTCAAAGTTATTAAGATAACACTGTTAACTTGAGTTCGTAGCAGTGGGCCTAAGATATATTTTTTCCTGGTAATAAAGTTCAACCCTATTAAAAACAGAACAAGAGAACCGGTTCTTTTTGAAGTCGCTGGACGATTGAGTAAGATAATAGCGAAAACAAACAATTTGAGGATAGAGTATCATGTATGAAAGTGTTGCCAGTTTATGGAATACAGCAATCTTAGATAATTAATGTTGAAATTGACGTACCAGAAACTATCAAGACTTAGCTTTTCTTTTCTATCACTTTATAGTGCATTTACAATTTAGTAGTAGGTACACCAACCTTTTAAATTGAGCGGAGCACCAGCAGCGCGGTCAGAATGCTTCTTTCAGAAACGTTAGTACACTCACTAACTTTGCGATTAATAAAATTAGAGCTCCAATACCGTTGAACCGTCAGCATGCAAAAAAAAAAACAAATCGCGCTATTTCAACTGCTTGGAAAGACATACTTTGACAGGCTGTTGATAAAATCGCAAGCTGGATGTCGTAATCATAAAATCGAGAGTCATCAAACGCTTAACCACGCCAAACGATGCCTAGACTGGCATTTACAGCCAATACTACATAGTTGCTTTACTGAATATTAGATGTACTAGCATTTACCGTTCAAAGAAATGTGTTTGGTACGCCATTTGTACGAGTATGCCGGTATTAAGCTAAGTACTTATTTCAAGATCTTGTTTCGATCGTAAATAAAATCTTAGGTGCAAACATAGTACCTAAAGTAGGTAAGTACTACCTACGCGTTATAGCTATACATACATACATACATACATATGTTCACGCCTTTTTCCCGGAAAAGGGGTAGGCAGAGACTAAAGACCTCCACTTGCTACGATCCTGGCATCCTGTGTATGTATTTATGTTTGTATGAGGGTGTGTCTGATCGTGTGTGTTAGGAGATTCAAGTAGAAATGAGATCGTGAAGTCGCCATCATCCAAATTACAAAAGATGGCAAGTTTGTTCATTCATATCATTGTTATTGTTACGATGAAAAGCGAATCAATCCGACAACAATCTTCTATTCACCTTATACGTATTACGTACCTTACCTTACGTACCTTCAGAACAGTAACGACCTAACTCAAAAAATCGACTGTAAGGGATTCAGAGCCGATCACACACAATATACCGTTACTCTAAAAATCGGAACACAATATCTGTGCAACTGGATTAGTGACGACACTACGGTAAGTAGTATCTCTATTGCATTCAAGAATGGTGAACAGATAAAATGTGACTCCGTTCGAAAAGTTTCCATACGTTTTACACTTTGATACAGTTAAAGTACTAAGTACTTAAGAACCCTTTTAAATTATCACTTAACGAAATGTATCACTTGCCTGGGTTGCCTTTAAAAGAGTTTCTTATCACTAACGGTGTATTAGCAGAATTGGTGTCTGGCGGTTGAAGAAGATAAGTTTGTTTGAGTGACTGAGTAATGCGACTAAGGCCCACCACTTCCAACGCGAGTCAAAACTGATTACTATTACAACTCCAGCGAATGGGATATTTTCAGAGTTCTTTTTGGCGACGACGATGACGTTTTTTTCTTTGGTGCATTATCTATCTCTATCATAAATATAGAAGGTATTTTAATTTGTATTAGTTTATTTATGTTAGGTTAATTTATTTTATTTTATGTAATATTCATGTACTTCTATAAGTAGTATATTCAGTAGATTAGTAATATTATGATTTATTATGTTTTATTTTTCACTTGGCACATAGGCCTACCTGTTCTGTATTTTATTTTTCTCTGTCCATCCTGGGTTTGCTGGAAGATATCTCTTTTTAAAGATAAGCTTGCCTTTGTAAATTACATCTTTGTATTTTCTGTGTTTTGTCTTTTATGTGCAATAAATATATACGAAATATATACGAATGTGGTAATAGGAAAGGATTCCTGGGATATACAGTGCCTCTGCCAACCCGTATGGGAAAAAGAGTTGTATTGAATCCAACATTACATTAGCTAGTGGTGTTTTATATACAGGGGGACTGTGAAACCAGTAGCTATATTTTAAGGAGTTGTTAGGGACATCATTCTGAGCAACTTTCACTATGAAACCGATTTGATCGGAGCAACTTTATTGTTTACTTCTTCACACAAATCAGCTGACCCACTCAGGCCAAAATGTACCGGGAAGTTAAAAATAAAATTGCTCTGATCAAATTTATTTCATAGTGAAAGTTGCTCAGAATGATGTCCCTAACAATCCCTTAAAATATAGCTAGGGGTTTCACAGTCATCCTGTATAAAGCATATCCAAATGTATAAACATTTATAGAAGCGCTAGTAATAGTAACACACACCCTGTTAAGAATATTTTATGACTCTGATATTTTTATTGCTCTCCGGATTTGAACGGAACTTAATGACCAAAGCCCTATTATGTTAATCCTTTTCCTATTATCCGATTGACTATTTATCTAACTTTATTTATTGACTATTTATTTTGTAAATTGGTTTCAAAGCCGGGATTATGTTTTCCAATGTTATCGTCTTGGAAACTTTGTTTTATTTATATCCTCTATTTAATTAATTTGAATACCACGACATTATAATCTATTTTCTTGTAGGATTGGTTTTTCTTTCCATTAGTATAGTAAAGATTTCTTTGGATATAAAAATAGCAAGTTGTCTTCTATAGAGCTTTCTCTGTAATAAATGTTACAAGATTGATTATTTCAACTTTATTTTTTTCGGATAGTAGGTATAATTCAGTGATTTATTTTTTATTAGAAGGCTGAGCAGGGGCATCAAATAGGTATCATTCCCTGAATTGCACGAAATGATTTTGAAATTTAAATTTGCCACCTTATTGATTTAAGGGCGAGAATCTCATAGTATTTACATTTGTTTCTGATGCTAAGGATAATAGGCTTGTGGCCAAGGTAATCCAATAAATCTAGGAACAAGTCTTAAGTTAAAGCATTATGTACAAAATGGCTTGACATTATCAGAATTGTATATTTCCAGCAGATATATTTTATAAAGTCAATTTTGTGCAAAAAAAGACAGCATTTGATGGCACTTTTACATTAAGTCATTCTGTTGTTTTTCATAGAACTCAGGGACAAAAGTTCCGTTTTGACAGTTCATAAAAAGTATCTATTTTGACTTGACAGGCCACAAGCCTATTAAGCTATCGTCGTTGTCTCGGGGTTAGATATGTTAGACTATATTCAATATACACTTGACAGCGTGAGACTCAAACAACTTACATAAAACTGCAAGCCATCCATAACCAAGCATAATGAGATAAACTGCATGCTTGACTTTAGGAAAAATCTGGAAAATTGCGTTATGTTCTTGATTGGTGTAACAGGCCGCAATTACAAAGTACTTATTCGGTACTTTAAGTCACGTCAAGTCAGACGTACAAATTGCTTCGTATGTCACTTGCTTAGATTAGCCTGACGCGTTCATTCGGTCATTAGCAAATGTCCTTATTGCAGTACATAAAGTGTACTGGGTTAAAGGCCACCCACTGACATGTGACAGTTCTGGCATTTTAGGGCAAGATTGTGGAAATTAATTTACAGTGTGGAACGAAAATAGTTAGCAAGGGCTGTATTCAGGTCAGAATCAGACAAAGGTATTCAAATACATTTAGAATGTGTCTGAAGTTGAATTATTATGTATTTATTTGACAGTTCCTAAAATGATTGAATTGAATTAATGATCTATTTTGACTAGCAGTAAAAAAAATACATTTTCATACTGGCGAGTTCAGTTCCCGGTTTAGCCACCGGATCGATCGGTTGAAGTATCTCTGTTGCTAGCAACAGGGAAATAAGTACTTGAAGCATGACGGCAATTTCATGATTACCTCATGCTAAATTACTATGAAAAAAAAATGCCTCATTTTTTATAAGTCTAGTACCAAAAATGGGTATGAATCATCGGATAACGGCATTTCTAGGTTACGTACGGCTATAGACAGGCATGTTATCTGATTTCCATTGGATTCAGTTTTTGTTTTCCTTATACTTCTGTTCCACTGCCATTCCATATGGAAAGAAGTAGCGCTAATAGTTTGTTATAATCGGTCGGGTAAAAAGTCTTTTCGTATTTTGTATGTGTATTTTGTAACTAAATATCTTTGGATGTATTAATTGTATCTGGCTGGTTTTGATGTGATTAAAAAGGTTATATTTCAAAAAAGGATTAAATATAATAAAATGTATAAAATCCGACAATTTTTCATTTGTTTTTCTTTATGTCAAAATGAAATTAAACTAGAGAAATATAAAGTTGTAGAAAATAATTGAAACAAAAAGTAAACTTTAGAAAAAACCGACTTCCACAAACCCTATTTGATTAGATTGAGTTTAATACAAACCGTAACCCCCTATCCCCCCCCCCCCTTTGGGGAATTAATTTTGTCAAATCCCATATCAGTGCTACCCCACGCTACTAAGGAACCCCTGTACAAAGTTTCATGGCTCTAGGTCGACAGGTTTAGGCTATGCGTTGCCTGCCCGTCAGCCACGCATTGTATTTGTACCTAGTATTGAGCAGTTCTGGTGGCCATATGTGGTCTTCATCAGCAGTTCCGCATCACAATATTATGCTTACCATGTGCATTTGCACGAGTTATTATGAAAAACACAAAAATCACTATAGGTCTGCCTATAATATTTGAAGAGCTCCCTCGATTTCTCCAGGATCCCATCATCAGATCCTGACCTGGTGTCAATGGGACCAATGGGAAGGTAAACCCTTTCAAACAAAAAAATAATTTTCCAAATCGGTTCATCCGTTTAGGCGCTATCGGGGCACATACATAAAAAATAAATAAAAAAAAAGCAAACATCCGGACGAATTGTAAACCTCCTCCTTTGGGAAGTCGGTTAAAAAGTAGCACAAAGTTGGTTTAAGCGTTTTCAATCCGGATTTTTTCAAGTCAAAGATGCACCTTTTCGTTCGACCCGTCTTCATACAAAATACGAGGAAACTTTTTACCCGACCTAATATTTCTCATACATTTAATGTCAATGTGCGTCTGTAAAACTTATTCGCTACCTACACTTTTTCTTTTATTTGTACAGAATAATGGAATAAACGATTTAGATTGTAGAATGGTTACTTCCTGAAACCATGAAAGCAATTGATCGACATTGTTATTCCATACATGGTCGGTGTGACCGCATAAAATTTATCTTACGTCATATTTGTCAACCTATTCCATACATACACACTCGCACTTTTATGGTAAGGCGCCATCGGGCGTGTCGTCTGAATGACTCATATTGGTCAGGTTTGCAAGCAGTTGTAAACTTTATTGCATGCAACAAGAATTGGTTATCTGAGTGATACAATTTAATGCAATCGTAATCGGAAACGAGAGCACTCCAATTGGTTTTATGAATGATATTTAAATCCAATGTGAAATGTATTCCTACACTAAAACTCTAATCTACCCTTTCCTTTCCCAATGGCGTGGGCGCTTTGTAACATATTTTTCATATATCGAGCTCCTACGCTTTTTTCACAATAATACTAGTATTTTTCGTTCATTATTGTTTTAAGCTTATTTTAAAAATTATTTTTAACTTTTTAGTTCGATGTTCTTTAAAAGCGTGTTTTTTAGTTTTTTAAACTATATTTATTATAATATCCGACAAACTTTAAGAGGTCGGGAATATGAGGAGGTGGTTCTTCTCGCAAAGTCTACACTACAAAGTCTACACTACCAAGTCCACACAGAGCCAGCACTAGTATTGTATGTTTCAGATTCCAAGGAGCACGGATCGGATATGCTAATACTACACTCACAAGCATCTAACAAAGGCTATGTTCCAAATGTGACTTTAGGTGGCGCCTACCCGCCTACCTAATCACATTTGTAACATAGCCTTTTGAGTGGGCAATGGATTTGACTTTTGCTTTCAATATGAGATCATTGGATTAGTGATTTGACTACATTATACATATTTTTGGAAAGTAAAATAATGTCCTCTCATGCCAGACCTACAAGACTGCAGTGCAGAGTGATGCCTTCGAGTTAGTTAGGTGAAAAAGTTAGTTTATCGGCTGTTGGAGGAGTTTGCTCTTGGGTTACCGGGATTACCCCTCATTTGCCACCAACATTACGATCAGATGCTTTGGATGTGGAAACGAAGGTTAGTAACACTATTGCAAAGCACCAGAAAAGTATCACATCACCACAATGCCTTTTGTTAGGACCAAGAACTATTTTTATACCATTTCCCTGGTTGCCTACAATTACCTGGCTCTGCTTACTGTAACTGTAACTATGGTTCAATTTCAATTCAACTATAATTTTCTACTGTCAACATTTAAACATTAGCGCGATCCCGAAATGTCATTCAACCGAGCCAAAATCGGAACTAAACCGGAAACGAAACTAAGACGTTTCTTCATTATACAAAATAGCGCGATCGCCCTCCAGGTTTACTGGAAGAAGTGCTCTTATTTGGGATACGCTAGCCTTTGCACAATTAGTTTAGTTGTTTCTCTTTGATGTTACGTATTTATTAATCTGTGTGCTATATAAGTATAAAAGTTAACAGTAGATTTCGATATGGAATACCTTCCTTTTTAGAGTTCCGTACCCGAAGGGTGCCAAACGGGACCCTATCACTGAGACTTCGTTGTCCGTACGTCTGTCTGTCTGTCTGTCACCAGGCTGTATCTCATGAACCGTGGTAGCTAGACAGTTGAAATTTTCACAGATGATGTATTTCTGTTGCCGCTCGCTGTAACAACAAATACTAAAAAACAAAAGTAATTTAATATTAAGGGGGGCTCCCATACGTGTTTTGTTTTGTGGTTTTTGACCGAGCGAGCGAAGCGAGCGAAGCGTCTCCGTTTCAGGTTTGGGCAAAAATGCTTTCGTATGTCCGGTTGTTCTCCTCTACAGGTCGCATTTATGAACCGATTCTCGTGAAATTTTGTGAGCAGGTTGGAAAAATAAATAGAATTTTTTACTCGAGCCAGTTTTTTGATTTTTTTCAAAATGGCGGAGATAAAATCGCTACAACCCAAACGGCTCGATGGATATTAACAAATGAGGTGTCGTTGGATTCGTAAAGACCATGAGAGTGAAACAGATGAGCGAGCGAAGCGAGCGAAGCGTCTCCGTTTCAGGTTTGGGCAAAAATGCTTTTGTATGTCCGGTTGTTCTCCTCTACAGGTCGCATTTATGAACCGATTCTCGTGAAATTTTGTGAGCAGGTTGAAAAAATAAATAGAATTTTTTACTCGAGCCAGTTTTTTGTTTTTTTTCAAAATGGCGGAGATATGGGGTTTTAAAATGTAAAAAAATCGCTACAACCCAAACGGCTCGATGGATATTAACAAATGAGGTGTCGTTGGATTTGTAAAGACTATGAGAGTGAAACAGATTATATAATTTTAGTAAAAAGTCAATAGGTTGTATAAAAGATTGCGAAATGTAGTTTACAAAGTTATTGGTGCGGCTACTTTCATACTGCATGTACGTAACCAGGTACATTCATAAGTTTGTATGTGTTATTGAAAGAAAATTATTTGGGTTATTTTTTTTTATGTGTTTTAGCAGTTCAGCTTTCCCACCGACATACTCGCGAGGTCTACAGCTCACAGAGCCACTAGTTTATAGATAATAAATAGTACGGAACCCTTCGTGCGCGAGATCGACTCGCACTTGGCCGGTTATTATATGCATTTTTGGCTTGAATATCTACTAAACACGGCACGTGTGTGCTGTATTATAACGTCGCAGGTAAGTAACGTTAAAATCCCATGTTTAACCACTAACCTAAAATCACTTCAAGCCTTGACACCTCCTCATCTTGTGTGTGTACCTATCAATCAATAGGCAAATAGACACTTTCAATACTTTCCAGCAACGGAGAACCAACACATATACGCAAATTAAACTGGCTTTCCATGTAGCTATAACAGGCACAAAGGTATGGCAAAAAAAGTAGTTAAAAAAAAGAGGTTTAACCGTCTGCCGTGTGGTCCGGGCCGCCTGAGGCTTACTGGTCAATAGGTGCTTCGATAGATAAAGATTGAGTGTACAGTCAGCTACAAAGTTGCGAAGGACCAGAACACTGTATTGAGATTTCACGCTTATAAGGGACTAAAATTGAACTGCGAAGGTGGTTTACTTTACGACGCGCGTCGATTGTTGTTTCTAGGTTTATGTAAAATGTATAAAGTTTGGATTATTCGAGACTCTACCCTTAACCTTTAGCAAAAGCACGCTAGAGGTCGTCTTTAATAGACTGGAGGCTGCCACCAAAGCCCGGGTTTGAAACCCAGCTGGCGAGAAATAGAAAAAAAGTTGCTAAGTGCGAGTGCGAGTGTATAAGTATGCACTAGTTTATGTAGTCTATTGATTTGTAAGTAATAATTATATGTACTGTACACATGGGTCTACTCCTGCTCAGCAATCCACCTATCTCATCCCTATTTGGTTTGCTGGAAGAGATCTCTTATTAGAGATAAGCTCGCCTTTGTACACTTTTTCTATGTTTTTTACTGTCCTATGTAACTTTTTGTGTGCAATAAAGAAATTATGAATTATGAATTATGAGTCGGACTCGCCCATGAAGGGTTCCTTAGTAGCAAGAAATTATAAGACTGGATGTTTGTATTGTAACCTTGTTTTTCATAGTGTTTGTATGAATGACAAAATTATCTTTGCGGTTTTTAATAAATGTTTTATATCTTAAAAACTGCTTATTATATTTTGTTCAAACAAATTTTCATCGAAAGTTTATATTGAGATACTATATATTTTTTTTTATACATTTATCACTATTTTTTCCACTTTGGATGGGTCTGTCTCTTTAAAGATTGACTTTGAGGAAAAATGGTTCTAGAAACGTCCACTTCATTTTTGAAGACCTATCTATAGACATCCCACACATGTAGTTTTGATGAAAAAAAAAAGTTGTATGGGGAGCGCCCCTTAAATATTTTTTTTCAGTTTTTGTATAAAAATCGTAAAGCGGTTCATAGAATACATCTACGTACCAAGTTTCAACTGTGTAGTCCTAATAGTTTTGGAATAAAGTTGCTGTGACATACGGACGGACGGACAGACAGACTTGACGAAACTATAAGGGTTCCTTGTTTCTCTACGGAACCCTAAAAAGGTCTTGAATGTAAGTATATCAAAATTTAAGACCTCACCCTGGGGTATGTGATGTCGGGTTTCTGGTCCTCATCATATTAGATAGATTCCCATAAATACAGGGTATCCTACTAAGTGTGCATAAATGAAATTTTATACATGTCCTTGTATGCTAAATACAGGGTGACATTATATTAGCTGATCATATCTTGGGAAATGATAGTACCCATCATTATCAACAACTTTCCCCAAGAAACATATAGTCGCAAATGAAAAAAAAAATTCGTCCCACAGTAAATTGCCCCGATCAGCTGATTTCACGTTACTGGAGACCCAAAAAAAATTTTTGGTTTGCGACCATTATGTTCCATGGGGAAAGTTGTTCATAATGATGGGTACTATCATTCCCCAAAATACGGTCAGCTAATTAAATATCACCCTGTATTACTTTTTACAATAATCATATCACTCATATTCTACTAATTGGCAATCACCACACGTGTGAATGACGTAATTTTGGATGATCGCTTCCGATTTTTTATTGGGAGTCTAGCACAAAAACTGTTTCATACAAACACAAAAAAGCTATGAGTCAGGTAGAGTTAAAAAAAGTATAAACAATGGTAGTGATACATTTAATGGAATAAATTTTGATCATCTTCAGTGATAAAATATGATACTACTTATGTTTTTAACTAGATAAATTTATTCAATATGATTTATCAATGATCAATTAAAGTATGTATTGTATATGCATATTCAAGGTAATAAATACGTCAACATTTGCCTACTTCTTAAAAGTTTAATTGAAATACATTTAAATATGAAATTAAATTCAGACAGTTCCATAAATCGTCTTGCCCGACTGTACATTGTTTCATTCACTGTCAATAACGCTACAATGTAGATGTCAGACAAAATTCTAGTTCATTTGTGAAATGTAGTGATCATGTCAAGTACAGTGATGTTTGGCCAACGGTATTTGCACTGTGAATTGGTTTTGAATCGAGAGCAGCTAAACATGAATCGGGAAATATCCAACAGTGAATTCTAATATCAACTCGAGAAGACCGATTCATTACATATCTTATTAGAATCGAATAGGCTTGTGGCCAAGGTAATCCAATAAATCTAGGAACAAGTCTTAAGTTGAAGCATTATGTACAAAATGGCTTGACATTCTCAGAATTCTATAATTCCAGCAGATATATTTTATAAAGTAAATTTTGTGCAAAAAAAGACAGCATTTGATGGCACTTTTACATCACGTCATTCTGTTGTTTTTTCATAGAACTCAGGAACAAAAGTTTCGTTTTGACAGTTCATAAAAAGTATATATTTTGACTTGACAGGCCACAAGCCTATTGTAAAGATTGTGTTTTCTGTGGCTGTAAAGACTGCTGCTAAACTTGAGAGGTACTTAAATATCGTCATCATTTCCTATGTGAGTGACTGTATGAATATGAGTGTTCACCTTTATGTTTATAGTAGGGACATAAGTAATAAATGGACCTGAATGTTATTACTTATATTCTTGTGTGTAAGGTATGAAATTATTCCTTCTATTAAAGTTGTTCAAGTTATATGCAGATTGTTGTAAATAGATTTCTAGATGTTTTTATGAAATTGTTCATAATCATGGCAACACTTAAATCAGCTAAATAAACGTATTCTTACTGACACATACAAGTTTGGTACCAATGCTTTTTTTATGATTCAACAGCCAAATCGCGCTTGACTTATTTTTTTTAAATTTCTTGCGCGTGTCTATGGTCTCCGGCACTCCGCTGTATGAATCATCTCATTTAACGATCCAACTACGTGTCTGTATGTATTTTTTACATATAATTACGATTTAAATCGTGAGACCGAGTCTAAGAGCATGCGTGCCAAGGAATGTATACGTTAACCTGCTTAGTACTTGAGAAAACGATCGTAATATGTAGTATGGTTTTATTGTTTGCATGTTGATAAATACCAAAGAGATCATGTTTTTGTAAAATTCCAGGACCTGTCATTTGGAGAGTTTTAGTTCAACTAATGTTACTATGTTCTCTAATATTACTATACTATGAATGAAGTCAAACTATACAAAATTTTATTATCATTACTGCTTAATGATTATACCGTATAAATTGGACAAATCGCTAGTTTATCAACCTTAATAAACATGAACAAAGCATAGGTCCAACTAAATTGTCTGTCTGGTATTATATTCAAAACATCCTCACTCGAACACAAGTCAGACAAAACAAAAACAAAACGCTCGCGGATTGCTAAAACGAACCATCTGGAGCAAAGGAAACGAAATCCCGTCTAAAAAAAAACTCATTTACTTACAACTTGTTGGTGCAAAAAGTTAATATCTTCCTGACAAACAAATGTGTCTCGGTTTTCGACCGCAAAAGGCATGTTTGCTTTGGGTGTGCCGGCGCACAATTGCGGGCAATTTTTTCCCTGTCTCTACCTGAATTACCGGCAGAAATGACGTTTTGACCACGCAAACGACGCCGTCATCTCAGGGTGTGGTATTAAAAGTGAATTATGCACTTCCGTTTACGTCCACCGTCCACTTACGTTTGTTTGAAAGTTGGTACGTATCTGTGAGAAATTGTCAGAAAGGATGATTTAACTTTTTTATAATAGTGTCTTATAATCTGAGTCATGACTGAAATTAACTCTTCTTGATTTATCAATATTACATCCATGTTACTGACCCGAAGAGTGAAATGTAATTGTTTGTAGTTTTTAATCAATTTCTGAAGATACAAACAACTTGATCGACTAAATCTACACTTCAGAACCGATTCGTACACAATATTTAGCAGTTACATTATACATAACTGGACGCAAGTATACATTTTGTAGTACAGAACGCGTGTGGCAGCAAGTAGGGTCATAAATAAGTGATTGCCCACGTGCCTTCTAACCCAAATAGCATTCAAACAATTAGTAAAACAGTTTGTATGCGATATGAACAACGAACACCATCGGTCACCCATCCACGCTACAAGATTTACACGTGCTGAACTTTACTATCTGAAATGACCTTCTAATGCGTTAACTAATCCATGGTGTGACCAGTGTGTGAGATTTCTACCATAGTTGTAAAAAATATTTCTTTTAGAACAACGTTGTTCTTTTGTTTTACTTTTGTTTTGTTTTCCGTGTTTACTCTATAATTCCTAGTAAACACATTCATGACGGCCAGTAAATAAATTTATAACACGGCATACTGAAACGTCCGACGTCCACAAAAAACCCCAATATTTTGTTCTGTTTTTATAGGTTTTGAACTTTACCTCGATATCCCACATATTGAAAATCGCGGGCCGTGTACTTTGGGCGGGGGAGCTAGAGCTGACAATATAGATAGGTATTTGCCTAAAAAGAGCATAGGCTTCAAATAGTAATTCTGCATATAACCACGCCTAACAAACTGAACTTTAAAATCCATGAGAACATTACTGGTATATATATAATTTCCTTTGCACCTGGTAACACCGTTACTTTTCTACCGACAAAGTAGTTTGGACTAATGGATGAGACCGTTAGCCGGACGATATGGACACTCATAAATCTGACTTTGAGTGGATTGTTTTATCATTTGTGTTTGCCCAGTGAAAGCTTGTACCGTACTGTAAAGAGTACCTATCTTGACACAAAGATTTACACCCGAATTTTTCTGTTTACTCTGAGTTTCACGAATCGATTTTGAATTTTTAAGTTGTTACTTAACTATTACTAATTTATTGGCAAGAATCCCATAGGATTTTCATTTGTTTCCGATGCTATAAGGATATGCTTAAATAAAAAAAAAACTTAGCCGGTTATTTCACTCCTAACCAATAAAATAGGTAAAGACTACAGTAAATTACTTTTATAATCTAAAAGTTGCGTAAATGCTAACTATATACCGAATGCAAGTCAAACAGTTCGTTGTGTATACAGACATAAGTTAAAGAAAACCGACCCCACCCGCTGGGTCCGATTGAATTTTGAGAAAAGAAAGAGAACGTCAATCTACCACAAAGCGATACCTACGTTCTTCGCTCTAATGACCTACACTACACATATTTAGGGTTCCGTACCTGAAGGGTGCCAAACGGGACCCTATTACTAAGCCTCCAATGTCCATCCGTACGTCCGTCTTCCGTCTGCCCGTCTCACCCAGAGTTTCACGAATGCTTAGCAACTGAAACAAATGACTATCCTATGAGTTTCTCGCGATGAAATTGTAGTTAAGTGACAACTTCAATTTCAAAATAGTCTCGTGAAACTCGGGGCCAGTGGGCTGCATCCCACAAACCGTAACAGGTAGAAAGTTGAAATTTACAAAATATTTATATTTTTCTTTCCGCTACAGCAATAAAGAATAAACTACAGGAAATAAAAAAATAAAGGTGTCCTAACACAAGAAACGTGTTTTTTGTAAATATACTTGTACGATGGTGCGAAACCCTTCGTGTGAAAGTCCGAATCGCACTTGACTGATTTTTTATAGACACAGCAGTCACGGCTAATAGGTAAATTGATTACATAGTCAATACACAAAATTATACCTTTAAACGACTAGACAGTAATGATCATCAAGTTATTTTAGAACCCAAATTAAGGTTTGATTAAACGAGCTGCATTCCAAATTTGGGAAGATATCACTTACCATTTTGTAGACAAATTCCTTTACGCATAGTTAACATGGGTTGGTTTAATGATGGTAGTTAATCTAGCGTGCTTACCTGTAAAGGAAAGAAGATAATTTAGGAACAATTGGTTTGGATGAGATAGATTTATAAATAGTAGATATAGTATAAATACTGTGATGATAGAAATTTAGCCCATTAATAAAGTACTACTTTGTTTCTTACACGTTGGAAGTTATTATTCAATATCCCAAAAAGCTATTTTGAAAATGTGTGAACCAAATCAAGTAAGCAATCCCAAACAGATGCCAGATACAGCAGCAGATGTGAGGTCCTTCATGACAAAAAACTCCAAAGTACCCATAAAACAATACCCATAACTGAGCTTTGTAATGAAAAAATATTCCATTCAGAATATTGCATACTTGAATAGCAAATAATCGGTTCTGGTTACCGACAACATACTATGAATGAATTACGAGTATTAGCGAGAAAAACACAAGCAGTGATCAGACCATATATGTAAGACTTACAAAGTGGATATCGGTATTCAATGATACATATTCATCAGTGTAATGACAGATAGGTAAAAGGAACCATTTGTAAGACTTGTAGCTTTATGCACAGATAGCTGCTCAAATAAAGTACTGTTCAACGCATATAACGTGTTCTAAGTATATTTGTAAATACATATCTACAGAAAATAAATACATTTGATTTTGATTTCACTGATACTGTCATTGCCCGAATGAGGTTTAGTGGCAGCATGACTTTAAGTTTCAGTCAAATTCATATTTATATTCTTTATTTAACAGAGAAACATTCAAAATACAACGAATGAATGAATGAAAGAAATATTATACGCAAAGGCGAACTTATCTCTATCTCTCTACCAACAAACCCAGGCTGGACAGGAAAGTGAATGCATGAGGGAGGACAGTCCTACTGCACAATAAAACTATTTGTCAAGTTACCTAAATTACAACTCAACTAGAGAGTAGTCAGTACTTAAACAAATTTTGAGTTATAGTTTGCATGTCTATGCCGGGTGCTTAATAGATAAATCATACAATTTTTATGTAAAATTACAGATGAATCTGTCACATATAACTTATTGGGTCATCTTTTACCAAACCATTATATGCTTGCTTACACACATACCTATACAAAATAGTGGCGTCAACACAGACTCACACACATAGATCAATACAAGGTTAGGTGTGATAAGGGAGGTTGGCGCCTGATACCACTAGAAACATAATCGATTACGATAAGACTCTAACATGTTCAGACTTTCTTGAAACAATGACTGCACTTGCAGCTGTGAATGTAATTGTAATAGTTAGAAAAACAAGTGAATCATGATCATACTAAAGTATTTTCATATCTTTTGTAGTAGAGACAAGATTTTACTCTCGCTTTTTCCTTTATATGGAGTGAAATTGATAAACCCTTAGTCAAAAAGCATGACCGTAGTATGTTTGTTATTTTTATCTTCATTGGACGCAGGTGGACGTAAAGTTATCTCAACTCAAGCCAAGGTTTTCCTTGACACCTACCAGAAGTTTGCCTTAGTTTATTAATACTAACTATGCTAAAGCTCTGCTCATTTCGCGTACGTACCTCATATAGGCTATACGTGTAAATATTGTTGCGTCAGATTCATACGTAGCCCAAGCCATACAAGTCATGCAAGCCATACAATCTACCGCCGCGGCAGCCACTATTTATGGCCAGGAATTTCTAAAGAAAACATAATTAATTACGGTACGCTATCTGTTTATGGCTGTGTCATGATCTGAGGCTATTTCTGTTGATACAGATACATAAAATTGATTAATGTTATCAAAACTATGACGGACGGCATTTCCGTTGATCATATAAAATGTTTTTTTAATGTGTTTCAGGGAAATCCTTATTTGGATAATGATTACATTTGTGATTATGAAGAAAGGGATGGAAGACAGATGTTTAGGAAAGTAAAATATAAATACTTTGGACCACCAAGAGTTACAGAGTATCCGTTCATTCATAATTAAGAGATACTGAAAAACAGTGACTATAAAACAATAAACCCAGAAAACAAAAGTAAACAATGAAAATCCAACTACTCTTGTGGTCATAGACATAGGCGCAGACAAAGAAATTTGGAACACAGATAAGATACTCATCTTTTTTTATCTACCAACAAAACCTTATCTGCCGAACCGTAAAATAGTACGATTTCAATTTAGAAAACAATACATTTTTTCTCAAGTTGAATTGGGTTACTTGGAATTGCTTTGGATGCTCTGAGTTTGGATGTAATGAGATAATTGGTAAGTTATTGTAGAAAGAATCTAATAACCTGGTTATTTTACACGAGTATACCCATACACGCATTTAAAAATATATATGTACATTTAAATTAACCAAAACATACTGGATGGCGCCTGAATGTCGCTAAATTGTTGAACCTATTCACATTTGTACCATTTCACAATTCTTTAAAACAAATCATGTCATCACTTTGCATATTCCTTAAAAGAACGAGAGGAAAGCGTTGGTCCATTCAGTAACTTCAATCCACTACAAAATCAACTATTTTTTTGTCAAATTGTGGATAAGTATAATATGGAAAGACAGTAAGTAACGTTCCCGCAATTTTTTATCGGTTCAAGGTACTGAATCAGCAGGGTAATAATCGATACCCAATCGAGTATTTCCGAGTAGGCCCCCTGTCCTCGATAACATATCGAACGATAATTTTATTGTACCAATCAGCGTTATCGCTGATAGGTACCGATAAAGCCTGTCGCCAGTATGGCGTGTTATTGAAATTTCGAAATTGCAACCCTATTATTACTTAATTGGAGGTTTAGTCACCGATTCGAAAAAAAAATCGTCTCCTGATATTTCAAATTTGAAAGCCAATTTAAGTTATCTGGGTTTTGCCAAAATGAGCTATGACAGGAGTATGAGCGTCTTCATTGAGATTTATAAATATTTTCATTGATTGTCTTTTAGTAGTTAGTGTATCAAAAGGGTGTCCTTAATGCGATAATTTCACAACGATACTTATAACAATGATAGCAATATCACGTCCTGATATCAATCGGAGTATACATTTTTTGTTGAATTTGAGCAATTAAATTTAACGCACCATATCTTTAATTTAAACATGCAAGTTAAGCAATGGGCTGTTGTACTTGACTTTGCGAAACAGCGACCGGTTTTTGAAAATAATAACCAACAGATATTATCGAAACGTCTTGTTGGATGACATAGTTCCCTATATTACTCAACATTTGTAGGTTAGGGGGATTGATGCTTAGGTATAAGGCCCGTGTATCGGTAAAATTTTACTTGTTTCCTTATTAGCTCATGAAATTGAATCCACTGAACCTATTTAAATATAATATCAAATAGATAGAACCCCATCATAAAGTAGTCTACTACCTTTGCAAACAATGGCATTAAAATCCGCCGTTTGACCAGCAAGGTAAAACACAGACAGACGCTTCAAACTTATAACACCCCTCTTTGTTCGACGTGGTTGGTTGGTTGGTTAATGGTTATAGTCAGTTATTTCTACCTTAAACGCAGAAATTTAAAATATCAGCAAAGTTCTCAAAAAATAACTACTTAAAGTACTTACTGAATTAATGCTCACTTCGTATCATTTAATTAATCAATGGTAATGTAATGAGCGCATTGCTATCGGCCTCGGTGATTTAAGGTTTAACAAATTGTAATTACTCAGTATTATCGAGATTTGGGCTTTTTCTCGCCTGTTTATCACTGACTACTGCTTTCTTCCTTACATCCACTATTTGTTGAACCCTGGTTGAAACTTCTTGGATTAAAATCTCCATACTATTGTAATTAAATTGGCAATCTTATGGGACTTTGGTTGCTGGCTTTACGTTGGTCGTTATTATTGTATTGGAGAAGGCTATTATTGAATTGCGTAAGGTAACAGAATTTACTGATACATGTTTTGTGATTGTCTTTAATTTATTGCATTGGCTGTTTTGTTTCCGATAATAACTCTAAATAATGGAGCAAACATTCACATTAGCTAAGAAAACTATGTATTGTCAACTTGGGATTTTCCCGGATTTATACTTACCGTCCTCGCCAAGTTCCTTTGGCTTTAAGAAAGTTGTGATATCTCTTTTTTTGAAATTGGGTAAGGTGGGGTGAGAGAGAGAGAGATAACAGAGCCAAAGATACTTAACGCGACCTGTACTTATAACTTTAGAGTTAAATTATGGAGAACTAACTGACAGCAAGGCTGTTAAGGTTAGGAACCCTTTTGAAATTTTTAGGTTTACAACTCCATAAAACACGTCGAACGCTCATTCGCTTTAGTTGTGTATTCCGTGAGTAGATACTTACTAGTTTTATAGTTGCATCCTCGCTTTCAAATTTAAACGCATATTTCATCTCAGTTTATTTATAATTTGATGTTTTGCATGTTAACTTCAAGATTTTCTTTAACAAGTTTTTTTAAATACCTTTCTTATCAGCATTATGGAAGGCCAGCGGCAAGCGCCTAAAAGATATGATAAGCTAACAATTCCTAGAAATTGCCGACATTACCGCTATTCACACCCAACTAACTATCTTATCATCACAGCTATTAATAGACTTATGGCACCGCTTTCCTACTTACGCGACCATTAGATGGGCCAATTTCTAAAGGATGTGAATTGACTACACGCGTTATCTGTCTGCTACTAATCAAAACACAAAGACTACAGAAGTTAAGTTTCTTACAAATGGACTCATTCATGGACATTCCATGACGAACATAAAATCTGACATCTATACCTTTCCCAAACCACCCAGAGTGCGCTTACACGCTATACTTAATATCGTTGTGCGTAGTTTTATAAAGCGTCCCTTCTGTTGTCTGTACTTTGTGGCCTAGGTCTCGACTGGCGTCAGTCCGATACCAATCGCAGACTAGCCTCAATACTCGATACTAAAACTACCGATTCGATACCAGACGATTTTATTGAGATTAGAATCGCCGCAATGCCTGCGCTTGAGTGCCGTGAAAATGATGTAACAGATATGGATGTTGTGGAGCATGATCCGATAAAAGCTGGGGATGAATATTGTGAGGCTTTACTTGGACTTGGCAGAATAAATTATTCTGGAGCAGAAATATGTAAGCATGAGGTTGATTTAGGATAAAAAGATAACGTTTTATCATTCATCAAATCTAATAAACTACTCTACAAGGAAGAAATAATCGAACAGGTAACCTTGTTTGATGGTCGAAAAAATTGCCCAATAAAAAAATAAAATGAAATGCACAAATGAGCATGACGAAGTATACGCGATTGCCTTTAAATTATATGATAAAGGATTTATTGGAATCGTGACTAAATAAACTTAACAAATCATCACAGATAGCAATACCGACGGTGACCTTCCGAAAATATTTTGCTGTGATCAAATATATAACCATCGAGCAAATGCCAGGACCTTCGCTAACCCCTGAGGTATTTCTCTAAAGATGTTATCTTATCAGTGTGACTAAAGATAAGGGCTACACGCCAGCTGGTGTATTTCAAAATGCTAGCTGCAAAGCCGACAAAACTTACAATTGTTTTAGCACTATAGCGGATATTATGGTAAACATAAACAGGCGTTGCACTGAATGGAAAATCTTTACATAAAATGGAAATATAATTTTAGGTGTCGCAATTGGTAACAATTTTTTTTTTCAACTTTGTTGTATATTCATGGGATGCATCTAAGATTGAAACTTAAAGGTAAATAAAATGATTAAGAATAATCTCCAAAATACCGATATAACGTGACCATACACACCTAAAAAGGAGGATCGTGATTCCTTTTCAGCTTAAAGAACAATGGTCCACATTGTTTCATTAAAAAAATTACAACCCAAAGCACCGTTTTAAAACTGCAATCGCCCTGGCAATCCTGGCATTGACCGTACAATCAATTACGTCCGTTATTAAAAAAGGACCCATTTAAAGTGCTCATTATGCAAATTCCGAACACCTCTGCCAAAGTATTAGAGCCTTTAATCCTCATGAATATAGATACGAATTTTCCATGCTCAATGAACAGACATCAGATGGTTCAGATACATGGGTGAATGCCACAAAATTGCTGCTTGGCTGTGTGAAATTTTCGCAAATGAATTGGTGTTTATACCTAGGGTCAAATTGGCACGATTGTGTGACACCAACAGGATGTGTCATACGGTCTGCTAACAGCAACTGGTTGCATGTCACAAAGTGTGGTTTCCTTGCTTTTGTGTTTGTCTCAATACATATTGTTTGGTCTTTTGTTTAGAATTTCATACAGTTTATGGGCATTTATTATGATATCATAATACTGATGCTAATATCTGATAATGTCATGTCTACCATGGCGATTGTGTAGGTCTAGAATTGAATTGCTGTTGTTGAAATAGTTAGTAGAATTATAAAATTCTAAACCTAGATAGATAGTTTAGAATGTTTAGAATTTCAGGTAATAGTTTAGTGAGTGGTTTTTATATTTCCTTCAGTAAGTATTGAATATAATGCCTATGAAAATTAAATAAAATTAACTATTTCATAAATTCGCAAGCAAGATTCAGAATCATACTCAAAACAACTGTTTATAGAACTGTATACAACATCCATACCAGCTCATCTCAAGGGTATATTGTCAGATTCCTACATCCTTTCTATTGGCAAATAAATTGATAGGCCATTGGTACCATTGAGAGGCTGCTGCTAGATTGCAATCTTGTACAATGCGATCCTGTACGTGCCTGCATTGGGTTTCTCTGGAGCTATGATCTAGGGTTGCTGCTTTAATCTTGAAATAAGAACCTGTCTGTGGATCCGTCACGTCTTCTTGGGTGGCAGAGGGACAATTGTACCTAATTTTAGCTAGTTATTCAGTACTAAATATCGTGACATGACAGGATCTTTCTAGACGTAGATACCGGCATAATCAGAGATTCTACGGAGCTTCTTCAATTTGAGGCCTATATCGCTAGTATAAACCACGAGATGGCACGAAGATATGGTAGATTTATTCTAAAATTTGGCGCCGTGTAAACTCTGTATTATTTTCTTCATCATCATCAGTAGCTTGTTTCCGCCTACTGCTGGGTATAAGCCTCCTCCTTTTAGTGGCAACTTATCCGGTTCTGTTCCAGTCGAATCCAGGTCTTTCTCACAATATGCGTAATGTCATTCCATTGATTTATTTAATTAAGTATTTATACTAAAGGATCGCCAACCCTACACCCAAGTGCACAAATCATGCTTCGTTTATAACCCGGCTGAACAAAGGCGTGCGTCTATTAAACGTTTTATCACACTTCCTACATTACATCTTACATGTACCGCACAGTGCATGTTCTATTGTGCGATACTACTTTGGCCTCATGTTGACTTTACCTTCGTAAGAATTCAGAGAATACCAATAATATACAATTACAAGTATCTTAACTCAGGATGTATAGTACAATTCAGGCATTTATTTTTCAAATAAAAGGTGATCAAAAATCTTTGTACAAAATCAAAAAGTTGGAATTATAACTTTAATCGTCACGGACGCAGCTGCAACAGCTGTGAGTTAGCGGAATTTGCTCAGGAAATGGCTGGTGTTGTAGCGGTGTTGATCAGGATAATCTCGTAGGAAAGTGAGTACTTAAAAGTAGTAGTAATGAATTTTACTTTGGAGCAGTGTATGTATAAATAAAAGACAAGTAGAACTCTAAATCATAGCATCATTAATCCATTCCAATCGGCATTGACTGACAACCTTCACAGATCGAGAACTGGATCTCAATCATAATGTAATAGACGTGAAAAATACCGCATGATGTTACGAACCAAACGAGCCTGACGAAAGAACCGTCAATATCTAACTGTAAGTGAAGTCTTTGAAATTGCTCTCTCTATTGTTAAACTAAACATGACCACACACTAAGCTGCAATATACTATTTACAGGTCTACTACCAACATAAAAATACACTCAAACAGAAAAAACCAATTCCACGTTTTCAACTATGACCTAGTTGAAAACATGGAATTGGTTTGCTCTACAACTTTGAGTACCGTAAGCTACAATGCAACCGCATTAAAATACAGTCAGTGATTGCTTGATGCAACAAATGTGCAGTCTGTTTTCAACTCGGTCGAGTTGTAATATATATTTTGATATTAAAGCCAAATGTTTGACTGGCTTTAAGGTTATTGGGAATATACGAGTGGATGCAAGTGTAACTAGTTTTAGACGAGATGGTGCGAATCACGAAGGCTTTGCCCTACTTTAGAAACTTGTGTGAAATTTGAGTTTAACTATACAGCTGAATGCATAGTTGATTGAGCTGTCCATAAAGAGATACTTTAAATACTATGAAGCTTTTGGGCCAGACATGGAAATAGTCAAAACACATTTTGTTAAATATACGTAATTGCGCAACTAATGACCGATAAGTCTTTCTGATTCTAAACCGATAATTCACTTTGATGGACAATCAAAGCCACCTTTTACACAAAATATCTAAATATCTCGAATCATTTCCTGGATATAGACAAACAGTCACACTTTTTCTCAAGAAAGAAGATAAATAATTCTCTAAACAGGGAGCTTGGAGAGGAGATTCGTAATAAATATCCTATGGAATTTTAGCTCTTTACAACACTATTTCCCTCACAAGACTATTGCAATAATGTCAACCTGTACGAAGTGTTTAGCAATACCGTTCCATTCTCGTCCGATTCCGATACGACTGTATCGGTACACGATCGGTCTCAGCTCAACAACGAGTTAATGAGCTAGGGTGCCAGGGTTGGGTTACCGCTTAATTGAAAGTTTAGTCGGGGTTGGTGAACGGTGAAAGTGTGTGTGAAGTAAACGCCTAGTGGGTTAGATGGAATTAGGGACCTGTTGCACGAAACAATTTAGAAAGAGCAATTAAAATAAGCTAATCTTACTATGGAGTACATATAGCTAAATCATTTCGGGGCTGTGATATCTCACTTAAAAGTTTTTCCAATACAAAAAGTATTACTTGAAGCTCTATTATCTCAGCTTCAAAATGGTTTACAGCAATGCTTCCTCTTTAAATATAATACAATAAGATACTGCTACCAAATAATGATAAAGAGATCGGTGGCCGCGAATAAAAAAATGACGTCAAAATGGTCCCAAATAGTAGGTTACCAAAACCCCTTTAAGTTCCGTTTAAGAATATAAAAAAATAGAAACAAATGAAATGAAATGAAATGAAATTTATTTATTTCACACACAAGAACAAGAAATGACAATCTATGTGAAACTGAGATTTTCGCGATCAAATAAGTTAGATTACAACTTAAATGGTTCGTAGTTCATAGCTTAAGAGGTTTGATGGTTTCACTTCGAAAAGAAAAGAGTTTGTTAATTACTTAGTTTTGATTGCCATTGACTGTAGTAACTGCATTATTGTAGTGTAGATGCTGGAAAGTCAGTGGAAAGTCAATAGATGGACGAGTGAATTTAAGAGATGAGTGTAGCCCAGATATTGCATTGCATTTTTGGCCGCGACATGCCGTATTGATTTTAGGACTACTGCGAATGATTTTTAATCATTCTACTCAGTACTCGATAGTTAAGAATGCACTTCGGGCTTTGGTTTAATGACCACAATTGAGGCGTTTAACTCTCGATAGATTTTTTAAAAGATGTATTTTTTTAACCTCTGCCACTCTATGTCGGCACTGTTTGAAGAAAGCTTTTGCACCAAATATTAAAATCCTTTGTTCAGCCTCTTCAGGGCGATGGAAGGGCGTAAAATTACCTCCACGGGGCAATACAAAATTGATCACGACTTCCATGCCAAACTTTTACAATACAGTAGCAGGATAATTGTGGTATTTTGTTGTGACGTGAGAGATTGCATGCAACACTCAAGAAAATGAACGTTTTACATATTTATTAGGTGCTGTTCTACGAATTGTGTAATTAGATATTTTTAATATCCACTTCTGTGCCGCCTGGTCTTGTGGCTTGTTATTGACTTAATTTTAATTATTATTACCAATAATAGTAGCACCATTATTTAAGGTAAGACTAAAGAAACTCCTTAACCTTTTTGTTGATCATTTTATCTAAGCATTGTTTATACTCGTAAAATCAGATTTGGTTACCTTTTATCGCACATGAAAATACATGCAAAATATTGATATAAAATCAGCATTAATCTATCTGAAATATCATCAGACTGTCATCTTACTGCCGAAACCGTGGGCTTACGCTTCATTTGCAGCTCAAAAGCATTCATTTATCACGAAAAAGTCGACACACCAAAACCCGTGTACAGAAATGATTAACAGCTTCCCGTGTTCCCAAAAAATTTACGGCACAAACAAATTTGTTTTAATTAGCGTTTATAATTTACAGTACAGACGAAGTTTAATGCCCAGTCCGTTAGCTGTGTGGGTGCGTTGCGTGTTGCCCAATTCATGAATGGACTAAGCTCGAGCCTAGTCCGGTCCGCCTACAGTAAGACTGAGTCAATGAAATCACTTGAAGTACTCACCAGCGATGTTAGTACAAGCCGACAAGTTGAATTTGTCATTACGACACAGCAGTGTCTGCGGGCGAAGGTCAATCTTGATTTTGTCGCGTTATTTGCGCCGATTATTTTTGCGGGATGCAATGTGATTTGATGGGATTTGCAATATCTATGTGTTGTGCAATTCCATCGATGGCGAAATATTAATAAGATATCAAATTCAAATGGTTTGTGCAACTATTACACAATATTCCACCTTTGATATAGCCAGTTAAATCTGGAGACATCTATACAACGACGATGACAAAAGTGCAGAAGTAAAAATACATATCAGCGTTAACATTAATAAAACTGAGCTGATTCTCACCACTTTCCAAAAGGAGCTGCTAAACTGTCTTCACAGAATAATAATATAGACCTTAGATGTGTGTGATTGCCCGTCCATTGTTTCGCTTTCCCCTGGGTGTACTCGGAATTGGCAAATAGGCCATTGTGCTGATAAACCCCTTGGCTGTATCTTAATCCGGTACTTGCATAGCCTTTTAGAGTACTGGGTAAAAAGTTGAAACGTTTTAGTTTACCACCTGGCTAATTTAGTGTTGAGTGGTTCTTTGTGAGAACAAGTAGAATAATGATGAGTTTAGGAGTTCTTATACCTACGCAGTAGTCTTATATGATAAAATGACAGGTGATGATATAATCCAAGATACTTGAAGCAAACTCAGCTAGCCCTTTTAGTCGAGAGATCGTTATTCTCCTGGCCGAAAAGGAAAAAAAATTGACATCAAGATTAGGGGAAATTAAGTTCTCATCCCCTTGCAATAAACATTAATTGACGTCTTGGTACCCACTGTCAAAGTCAAAGGACTCTTTTGTCCAAAAGCCACTGGGCCGGAGTCATATAACTCATATATCATAAAACGTGTAGTCTGTAACTCAGATTTCAGAGATTTCTGAGAAATATTACATCGACTTTTTTGCACTCTTCAATAATAATAAAACCATAACCCATTTCAAAACAATTGTACTGCTATTTAACACCATTTACGTGTCTTTTAGTTTCGGATTCGAACCGGAGATAAGGGTCGAAGGCTTGCGAAAGTGATCCGCGGAGTACACTGAATTACAACCGACAATACGTGGGAACGAGATTAGATACATTGCAGTAAATAGTGCATTCACAACTGCATTCGTTTGCTGTTCAACAGCTTACGTTTTGTTATTTTTAGATACTTCTTGACTTTTATATCTTTCAAACGGAATTTTATCATAACTAATAGCTCGTCCTGTGGACAAAAAGACCCAATTCTTTTGTTTTATTTTTTATATTTTTTGATATATATTACCGGAAATTAAAAAAATATTTATGTGGACAGGTAAAAAGTCGTGGGCCGTGGCCTTTTGGACAGACGAGCTAATAATTATATCAAATGCACTTCAAAATTAATATCAGCAAGGTACTTCTGGATTCAAAAAATACTTACCCCAATTAGTAGGTTGTATTTGAACTCCGGCCGTACCCGAGTCGTTAAATGATTCATTAAGGATTACTAAGTAAAGAATTTTGTATGAAAATTCAAATTTGGAATAGGTTTAATCGTTCATTAAATGACTCTGAGTACGGCGGTTAAAGTCTATAATTTGCCTAAAATAAGTATGCCCAATTACCCAATGTTCTGTCAACTTCAAAAAACCGGGCTTTCAGATTGTAAATATCAATAATTATTTTATAAGTGTCAAAAACAACATTATACACCAGATATAATAAGGCTACTGACATCAAACCTGCGCTTTAACGAGCTGCCCAGTGCCCATTCGTTTTCAATATCCTTAAACACAACTTATGCTCTGTAATTTTGACACCTTACGGACCTATGACAACTTTTTGTTGCTACTGACCTCCTTAAGTGCAAAATAACGTGACAGTTTCTGATGTAATAACAGATTTTCGATATTCTTTTTACTTGAAATTCACGATAATGGTAGTTATCCAATTATCACGCCTTTAGCATTTAAGTTTATGGCAGTCACTAAAATAATGTGGTTTTAAAGAGCAAGAAAGATAGAAGAATCATAAAATCGGACGAAGGTCCACGGGGCGCAGCGGCGGCGGCGGCGGCGTAAAGTGCATGAGCCTGAAAGTTGTTATGCATAGCATTGAAGAAGAAAAAATCAACGAATGATGGGTATGTGATAATGATATGCTTGGCTGACATCTAATAAAATGCACGGATTTTTTAATGTAACTCAAAAGTTACTTTACAGATTTTAAATAGTCCTCGTATTGATAGTTGCTTGTAAGGCCTTTGATTTATTGTTTACAATTAGACCAGGCCAGGTAAAACTGCAATCTCTATAATTGCGACGATGCCGATGACTAGTCGCCTGTCATGCAAAAAAGAGTATTGGATGATATACTGCTAAAAGTAGGAATAATGACAACAAAAAAAACTTATTGGTTGGCTTATCTTAATTCTGCACTTTTGGTTACAAATAAATGGGTTCAAGGGACCACAGTTTCTTTTTTTAATGAACTGATGTACACCTTCTCATTTTTAACCGTTAAATAACGACTGACATTTAACAAGACTCTGGTTGATATTTCGTAACGGTATGGCGATTTAAATTTGGATTGTAGCTGTTGACACTCAAAATGTGATTATGCTAAAACATGAGACTTGAGATTGGCCAATGCTTTCGTTCAAATACTTTCCCACTTTTGCACAAACTGTGTACGTTACGTCACCACTATAATTGTTGTTGTAATCACAATATAGGTTTGTCCTCGAATTCAAACTGATATTAAATATCAACTCATCTTATTTCTAGGTAACTAAATTAAGGTTGACTATTTTGAAGTTACCTTAATCAACAGAAATAATGTTTCTAGATGAAATAATATTAGCATAAGTAATCATGATGTAAATTTTATTCAGACTGCAAATCTATTAGACTTTATACTTTATTGCACAGAAAACATAATACCGACTTAATATTGGAAAAAACATGTGAAAAGGCGAGCTTATCTCTAATAAGAGATCTCTTCCAGCAACCCTAGGATGGAGAGGATAATTTAATAAAAGGTAGACCTACATAAGTGCGCAACGATAAATATTAAAATAATAGACTATTTACTAATAAATACATAAATACAGATAAAAACAAAAAAAAATATAATATATAAATAGATACTAAGGTATATTAAGGTAGAGAAAGATAGTGTTCCTTCAAGCGTTTTTTAAAAATGTTGAGTGAAGGACTGTCCATACTACTAGGACTGACCATAATATTTTAATAGAATACCGTCAAGTGAATATAAAAAACCTAAATTTCTATGACATTGCGAATGTAAACGAACAAAACGTCATTCAAATTCACACGCTAACACATTCGAGTTCATTGAACGCCAAATTGCTGAAAATTATGTGAGTAGACTTATGCCAGAACAAGTAGCACATACTGTTAGCCATATATTTGCTTACACAGGTGGCTGCCATAATATCCTGAGTTCCTTAAAATGGATTAAAGCAATAGCAAAATAAGAAACTTTTCTTTTGTTCATTAACTGTGTCTATTGTAATTTTTCTATGGGTTTGCTGTACAAATATCAAATATCTGGCAACAACATTTTGGCGCATTGCCTCTGCCACTCCTTATGGGAAAAAAAGACCCTCTATGTTTGATTTGAAAGAAATCACTTGTTAGATTAAGTTTGAAGTTAACATAGAAATAGGTTAAAGACCAAGCTAAGAAAACGCTTCGCACTAGAGACACCTACGTATCTGCCCACACGTTAAAAAACGACAGAACACATATCAAGCCCACAGACAAGAATAATAAAAAAATACAACAGACACAAGGCGCTTCTGAACACGTGGCTCCACTTGAAGCCGTTACAGGAAGGAAGCCTTTTTATACGAGCATAATGACAGCAACATGTGGCTGATAGAGGAATGGATAGACAGTTGATGTCATTGACCAGTATCTTTACCCATAAATAGGGTCAAATATCATTCATCGCTTTACGACTGTTCACAAACGTAGCAACACAGGGAAAGAAGCTCACACGCTTGGTTGATTGTTACTCATTGGAATGATAAATGATGCATGTACATTCGTAACAAGTTAGTACTACTAAGGTGTAGTAGAGATTTTTGCCACCTGCCTGAGTATATTTTGGCACAATTGGCTGTGCTACTAACAGAAATAGTCTTGTGTAATGAAACTGTAACGTGACGATAGTGTTCTTCTAGGTATTACTGGCATAAGCTTTTGTGTAGGTACTCTAATTTGGGTGATGGAAGAAATTGCTCTTTAGAGATAAGCTCACCATTGTACATGGTCTTGTAAAGAATATGAATATGAAAATATTTACACTGTATGATGGATGACTACCTATATGGCAATCATTAAACATCAAGTCCTTTCCCCCCAACTTACACATGTTACCCATATTCCAATATTTATCGTCCTATTTTTATTCCCAAATAATTTGTACTTTAAGTACATTAATATTATCAAACTAACTTTTTGTCTCTCATAACTTAGTTCAGAAGGAAGTAAAGGATCAATCGAATGTCAGAAGTCATCTAATCTTCAACATGATATACAAGCTAAAAATATACAAGGACCTATTGGCACAGACTTTAAAATAAAAGTAAAGTCGCCATATCAACAATATAGCATCACACATTTTCCCATGCGGGGTTGTGGATAGAGACATAATTTATATGACCACGTTTAGACATTTAGTCAATACTTCAATTTGATTGAACCTATTGACCCATTCTTACCCATACCGCAGCTTTGCAGATATTATTTCCGCACAATAATTTCCATCACCGCAAGAATGTCCGTACAATCAAATGGTACCCTATTATTTTATATAGTCCATCATCGAAACATAAAAACGTTGACAATAATATACTTGTCAGTTAGAAATAGACTTTTGAATCGAGTATGTTGAATCGATAACTCGAATAAGTAGGTAGGTGTTTTGTTATTGACCTCGTTTCTGTTAGATAACGCCCATTCATAAAATATAGTGTTGTGAAAAAATAATAACAATAATCACACCTATTATTTTAAGATAACGCAGTCTGTGTTTACCTAAACTAATGATGAAATTGGTTGGAATAAAATTTAATGTTGATACTAACAACTTTTTTGTTGCCTTAAGGCGAACCAAAAAACTATAGGTACATTTGAATATTTGAATGCTTGTGGGGATCATGGTTCATTGGATGATTGAAGTTAATCATGTCAGTTTGGTAAGTATGGAAGGTCCTTAGTTTGTCTACTTTTTATCTGAGAAACAATTGCGTGAAAATGAACGTTTTACCGTATGAAACTTTGTAAAGTTTATGCTACAGATATAAAACTAAACGCATGCTGGAATTAAAACCACAATACCAATAATACTCATAAGGCAAAAATATGTACCCAAAATACGTTCTCGGTGCAGATAATTCATGAGGTATTCAATTCCGAATATGGTCGTTCCTTGAAGGGTCAGCCCCGAAATGTGGTCCTTTATCCCAAGGACCTTAAACGGTAGCGAAAGAGTGACTCTAACCTTATTCGAGTTCAGAAAAACCTGATTGAGCGTATTGCAAAAAGGCCAATCGATTTCATTTCGGTAAATCAGTGCTTTGTCACTGGTCAGCGATGTTTGTTTACAAAAAGGGTGATCTAATTTTTTCAGAGAAGTAATCTGTTATATTGACATCCAGGTTCGAATAGCAAAGAAAAGCTTAATTATTTATGAGGCAAAATAACATCGAAATTAACATCGCTGCAGAAAACCGTCGTAGTGGTAATGCAAAAACTTCTATCTATGTAGCATTCAACGTAATTTACGATACAATGCTGATTCTTACTGGTGATAACTTGTTAATCATGCAAGAAATTATGCAATACAAGTTTCAAAAGAAAACAAGGATTCCAGCCCTTGTACTCGTATCTGATCTACTACATCTGTCTGGCTATAAAACATGTCCTCGTCAATTTTGCAGCGCGGGCCGCTTGCCCGTACATTAATATTAATGGAACAATTGAATATTACATAAAGCCACCTGGGTGTTTGCATCACCATGTAATTGAGGGCCTTGATTATAGGGCCAATTATGATCCGGCATGTACCAGACTACTTGGCTCTACTTTAATAACGGTCTGACAGCTTGTAACAATTTTGTCATTCCGGTTTAGTTCTCAGAATAACAACTTTAGGTGTTATTTGCGGGTCTAGAATTTTGCAGCAGTTTAATATCAATAGGTTCAGTCATAGAGCTTTAGCAATGGGATAAGCCCCTGTCATAATTAATGGTTAAACGTTGTCACCAATAATACCTGTGCCTTTGTTTGCCACCTTCTTTGGCTCCCACATCTATTGATCGCTATTGTTAGTTTGTTCGGCTTGTTTCCTTACGCAAGGATACCGATTAATGGTATTTTTTAAAGTAATGCTATGTTATACTTGTTCAAACCGACATTTTCATTTGCATATCCATAACGTTTTTAGAACCATCATCATTACTAACACTTTGATATGATGATCATTACATTACGCATCCAAAACAACAATCGTGAGTCTGTTTAGCAGAATACAAGACATTACTCGCAATACGTGCGACGCTCTCGAAAGCAGTAATAAGGGAAAACATGAGTGAAATGATATTCAAACAACACCATTACCATACAATGGTGGGGTTTTCACTTAAATGGAAGAAGAGTCCGGTACAGTTAGTTTGACGAGCCAAGTTGAGTTAAGCTTATGGTTTTTCTTGCTTTAGAAAACGTATTTAAAAGATGGACATATCAGGTTGTGATGGCGATATGTGTTGAAACAAGGTAATCAAGCACGAAGATGAGCACTAGACACTTCTAATAGGCGAAGTGAGTTAAAAAAAATGATCAAGTGCAGGTCTGACTCGCACACGAAGGGTTCTGTACGTTCATACAATATTATATTTATAATTGTAATACTAATAACATACACATATACATATAATATAGATATACACAATGTAAAGATTGAGAAAAAACACGTTATTTCTTACTTTATAAGTAGGTACCGTACCTACTATGATTATTGAATTTCTGTCCTTAAAATAAAAACTAGAAAAAGAACAGAAATTCAACTCTGAGTCAAGAACAGAACTCTCTGCATATATAACTCATGAGAAGGTTTAGTATCAGGGTTCCATTGGCACCCTTTGGTTACAGAAACCTGGAAAAGCCATCTACAACCACAAGATTGGAATGTATTAGGTAGGTGCGATAAAGCTGTTTCCTGTTTGCATCAAGCAAGACCATTTAGTAATATATTTTCATCAGCATAGTTCGGCTTAGTTTTCGAAATAGTGACTTCGTAAATCTCAACTTGTTGTCATTTCCCTTGCATTTTGCCATCTTAGCTACCGTAATACGCATTCATAATGCCAGGATTTATTCATATTTGCACATAAACTTTACGTTAATCCGGGTAAATAAATGTATTGGTTTCCACAAATTACTGAACACACCTAAGTTTAATACACACAAATGCATGAATGGGTACTCAATTAGCTCACCTTACCATTTTCTTGATGAGAGACAAGGACGGCTTGATTCTGAGTAGTAGTCTAACTTTGATTAGGTTATTGTGCATTTAGTTCATGGAGTTAAGGCATTAGTTATGCTGATAGAATGTGTATTGAGGCCGGCACGAGCCAATAATTAAGAGTTAATGGTAGTAATGAAATTTTATTTATTAATAGATTAGTGTTTGAGGTAACCAAAGCGATAAGAATTATATAAATATTGTTATAATCATAACAAACAGTGTTAGTGATATGCAAGACATAATGACAGAATATAGGTACTAATACTAATAATACTATTAATTTGTTGATATAACTGGTAGGACAGTTTATTCAGTCACTTGTTTACTAAAAATAACCTTTAAAAAGCTAAAATAGGTCTCGTATTTCGCTAATTATTTAATACTCTGATTGCTGGTTTTAATTGTTTTACTGCTGAGATGTAAGTACGTATTATACCTAATATCAATCAAAATATAACAAATTCCGTAACTGTAACCAGTGTGACGTTGCGGCCTCCTTTTGTCATTTTCTTCTTTCTTTTGTTTTTGAATTATTTTTTTATTTCTGGTCATCAGTGACAACTGTCTAAAAAAAAACAACTCTTTGTTTTGCTTGTCACGTTCTTTTTTTTATTCAGCGCTCGCTCGCTGCACTGCACATTTTGAGTTAGTTTCTCCGGTTTCTGTTGCGATTCCGTTTGTTACTTCAATTCTTAGCCGAGGGTGTCATCTGCACGAATCGCGAGATGAGGCTGATTGTGTAAATACCCTTCTGGATTCTATGGAATATACTTGCATACAGTACAAGGCAGGTAGCTGTGGAAAACCCGTTACCCTATGGAACCCCTCGCACTCCATTTCATCTCTACGTAATTTAATATTGACTGATTCCGGACTGGAATCAACCCGGGTAGAAGCCCGGGTAATTGCCCAACAGACCCGGAAAGTTGGGTTTGATCGGCTGCCTATCTGGCTGATATTGAATTCACATTAGGCTTCCTTTTTTATAAAATTGCTGTTTTTATAAAGTTACCTACTGTTTTTTTTTATAAAGTTAGTGTTTTTTTACATTTCATTCTCGGGTCTTCATCGTCATCTTAAATCACCTTCTTCCTGGCCGAACCTTCTTATTAGGTATTTCTGAATTCTTGATAAATGTCCGTTTTCTGAAATCCTTGTTTTCTTTTCTATAATGACTTTTGGGGCTGAACCCTGAAAACGTTACACCAGGGAGCACTTATCCAGGTCTCTAACTGTAACTAACTAACTACCTACCTACTAGTAAAAAGTGATAGACAAGGTAGAACCAAGGATTTATATACTTGAACCACTTATTAAGAAGCTTGCGCAAGACGGATTGCTTGTACGAGATGTGATATCAGATAATATGAACTTGGAGATAAATGAGCCCTTTGAGCAGTTACACAAAAGAATATGTAAGGTCTTTAGTTTATTAATGACCCTCGTGCTAAGCCAATGATAGGGCCTTGTTGTTTACAAAGTACTTAGTAAAATACCTTTGGTTCATTTATCTAAGGCACTGGGTTTTGCGTTTCCCAAAGATATATAATTACGATGAGATGTATTTATGAATTCAAATATCATAATGTTTTCCCGAAAAAATAAGAGTGTTTAGCGCTACTTATATTTATATAGGTACCTATATAAAACAAAGCATAATTGGGCCTCTGGCACTCCGTATGGAAAAAGGTAAAGCTTTATTATGATTTGTTGTACCCGTTTAATTACAGTAACAAGAATAACACTACTCCATTTATTTCAATAAGTAGCTACAGATACTACACTCCCAAGATGATTACGATCCCAATGAGCCATAGATCAAAGAACCCATTAAAGTCTATAGAAATGCCATGCCATTGGTTCATCTTTTTACCTTTGTGATATCAAGTAAGGAAATCATTTTGTGGCAATCTCTCTCTCTCTCAGGTTTTGGCAATAGAAAAAAATGTATATCCGACTTCATAGCTTGTAGGAATGTAGATGGCGTGGTAAAGAAGAAGGCCTGTATACTGTGCCTATACCCAGCAGTGAGTCAATGTCTGATTTGATGATTATGATGATTATGACTTCATAAATCATGACGATTTGCGTGATTATTGTAAAAGTATGTGTGCAGGTATGTTTACAAATCAAATACGTACCGTTTCAAAACAAAATGAGACTAAACAAGGTACTCAACTATACAGTGTGTTTTTTTTTTAATATCTCGCATATAATAAATAATTAATAACTATCACTTTAAAAGGAGAATCACGAAGCAACAATCTTTGCTAATCTATTAGCTTCAACATTAATTCCCACGGTCAAACTTATCGCCAACATCGCCGAGCGTACCTCAATCTAATTAAGTTGCTTGCAATTAAATTGAGTAAGGCGACTTATAATTTAGCTAGGATCCTCGCGTCGGATGCCCTTAAGTGAGCAACCCTAATTGGCCAGTAGAAAGTTGCCAGTAAAAAATAATTATCTATAATCATCTTGTCGTCCCCTGATTCCTATTTCAAACTTTCGTAGTGTCTCTGCGTTGTGGATTTGTAAGTTTGTCAGACGCTTTTAAAATATTTTACGAGCATATTTAATATACATTCATTAATAAAGATATACTTCCGCACAAGATAGTCGCAGTAAAAATAAGTTTCCAATCAGAGAATGCGATGCAATCGTGACCTGAATCTGTATAAAGGTACTATAAGTACCGACAGAAATAAAACATCTACGGATGGCGCAGTTACAATAAAAGTAAAATTCTAAACGAAATGAATCCGATCAAAAAGTCGACAGTTAGGCCGTATTGGATAGTTGTTATCAAAAAACTTTTTTTACGTCCTAATCGTTTTAGAAACATTTTTTTTAGATATGGGTGATATGGGTAGTCTATACCGTACCTATACCTACTTATATGATAGCGTAAATAGGAGCCACAAACAAACCCATATGGTTTCCGTGGCCCTATTTTAAGATGTTATATTTATGATCTCTGTTTATAATAAAAAATAAAAAACTCTGCTACTACGTATGGGAAAAAATAATTCTTTATATAACTGTTTAACCTAATAATGAGGATTGTGTTCATACATAAGGACAAGTCAACTTATCATCAGTGAGGACTCTATTTGTAGAAGAAGTCAACCAATTTTTCACTGGCAATGTTGAAATAGTGCGTTGGTGACTAGATGGCTATGTATTAACAAATGCTGTAAGATGAAATATACCGCAGTAAGAAAGCACTAGCAAAAGGATGTCAGGTGGTTTTGTGAATGATGATGATGAAATATAACCGAGCGACAATGGATGACACAACCGCAAATGTGTTGCGATCCTAGATAAGATGAGATAAAATATTCATATTATGCGGCTGGATGAAATACTGCTGTTTTGTACAATAAAGGTTTGAGTTTTACTGTTAAGCGGTCTTCAACTCCATAATAATGTCTCAGGCACATCACAAAACTATACACATATTATCTCTGTTGACAGAATACCTAGTGTTTATAGTTACAAAGAATTTCTTAGCAATTTGTTGTTTCCTGTTTAGACGTTATTATTTTAGAATGGCTGTAAGCTTCTGTGTTGGTATGTGAAGTTAAAATGACGATAACTAATGATGACGACTGAAGAAATTCGGTATCTTCCTATAAGAAAACATATATTCTTTTACTAGGTATATGCAAATAAAGCCGCGTCCAGACTTTCCTTCTGAATTGCTTTCTTACTCTTCTGTGTACCTTTATTAAATGATTTTATAGTTTTTAATTTTATTGCTATAAAGTAATCAAAAACAAATTTATGTTAAAATACTCATACTTAATTTGTAAAATTATTTCTTGTCTAATCGAATGGGTATACATTTAATGTCGTAAACTTAAATGCACTTCCAATTAAATTACCAAGAATTAGACAAAAAGTATAAAATAAAACGGACTAATATCTAGCAATTTCGAAGGTAGACTTCAATGTATAAATAATCCTATGTTGTGGCAATAATTATATCTTTATACGTTCTTATATCCCGGAGATTCAGAGAAAATTAGTTATCAAATCAGATTAAGTTCAATACTTATAATAATAGTTACTTATAAGTTTTCCACACAGGTTTCATATTAAATGATATAATCTTATGCTGTGTGGAAGACCTAAAAGTACTTCAATCAAGGTTTCATCATTTAGTTTAATAGGACTTTCTGTAATAGAAAGCTTTTGAATTTGTGGTTATGGATAGTCATTACATTGGAGGCTTTATATTTTTATTAAACTTACCCCCAGTTTCTGAGACGCTGATAAAGGTTACGATTAGCTAACAGAGCAATTAACTAATTTCAACCAATCACGTGCCGCCATTTTAAATTAACCACCGATTAGTTAATCGTGACCTGTGATCAGCGTCTCAGAAACTGGGGGTTAGTCTCTGTCTCAAGCAGTCTTGATAAGCACTATGTGACAGATTCATCCTGTCTTATCATCAACTTATCGATACAGCTTGAGTCAGATGCTTATAGATTGTAACAAGATTATATAAATAACCGGCCAAGTGCAAGTCGGACTCCTGCACGAAGGGTTCCGTACCATTATCTATAAAAAACCGCAAAAAAATCGCGTTGTATGGGAGCCCCCATTAATATTAAATTTCTTTTGTTCTTAAGTATTTGTTGTTAAGCGGCAACAGAAATACATCATCTATGAAAATTTCAACTGTCTAGCTACCACGGTTCATGAGATACAGCCTGGTGACAGACAGACAGACGGACGGACAGACGGACGGACAGCGAATAAGTCTCAGTAATAGGGTCCCGTTTGGCACCCTTTGGCGTACGGAACCCTAAAAAGCTAAAGAAAATGTAGACTTATGATTATTGATTATAAATAAGACAGTACTTGCAGAATACCCTATGAGACAATTATGCTGCAACTTCACATAACTTCCCCATACTCAGAAACATAATGGAACATGTAGTTAAGAGTAAGATAATAAGATAGTAAGATAGTAAGATACACATTTAGATATTTCTTTACGCAATACATATAATAAGTGAAAGCTAGTAAAATTGAAGGCTCCAAGCGAATACCTTCAATTGGTCAGATTTCACCGTGAAAAGGCTGAGCGAATAAATTTTGCGTCGATACGAATGACTTCTCAGTTTCTCAGCTTGTTAACGGTGCAGCGAGCAAACAGACATACGGAGAGCCAATTTATTAGTAAGCTATCGTTGAATTCATCTACGGTTCTGAGTCTTGAGGAGGGCTCGATTCTGGTAACAACATGACTAATCAAAGTCAAGGAATCGGCCACAGTCCACTTTGAGAAACCTTTGTTGACAGAAAGCAGAAAATGGTACCGATTTTTTTTGTTTAGTAAATATATTTATTCAACAAAGGGTTTGCTAATGATGATAAATATGATGTTGTCCGACCGATCACAATCACGGTTACCGCTTCAACTTATCATCTGTAGAGTGTAGATGTAGCTCGCATGTGTCTTATATGGATTCTAGCTCATTGCGGGCATGTGAGCAGGAGCACCTCATAAAGTGAGCTGCCATTGTAAAGTTATCGTCATTTTGTTAGTTGAATCCAGCAGAGTTATGCATTGATGTAGAGGAGGACGAGCGGTACGTTTGAAGTTGCATCGTCTAGCAAGGTACCTATTGTTTTAAGCTGGCTCGAAGCCTGAAGGAAGAAAGTTGGCGGATATTATTAGTTGAGTTGAGTTGGAGTTATTGTAGAAGTCGGAAGTTGGAAAGCAATTTGCGAATATTACTCTGTCTTATCTACAGTGTAGATTATTAGTGATTTTCTCAGTATAATAAATCATATTCGTTTATTTATTTACATATGTTTACAAGTCCACAGCAAGTATAATTCAAAAGTAAGTTTAACAAAATTCGGAGCATAGGCCAATTACAGAGTTTAGTTACTAGACTAGATTTATTATTTTAATAAGTAGCACACAGAAACTATTTTCAGAACGATATTTCCTGGCATCAGAAAACAGCAGTATTTCTGGTTAAGGAATTTAAGATTTAACAGAAAACAGTATTTCATTATTGGGTGCATATCAATGAATTCCAATGATTTGTCTGTCATCATCATAAACATCATCTGTAGTATGTTTATAACGAAACTTAACGCAGAAAACTTTTTACTTTACCCGCGTACATAATAAGGAGGATGAGTTCAAGAGGTGAGTCGTGGCAGATACTTCCAATAATATTGAAGAGCCTCGCGGAAAATTTATTAACAGCAATACCAAAGCTGGCAACATTCCCCGTGGAAATGAAATAACGGGTGTGGGCACACATTTGCAACAGTTAACACTGCAAATGCCCCCAGGCTGGGGAAGGGCAAAGTAATTTAATGCCAAGATGAACATCATATGGAAGAAACAATAGCGCACGTCTTAGACGAATGCGAAACGCTTTAGACTCAGTAGTATTGCTTACAACGGTACACTGGTATTATGATTCTTTGACAGGCCATTGAAATGTAGCGGATGCATAATTGGAATCAGCAACACAATGTGTATGTGTGTGTAAGAGTTGTTACGAAGAATCGGAATTGATATTTCCATTTTTATGTCCTAAAGCTTTTTGGCATTCGTAAATATTGCACCACCGGTTGTTTTACTGCCTATCGTAAAATAAGGTATCGTTACAAAATACGCCTAAACTGCGCTTTCCACTATTAAAACCATAAGCAGGCACAACCACACGAGTTTATTGAGAAAGATTTATTTTAACCACAGATACTATAATATTATACTAATATTTTAACTGATCTTTGAATTTATGGCTTAAATATCGATCACATTATAACGTTATGGAATAGTTTTATTGGTAAAAATATTGCCTGCAAATAATTGCATTAAATAAAATTCCTGAAAATTCTTGGTTGATATCAATTGGTGATGGTTTCGACGAGAACAGCCCAATAAAAAAAGTAGAGAACATTTTGACCCCGATTCAAGCACCTTTCTTTACAGCCGATGGATAATGTCAAAAGTTGCTTGCGTAATAAATAATTAACCCTTTCTTATACCAAGGAGTATAAACTGCATAAAGCTTAAGCCAGTGTGTTGTACGTTGCATAACTTCTTATTGCATCCAATTTAAATTTTACCAATGCGCGCGTTAATGTACGTCGCTTTGGGGAACCATTAAGGTTTTTTGTTTGCAATAATTTTAGCAAATCTTTCGCCTTTCAGTGTTTTTATTGCTGTGATAATAAATTTATCATTTGACGACACTAAAAAAGATAATTTTATATTTTATTTTTTTATTTTATTTATTGAACAAAAATCCACAGCCGTACATAAAAATTCAACAATAAGATAGATTAAATAACTAGGCCAATTAAGGATTTCACTATGTAAATAGTCAAATAAGGACGGTGAGAGTACATTCAAGAGACAGGTAGGCAAGTAACTCAGAAAAACAGAAAAATATAGATATAGATATGTGCTTAAAGGTGGGGTACAGTGTACAGTAATATGTACAGGGTGTGTGAGGGTGTGTGTGTGTGTGTGTGTGTATGTGTGTGCGTTTCGGGGGGGGGGGGGGATCCAATATATCATAAAAGACAGTTTTCTTGTAAGTAGTTGTAGCTTGAATAATCAAAATATTTTTGCATTGCTAATACTTCTTGTAAGAAAAGAAGTATTGTAAATTTACATTTACATTTACAATACTTCTTGTAAGTATTACACAGTAAATGCACTTAGGAAGAAATCCTGCAACACAATATTTGATCAACGTGTCATTTACTACCGATGATATCCAAATAACAGGAATACTCGATTCCAACATTTTCTACCAACAACCCCTGCTGTGGAATCCTCATTTAAGGTCTCCCATTGGGATGCTAATAGACCAGATGAAGAATCGTCGTCTTAAACGCAACCCCAATGTAAAACCAACTTAATTGTCTAATACTGCGATAAATCTAGTGGTCTTGTCCAGTCCGAAGATAGATGGCTTTTAGCCTGAACGTGCTTCGTTGATATCTCTTTTAGGAGAAATTAGTATTTCGATCGATATTCTTAGAAATATGTTTTATCTCTAAGGCGCAATGTGTTCTATGAATTATGATATAAAATAATAGTATTTAAAATTGGGTGCTAAGTAAGTTTTACTCAATACTCTGTTTCGAAACATTCACAGTCTAAGTATGTTTTTCTTATTACATACCTACTTAACTTATTTATAATAATATATCATTTTCAAATATTTCAGTTTACCATAAATCTTTGTTTCCGTGAAAAGGATTTGGGTAGGTAGACACCACTCCAAAATATTGCTGTCGGGTGAACAGTAGAACCAAAAAACTTGTAATATGACAGCATTCTTACAACCGAATTAAGATTTCAATCACCAGCTAAAGTAAAATGCGTAAAATAAAGGCTTGTTGCATTTTGTTACAAGTGTGTAAAGTACGTGCGTGGAATGCTATAAGAAACAGCGCAAGGTTGACGTATTCCACCCATGGCCGCGTTATGTTGCCATTTAAACTGTTGTAAAGACCTTAATAATGTTGGTATCATACTTGTAATGAGATAAGAAATGTAATTGAATTGTGTTGACATTGCTGGCATGGAACAAATTGAATCAAAACTGCAGTGGATTGTCTTTGAATATAGTGGTAGTTAGCACTGCAGCTATGTACCTTCAAAGGAAATAGAGATACAGATATACATGCTAACTAGAGATTATTGGAATTTATTCACGAATTACAAAATAAGATAGGTACAATATAATATCGTACTGAAGATGATGCTATTATAAGTACACGGGTAAAGCGCAAGAAGAGACAAATATAAAATTGAATGTCAAATGTTGAGATCCACCCGAAATCTGTTTAGGTATTATTACACCGTGAGCGCAAAAGAGTGCCTAAGAAGAAGAAGTTTGCTAGAAGAATTCAAGAACCCAAGCTGTCAGAGAGATGATTAAAGTTTCTAAGGAAAATTAAATCACCTCACAGACAAACCAATAAAGCCAGTAAAAATCTCAAAACACAAGCGAGCAATCCAAGTCAGTTTTACAGACGCCCCGGGGTCATAATAGAGAATCAAAGAATGTATCTGTCTGTCTGTATCACAAACGTATAATCCAACCGAATTATCGACGTGATAATGATTCTGGACCGCGGCTCCTATTTCAATTAGGGTGCGTTCGAAATACAACACTAGACCATAGAGACAACAGATGGTTGTTTTTTCTTAAATTCTACCTTTCGCTTCGACCGAAAGCTGGGATGTGTATACTTTTTACAGCTATTCCTTTTTTATCCCATTAGCAGGTAGAAGCGAAGATCGTGGGATGTAGTCTCCTGTGGATCTATTGACGGACCCGTTTCGATTTAACACACTTGAGATCTGATGATTCAAATTAAAGCAGAAGATTTATTGCAATAGGTACCTACACGTATTGTACAGACTCATGTTTTCGTTACACGAATCTTATTTACGATTACCTGTATGCCTTAACACCAGGATACCAATCTTGAGCCAACATATTGGAATGTTGTTCTCATCCAATATATCCCATTGCCAATAAAATTTAATCAAAATAATAATTATTGCAAAAGTTTTTAAATCCATACAAAACATAACTACATAATTGATACTCCTAACTATACTATTATCATACTCAGTCGTAAATTACTCACATACCGTACCCATCTACGCATTCAATGTTTTTTAAGTGCAAACTATGGAACCAAACCATACCCTTTTTTGTTCTCATACATTACCCGAGCCTGCAGGCAGGTTCTAATTTTGAAAGCAAATATCTCAAGAGTGCAGGTGGCTCTCTATTTCTTTCTACAAATTACCAACATACGATACCCTGGAGAAGGTATGGTAAAAGGCCTAAAATGTTGATACAATATTTTCCAATCAATTAGATTCCCTTCGACGTTTTTGACGAGTTCACACAGATAGTTTGTAGCTACTCTATATTATTCTGGAGCTGTTTGGATTGCGGTTAGCCATCAGCTATCATCTGTAACATGTCTGTCATAGTGTTGCCGAGCCAAAGCCTCACTTCATTTCCACAAAGCATCCCTTTGTATTCATTAATGAGCCGCACTTGACGGTTAAGTCTATCTGAATAGTAAATCTGTATTTTTTTGGTAAATAAGTAGAAAGTTTCCTACGAAAGGAGACAATTGTTGAACATTGACCATTAGTCTGTCTTTATGACGAAGAAAGCTTATTTTATTACCGATTCTTTAATGTTATCATCATAGTCAAGTCGCTGGGTTTTGTAATCCCTATCAATTTACAATCCTTCCGAGCGGTATTTGAAAGCAGTGAAAGCTTATTTGTGCAGTTTATCTTGAGCTAATGCCATGTTATGGCCATAATTTACCCATATTTACAGAACATTGTTCAATGCCGATAGTTTCCATTTAAACTTTTATTGCTTTTGTGTACTTGTTTATTCTCCACAGGTGGGTTATCTCAAGCACTTGGTGGTAATGATATGGTTTGTGAGGCTAAACTAAATAACCAATATTCACATGGCGTCATTTTGCAATCACGATCCCATCAATTCACGCTTGCACCAGATACAAAAAATAGTCACGATCCGACGTTTTTTTCTGTATTATATTTAATTAAACCTGTCTTCAAGTCATCTGTATAAATATAAAACTTGTTTTTATGATCGTAGGGTTATCGCCACATGATAATTTATGCAAAATCAGTTATTTCTATAACGCTTCCTCATTTGATGTCCGATTTATTATTACACGAGTGTTAAGTTTCAAATTGACAATTTACAAGATAATTCATAAGATTCGAGTATATTTGCGGGAGATGTTACTATACGAGAAGAAGATTAGTCAGTTGGTCTAATGTCTCATGTCAAGAATGTAATTAATTATCCCACTGACTCACGTAAAGACGACCGAATAGAAACACAAACCGCAATAGCGAATTCAGATAGATTTTCGAATGATCTACCTAATTAGAAACATAATGTTTGCAATCTTTTTAACGACTTTACTCAACAAACCTTTAAAAGTCTGGGACTAAATATTTGTCAATAATGATATAATACCACGAGTAACTGACGTGATGAAACCCTTAAACTTACAGATAAAACTACCGCCGAAAAAACAAAAGGAAAAAAAAAGTTAATTACAAGATTAAACACTGGCGCGGCCAACACGTGACGAATTGACAACAACTGAGCATGAGAACACTAAATGTATGGATGATGCTCCGTATAAAACGAGTACGAATATTACCAAGGACTCGACCATTGATCATCATTAATAACTGTCAAAGATCCTCATGTTATCCAAGTCCTGTCTTCAATTCTTTATTGATATCAAATGGTAATAAGTTGACGCATAATAACAGAGCAATTAATAAGACTGTTATTGTAGATCTCATTGCAGATGTCTCAACTAAATTAATGGCTTCTTCTCTATAGATAACACATAAATCATCATTTCACTTTCAAAGCCTGCTTCCGTTAATGATGCAAAACGGGATCAAACTCACCTAGAAAGCTGAGGCTTAACTTCTCATCCACATCGTCATCTAAGTACTCGAGTTTCTTCGAATTCATTGTCATGGCCACAGTTTTTACTGCTAAAGCATCATCCTTTTGGTAAAACTAAGGTCACAACATCCAGTTGTCCCTGTGTATATCACTGCACAGTATAATCAACACCAATTACTTAACCATCACTTTTATCACTAACAATTCATTGCAATTCATTGAACTGTTCCGTTTATTCACTGTCAACTTGGAAATCAATCATAAATACAAAAGAACCATAGAAAAACTGTTAAATTTCGATTTGAAAATGGAACGTTGGTTAGAGCAGCGCGCGCAAGGGACAACCGGCGCGCGCGACTTATCGACGCGAATGAAATGAGTCCAATCCAAAAGTTGTGTGGTTGTGAGTGATGCGAAGCGACGCGCAAACTACACGCGCCTAGTTTCATGGTGTTGGTCGACGCAGTCTGACCTGCAAGCAGACCCTAATCAGCCTAGTGTGGCGCATTGCGAATCAATAGTGCGATATAGATACGTGCACAAGTTTACTATGGCCTATTTTTGTTTACAAGTTTAGGTGATAATATGAATTGTTTAGTATTCCTCATCATCAGAAATATCACTCTTATCAACACTTACCTAATAGAGCATACGGGTACAATAGATATAGCGATATGAATAAGAAAATACTTTTGCTTAGAACTATCTCAACAAATCTTAAAATAACGGTACTTCTACTCCTATAACATGAAAAAAGGTCCAATTTGATATCAAAACATATACTTGAACTCAATACCAGGCCATTGTTTTCAAAGCAGCAAGCAATATAAACCGTCTCGAAGTCATAATGCCAGAGCACGTTATAATTTGCAAAAGGGTGGAACCCTTTGGAAATGTACCACTTCCCAATACGCATGCGTCAGGCGGCATACCAAACAATAGCAAACACCCCTGATATGCAGCCCCCGTATTTTAAAAATAACAATGCATTTAACAGGGTTCTCTAAATTTTTTATGCTTTTGGGTGATCGCATACGTATTTGGATACTAGTTGGTCGTTCACCTTGTACAGTTGAATATGAATCTATTTCCAGGTACATACCTTAGATTTTAATTTACATGATGTACCAACTGTTATTCTTGTTCTAAAGAGCAATCCAACTTCGGTATGCACTATAATTGACAAGTTAATAGAGTCATAAAACTTTCATAAAAGTGCAGCCTGCAGCAAATATTAAAGCTTGAACGAAATTACCGGTTACAGCGTGAAAGATGGTATGTTTATGTTTAGCTGCCTAATCAAAAATGCCTAATAACGCGGCTGTGCAACTTTGATCAAGTTAACAAGCATGACTTCCTCCACCGATTGATGGGTGGTGTCCAAAAATAATACAAGAATCGATCCTGTTCCCACACGCCATCAACGAATCCTGTTTTATGAACCCCGGCCCTAGCTTTGATTCGGGGGCTATTTTATACGCTGCAACCTTATAATTTAGAATGCTAGTCAGCGGATGGTTGTAAATGATTCATTATTTTTCTGAGAAGGAAGAAAATATCGAAAGGCGGAGTGCGTTGACTTGTTTATAGTGAATTTTGACTATGGATGATTATATTAAAAGTAACCAGCAAGTGTGTTCTCTATTACAGACAGGTATTGCGTTTTGAAATGTTATTGCAATTCTGTAAATAGTCTCAAAGTCGGACGGACTAATTGTTTGAAATTTTTCCACTTTCGCCGCCAATTTAAATTATTGCATCGTATCACCAGAAATGCATAATTAGCAAGTACGGTACGATATGAAAAATTTTGGACCACACAAAAACTGAAGCAGTGGAGTTATGAGATCATTATATTAATGTCGCCCCACTTTCCTTGACAGGTTGTCTTATTGTTCCGAATGGGGCGATACTTCGATGGAAATTAATAGGACTACTTTCAATGAGTGCAAGTTTTGAATAAATTGAACTCAAGCCTTTAACTGCAAATCTCTTCGTTTAACTGCTGATTTGCTTTTATTATAGAGATTTCAAAATAATTAAATATATAGTAAAACAGTTAGTAAATTATGAATAAAATTCTATCACCAATAAACAAAAAAAAATCAAGTAAGTAACCGAAAATGTTCAAGTTCAATCAAGCTGCCGATTGATATTTTTTTCCTGATACCTATAAGAAATTTTGTGTGTAGGAAACACGGACCGTGAATTATCTTGTATTTAATGATATTCTTTGGAACTTCTTATTATGCACAATTTACTTAATGATCGATTCTTGACATGCAAGTACAGCCGAAAGTAAATTTTTTTAACGGTTGGCAATAGTGTTTACTACAGAAAACTTGATCATTATTTTAAAATTAACACGATAAAATATGTAATAAGGCGCAAAAAACATGGACATTTTGATTGGGAAATAAGAATCAACCTTACCCTGTTTGAGATATTAATGATTTGTAGTTGTATTCTTCTATACCACTTCTTGTCCTTCAGATGCGGAGACGAATACTAATTAAGTTCACTACGTCCACAATAATTTAATTCCAAATAAACACACTAGATTAGTTAACCAATATTTTTTGGTAAGATAGTAATAAAATTGCGTAAAACTTTACCCTGAAGCAAGAGAAGCGAAGTTTCAGAGATATGTTTCAACTTAATCTGTAGGTAATCATCAAGTTAATCTGATACTTTCAAATTGCCTGTTGATTTTGTGCATATCAAAGTCTGGTTTATTAACTTTCCTAAAATCGGTGCAAGATCTATAACTAACACACCATTATTTTCATATCCTCTAACCATGATGTCTGGTCAAGATAAGTCCCCAAACTGCTCTCGTCCCGTCTCCCAATTTCAATATTCCTGACGACCATAAACCAGGACTGCTGTTTAAAATTCCAACAACGTTGAGTTCACGGTGCGGTGCACTCCTAACATTTTTCGGCGTCTGTGCATGCCTTCTTTCCCATCGCATTTTTTGGTCAAAACCTGGATTCAGCGGTTTTTTGTTTACTTTTGTTTCGGCTGCACACTATAAGACTTTGATTTAGATTTTGCACGCTGTTATTAATTTGCTATGTTATTTATTTACGCTGTTATTTTTAAGTTGATTTGAAGGTTAGACCATGGCGTTTTTGTCTCGTATAAGAAGATTCATAATGAGACCCGAAATTGTGTTTTGTTGATTTAAAAGGTAATTTATGGCTACTTTGATACACTTCGCCGAAGATTGATAGAGATCTCATTTATCTCTTTTGTGTGTTCATTTACGGGTGTTTTTTATTGTTTGGGTCAACTTTATTTGAATTGTTGTATCGCCATTAACAGCGGCAAGACATCAGGATACGAGTGTGATAATAAGAAATGATTCTTCTTATTGTGCCTCTCCACTACTAAAGATTACCTCATTTAAAAATCTCTCTCTAGTGTGTCTATTGGTGTATACCTTGGTATTATTTTATGACTAAGTCTCGGTAGTTTGGTTGATTCAAAATTCTCTTCTTTTGGTGTAAGTATTTTAGAATAATTAAGTAAGCAGTAAGAAAGCATCTGTGTTAATTAAATACCAGTTTATGCATATTCTTATGTACGACTATTACGCTGCACTGTCTATCTTTCATTTTAATCTAACCAGTGATAGTTCAAAACTTATGAGCAAAGTCTGATAGCAACTTTCTGACTGGAGACGTGACACCTGCGGTATACAATTACAAGTTATTACATCGGAGATGTATTAGTACGATAAATCTAAGTGGTAATTAAATTCTACTGCTTCTAATAAAGCCTGTGCTTCTTGTTTCATATGACATGTCTGTCGTATTTAACTCTAGAGAAATCGCGAGTAGCTATTAACGAGTGGATTAATATACATACTGTTTTTTAATAATTATTGTATGGCGGGCTTTGTAAGATTTTAGAAATAGAAAATTTATTTAGTACAATAAAGATGTAAAATTAAGAAATATTATTATGGTAGGTACTCCCATGTTGTAGATGGCGGAAAAATTAAATACAAAAGAAGAGTCTTTGGTTAAACACTTCTGCGACTACATCATCTTCTAAAGACGAAACACAAATAGGTATATTTTCAAATAAACAATGCAAAACATAATGTCTTAGATCCCTAAGATCCCTTTGCATTTTGTTGTGGCAAAGGAATACTTCCAGGTTCAACCTGTTTTATAATACACCATTACACCATTTTAAATACCTCTTCGGTAATGAGCAATTAAGATTCAAACACTTTCAGATACTTATCGAACACTGAAAGATCTCAAACTCTTTAAGGCTTCGGCTAAAAAATCCCGCTAAAGACAGCACTGGCTGCGTGCGTCGACTCCCGACCACTCGTGACTCATCGATCGTTGACTGCAAAAACTTTGCAGGGCGCATTCTGCATTCTGCTAGATGCAAAATCCTTTATTGACCTCAGGAATGTCGTTGTAAATGACCAAGATGAAAAAGGGAAATGCTATTGAGATGATTCACAATGTTGTGTGTAGAAAAAGCAATGATAAATCGAGCATAATTATTCAGTAAGGTAACACTGTACTTAGTAAAACAATGGTCAGACACGATGAACAATGTGTTTTTAGTGTCATTTGTTAAAATTTTAGTAATCTAAAAGCATATTAAAGCTCTGTAAAAGCGTTGACCAAGCAGAATTATCCTTCATGGTCCTGATGGTTGATTTTTCTTCTAATAAGTAAATTGTTTTCTATATACGGCAGGGCGAGCAACCAGTCGGCATTGTTATTCTCGCTCAGGGAGTGAAAATACATGTTTGTCTGGAAGCTTGATTTGTTTGAATGAGCCTTGAAGAGAATGATGTGGCAACAAAAAAAACGGTAGCGTGGAATGGAACGCAAAAGTCGTTTAGGGCTTGAACGTTTTTAATTACAATTATGCGTGGACTGCGACAAAGATCATGAAGGAGGATGGAATTGCTGTCTGACTAATCGTATATTTATCTATGTTTTCAATAATATCCCTGACTAGTTAAACTGTTTTCTCTTTAGAATCTACTTATTCTAAGTATTTGTTCAGGTTTCACTGATCTAATGTTCAAAAGTACACCAAACATTTTATTTTTTTTCTCTATTTTCAATCACGGCGTCTTTCCGCTTTAACATACTCAATGAGCATGTTTTCCTCAGGCGTTCAAAGAAGTTTACAAAAATCCTCATTAAAATGTGGTGTTAAAACGACATATCTAAATTTACTTTCCATCGAACGTCCGTCTGATCCGTGTTATATGGCTCTTAGATTACTTCCACTAGGATTATTCCCGAGTCTAGTAGCCCATAAAAAACCAGCTTAAAAGCCCAAGGCTAAGGGTGTTTAATCATATTTACAGCTTTCCGCAACAGTGTTGGGCGTGTACCGTTTGACTGCTCAGTACTGATCAGTGTCCAGATTTATTGGTAAATCCTGCCTACTGCGGCGACCTATCGACGCTTTCTCATCGGCGGCTCGTAAACAAAACTAGATATACTTTGTAACCGATACTGGTGATAGAAATACCAGTAAGATCGGTAGTGGGCTGGCGGCGGCGAGTCGTTTAAAGGGTCTTAGCAAAGCTTATTTACCATACTTGATGTTTTGTAATGATGTTTATTTTTAAATGCATAGTATGTCTGAGAGTATTCCTGGATTGTAGCATTCTTCGGTGAAAAAGGCGTGAACATGTATGTTTCTATACTGTATCGTCTGAGATAACGGCGTGTTGTTGTTTTATAATAAGGATAACAATTCATTGCATGTCAAAAAGGTATTCTACGTTAACGATAATTGGTTGACTGTTGCCAAAGTTTTTATCATTTTCAATGCTAAAAATGTTATACCTATTTTGCTTTTTCTGATGACTTGATGACATTTCGTTGAAAGCCATTCAACATTTTAAGATGAACACCACAATTATGAATCACAGTTAGAGAAATTCGTGGGAGCAGAATTAACAATGAATGAAGATGATGACAGTTTTTGAAGAGCTATTGTTTTAGCATGAGCAAATGATAATGGTTTTGCATTTAGGCACATTCCATCAAGGCATGAGCTGCATTGCATTATCACGGTGTCTCTTATATCAAATGATTAATGACCGAATGCAAAAACTGTTATAATAAAATGCAAATTTAATGTCATGATGACGCTTTTCTGTGCCAAATGAGTGACCGGCATTTCTTTCTTTTCTTTTCTTAATTAACTCTTATAAGTTGTCTGTTTTAATAGGTATTCTACATACAGCTATGTATTTTTATGAACAGACAACTCAAACGTAACGTTAATTTGGTTTGTATATGCTCCAAAATGTCAATTAGTGGTGCGAGATTCCTTTGATAATTGATGACAATACCAAACACTAAACGCCCAAAAGTTCAAAAACATCGTTGATTTTGAATATCAGGGCTGGTTGATTTACTTTGAGCTTAGAACCACATCTCAGGTGGACTTTTAACAAAAAGCAGTTGCGAAACGTAAGGCAGCGTCGTCGCGCGTCGTCGGCGCATAAAAGCGAATCAAGAATCGATTTAAACTGTACTGACGTATTCGATGAAGTGTGATTAATCGAACTTTGAGGGGTGAATCGGTGTGAGTTTAATGAGTTATTGGGCAATGTCCGATTGAGATATGCATTGGAGAGGTATCAGACTGGAAGATTACGCAAGGGGTCCGGTAATGGAATGGCATATTTTGATTGAGCTTTTAAAAGAATCTTAATGAATGTTATTATGTAATAAATACATTTACAGTTTAAAAATTTAAGCTGTATTTAAGATATAAATACCTACCCACATCTATTTATAAAGTAAGACTACAGCACTGTTCAACGTTTATATTCGAGAAGCGATAAAATAGGAAACTACAACAATATTTTTCCACGGAACATATTTTTACTGTGACTATTCAGCTCACCACCTCATAAAAGAACAAGCATTTAATTAAACTAATCAGGAGCTACAATCGTCGAGGCTTACGAGTGGCCTGAGCGGATGTTGATTCGCACGAGTATCTCAAAATCTCACCAATGCTTATTTATTGAGCTCATTTATACTACGGATGCGAATCGGTGACTAACGGGTTAGGACGAGTTGGGCTGAGCTCTAAAATGTCCCTGTTGAGGTGTTAATTTCAGCATCATCAGTCAGTCAGACGCACACAGATTTAGTCTTATTGTTTTCAACAACATTTATTTCTTCTCTTGTTCTTTTTATTTCTTCTGATCATGTATATCATTTCGTCCAATAGATTATTAATATTTTTTGTGTATGGACAAAATGGCTGAATTGACATTGGTTGAAAATCTTATTGTAAGAGTATTAGATTAAAAATAAACTTCCATTATTTTTCTGAAAATATTAAGAAAGTGACACTCACATGCCATATTCAGACATTTCGTGTGAAAAATAAAAGGCACTGTTCGAAAATTTCCAAGTTAGCGACAACGGCAACAAGTGTATTAAAGGGACAAAACATCAGGGAACAGTAAGGCTCGTTGCAGATGCACCGCGGGACGGATGATATTAAAAAGGCAATCATTATCCGCAGATTATTGAATAAACGTGTCTTTGCATAATTCCATACAATATGTTTTGGAATTAAATTACGGATAGTACCGTTCGGTTAACGACGTCAAAATAATTGTTAATTTCGCTGTTGTAGGCATAAAACTTGTAAATAAATTAAACGTAGCCCATTAGCGTCCCCAGCGAGGGGCACAAGCCTTTATCCGGATAAGATTAAGTTTGAGCCATTCTCCACCACGCTGGCTCAGAGAGGGTTGGTGGAGGGTTTATACGAAGTAGCCTTAAGCCGGGTCTGCAATCATTCTGAAACGTTTGTAAATATGCTTAAGATATTAAATGGCGATTTATCATTTGGTACATGGTCAGCACGGGGATTCGAACCTGCATTGCCTGTGTGAGAAGCAAGCGTGAAGCCCACTGGACCACCAAAACTTGTAAATGTTGATTTTAATATCGACCGCAAATTGCAAAAGTTCTCTGGTCTTGCTTTTTAGACGCCATAATCTTTTGCAATAAAGGATGAGAGGGTTTTGCTCAATCTTGTTGTTGATAAGACCGGGTAATTTGTGTAAACCGTGCGTGGCTTATGGCTGAAAGCAGAATGCTGCTTAAATAAAGTGCCACTTAAATGTTAAACTGGCTCTGACATCAACCGTGATCGGAATAGGTAGACCTAAAATGCCTAAACTTACCGCCTCTGTTCCGGAAAGTGGAAATTAAGTTTAGTATATCATTGCATTGTGTTGCCCACGGAACACAAAAAACTGTTTTTTGTGTTCCGTGGTGTTGCCTGTGTCAAGAAGTATTAACTCTCACAATTGTATAATTGAATTCCATATATGATTGGAATAAAGAAGAAAAGTAAAAAAAACAAACAATGTTATATGGAATGAAGTATAAGTTCATCATAGTAACTTAAATCGAAGGCCCTAGATATTTCTAGTTTGTAACCCGGCTATACAATCAGTGTTATATTTCATAAAGCATCAAGTCAAAATTTCACAAGTCTCTAATTGTAACACAAAGACTATAATATACAATTGACTGCGCCTGCGGGGGAATACGGCCCGCCAAACGTTAGTTGTATACAACGTACGCAACCTATGTACGATGACGGGCCGCCAGACAGTTTCGCAGCGGCTGACCAATCACAGCTCTCTTACCTCGTCCCCCACCGCCCGTAAATTGGTGAGTTGTGTTTCAAAGGAAAATGCTCTCCACTGGATAAGTGCTCCCGTGGTGACATAAGTTACCTGTGTAACATCCACATTGGGCTAATATCAAAGCATCGGCATACGAAAAATGGACAGAACGATAACCACGTCATTGTTTTATCTCATTTTGTATCCTTTGCCTTAGAAAGGGGCACCGAGGGCACAGAAGAGATAATAGTACTCCGTACAGAACGGCCACTCTCTTCCCCGCGCTGATTCAGATACCGCACCCCACCCCTGGCGTCAAAAGATTGGTTAAAGGATCAATAGACAGGGCTGAACGCCGGACGAGTGACGACGCGTATACTTTAATATCGCTGCATTTACCGCGCCACCAGCCCTAGCAATGTTTACGCTCACATTTGCACGTATACAAACATCATTATTTTGGTTATGTAGTAGTAATAGGTGATTTTTTTACGAGCGTTCTATGGAGTGTCCGAGTTGTGCCGAGGGGCAAAGTCCTTTATCCGGATTCAAGTAAGACGAGCCATACTCCATGACGCAGGATCAGTCCGAATTGATAACTAAAATACATATTTGTTGAAAACTTGTACAGCTTTAGGAAACGAGCCACCATAAGCTCGCTGATGACAGACGCCATTATCCTGCGCAGTCGCAGAAACTATAACCGCAACAATAAATCAACTCTGAACAGATTGCGCGGAGAAAGTAAGAAGACTCACCCGTATGCTTAGTGGTTTCCTCCTCTTACCCTCGACTCAACCTAACTCAAGATATTGTGGACGCCTGGACATAAAACCAAGTCAAGGCAAGCAAAGGACTAAGTATCCATGATTTACGTATTACTAGAGTTAGATTTGTTTGACAGATGCGCTATGGTACTTATGTCAAACAACTACTATCTATCTGTAGATTGAGGATAGATAGATAGGTTATTGAAAACGGCTGTAAGAGCCCGGCCTCACCAGACGTCAGTCATTTTCTGAAAGAAAAAATGTGGTGAATTGTGTAGTGTTATGTGTATGTCGGCGGCGCCGATTTTTGAATCGGGAACATCATGATGTGCCTCGCCATTTCATGATAAACCCAAGCCATTACTGGGCATATCATGAATAGCGGGTTTAACGAAAACATGACTTTTTTAAAGCATTTTTATTCTGCACTACGTGATGTTTTTTGTGTTATACATGTCAAAAGAACACAAAGACTATTCGAAGGCTGTCTTTACCTAAGATTTCATCGTTTCATGATAACGATCGGCCGCCGACATGTACACTAAATGCCTGCTTACCACCTAAGATAGTAAGATGGCCGATTAAAAGGTACCAGATGAGAAAGGTACGTACAAATAGGGCTAACTTTAGGGCTAATAGGCCTCTCAGAAAATGACTGACGTCTAGCGAGGACGGGCTCTCCTACTAATATGAGTATGACATTTGTATGACAGATATACCGTATGCTTGGACAAAACAAATTGTAGATCCCTGGTCAAACCCAGTAGAGCTCGTCTAAGCTGAAATGACGCGCCCCACTCCTTGGTTTTGTATTTACTTGTCATACAAAACCAAGGAGTGGGGCGCGTCAATTCAGCTTAGACGAGCTCTACCACAGAATATCAGTCAGCCAAGCCAATAGATACATGACATTCCCCTGTGTTGTATAGAGTCAATGTGTCTGGAGGTCTGCTATCTGCTTGGCAGACTATACAGTCATCCTCTATCAAGAGGTAACGACTAGATAGAAGAAGTTTAGACATCCCATCTAGTCAAGAGTCTAACCAACTAGAACTGCAAAGCCTTCTACGTTTATCAATAAGCAGAACTGGCTTAAAGGTATTACCGCCGGCGCCCCAGGGCAAATGCAGTCACTTTAGGTGGGGAAAGTGCTTATATGTATTTATTTAAGTACACCTACTATAATGTTCTTGCATGTGAACATTATTATTTATAGTGGTTGAAGATGGAAAGTGCAGGAAAGTATGGCTATGTATGGCTACCGGTCTGGTTGGGAGGGCTAAGACGGTTTGATGGAGATTGCTTGGTTGGAGCTTGTAGAAGGTTCGTGGTCTTGTCGTGGCACGCTCGCTTTACGAGGATAGGTATGCGGATTCGAATCTAGATGCTGATATCATGGTAGAAGAACGAATTCTGTAGAATAAGCTCGTTATTGTGTCTGTTTATTGGGCCGGCCTGCACACTAAATTAGTATGTAGGACAGCCCAGCTAATTGCGTTGTAAAATGTACGATACGAACAGTATATCAACAGGATATAGCGTCACACCTTTTCCCATTTACGGTGGTAGAGGCACAATAGTGCCCACGTGTAGACGGTTATTCAATACTGCCAATTTGCAAAATGTACGAAAATCGGAAGTAACTAACTTTTGATTTTTCGTACATTCTGCAAATTTTCTGCGTCGCCTTTCTTAATCCCCTAAGCACTGGAATAGTCATCGCAACATAGTTAGATCTACCAGCCGCGCCAAGATTCTTCGGTTTTTAAGCTGGTTCGTGGGGTAAGAGAAAGAGGTGACAGCTCGCTCAGAGCCAAGAGAACTTGGCGCAAGTTCGATCCCGGCTAAGGCGCCAACCCCACTCAGACAAGTCCGAGTAACAACAAGGACGAGACAGAGACAAAAGACATGTAATGAAAAATACCGAGAAAGGTAGTCTTCCAACGAACTTTTGGCTGATATGAGACGTTTACAGGGGGCGCCAGCTCTAAGTAAATGCAATGAACAAAGATCGTTGGAGAGCTGGTCCCCAATTATATAAACGAATGGCATGCCAGTTGCTATAGCAAGAAGCAGAAACCCGTTTTGGGCTTGGCGACGAGACGCTGAGACGTGCAGCGCCGCCGCCGCCATCGCCGCCGGCTTCAAACTAAACTGGTTTCTGCTGTAGGTTATTGTTAACAACAGAGAAACAACTTTTAATTATTGTCACTGCGGAACCTTATAAGCTTGCACTTGCACCTGAAACACTTATTGCAATTAGCATCCTTACTATTAAGCAGCTGTAAATGTATATAATACCCGGATGAAATATGTCAAACTTAAAAGGGCTTAGCACTCTAATCACAAATCGCAGTAGTGTTTTGATACAGGTGACATGACACCTAATTATTTATAAAACTAAATTTTGTAAACAAATACCTACATTATGACTGTTTATTTCCTAAAAGTCATTGTGAAAGGCAAGTATATCTCCTTATACAGGTATTTATACTTAAAAGGAGATCCCACGACTGTATACCATGTTTTTGATTTGAAATAAACATATTTTTGATTTTTTTGATTCTGCGGCCTCGCTATAGCAATTGAAATGCTAACCGTTTGTAGAATTGGGGGCCTGTGTGCATGTCTTGTTTCTTTCTCTTTCCATGTCGTCTTATCGTTGTGTCTATGACTTGTCTGACAGTGGGTACTGCTTGCAACGCTCTCCATGCACACGCGGACAAATAAACGGAAGATTTACTCCGCTCAATTAGGCATAAGTTGTTGAAAGTGTTACTAGTTTCTGTGCAAGGTGTATATTTGCTAATAAAGTTTCTTCATTAGACCCCGCTATTAGTATTGGAAAGTAAGCAATCAGGGTGTAGGTAGGGAGGTACATCTTTATAGGTGAGAAAGTGTGGGTTACTGATGCAGATATATGCAGTACTTTATATATTTCATATAAGTTTCTGTGGTGGAACGAGGTTTTCCTTCGTATCATTAACTTTTGTATTGCGGTTCATACATCGTATGCCCACGCTTTTTTCCCAGAAGAAGGGAAGGCATAATAAAATAATATTTTCTTGTTAGATTTTTTAATTTTATTTTCCTTTTATCAAAATTACGTGTGTATGTGGTAGTCCTGTGTTCCGGCTGAAAACCAGCGCTGAGCTGAGACCGTCTCAGCTCGGCATTGCTGAGCTGGGTACTATTAGCACTAACTATAACGCTGTTATTGTCCGTTCTATATATGTAATGTGTGCTAATAAAGTCTTTTTCAATTTCAATTCAAGTTCATAGCAAATGCTCTCTCAGTTCTGATAAATAGAAAAATTATTGGGTACTATTAGCACTAACTATAACGCTGTTATTGTCTGTTCTATATATGTAATGTGTGCTAATAAAGTCTTTTTCAATTTCAATTCAATTTCATAGCAAATGCTCTCTCAGTTCTGATAAATAGAAAAATTATTGGGAGACAATTATTAATTTTCTATTTCTTTCATATCTCCTTGTGAATTATAGTTAGGTATGTACCTAGTTAATATTAAGATCCTGTTTTAAATAGTCTCTAACCTCGATATTTATTCATAATTCATAATGGCAGATGACGTCACTCATCGAGACCATTTGGAAGATTAATGTCTAAAATATCTCAAAGTTTCGTTGATTTTACTCAAACCTGGAGAATAATTATATTTAATAACTGGAAAAGGCTGCTATCAGTCTGTTCCCAGCGGATGTATTAACGATAAAAAAAGTCGATAATAATGTCTATCCGACGGTATATGGGGCTAAACCGCTAAACTCCCTTCTCAAAAGTTAAAGAGCTTAATAAATTAATCATAAAAACGTAACTGTCTAGACTTTAGCTCATATCAGCACCATATAAAATGCAAATGAGGAGAAAATGAGCCTGATAATCCGTGCTAGTTAATAACCTTGCTTAATTAGCTATAGCTGTATTAGCTATAGGCTGTAGTATAGCAGCTCGGTGGCTCACCGGGCTCTAAATGGTGGTGGAAACTGGTAAACTTTCGTGTTTTCCCTAGGATTTGATAGATAGGGGTTTAGAGCTCCGGGGTTTCATGCTTAATTTTGACCCAGGAGATGCTGTAATCCCGGTGTCAGCAACAAAACTATATTTAATTTTGTACATTAAGGGCGGGCCCTAGGCAATCAGAACTTAGAATTTCATCCTTAACTTATTTTTAGAGGAAATTAATTAAAAAAAAAGATACGCGTGTAGCACCGTACACGTGTTAGAAGTAAAACTTCTGTAGCTAGATCATTAAGTGGTACCTATACTATACACCTATACCTACCTATACTAAAAGAGATTTAAATTTCCAATTTTGAGATCCAATCTCTGCTTCAAGTTACTTTTAAGTTTCAGACGTCCGATTATTTGAAATTATTTTATACTTGTACTTACTTTTAATACGTCATGTCATTTATTTCCCACCATTCCTTATCTACAATTTGTCGCGCTCGTGGTGATATACTTAACTCATTCAATAGTGTCACTACTATTTGCATCTCGCTCAGATTATATACCATCTGACGTCACGTCTTTAAGCCGTCTCGCTCAAATGTATGCATTGCTTTGCTTGTTTTAGAAATCCATATCGACCCGTGTGACATTGATGAAACTCTTTTCTTACAAACTGTATGGATCGCATCGCACAGCTGTCAAACATAAGTTCCGGTTCCAACAAAGAGGTTGAACGAAGTAGTTTGAGTCATGCTAGTTGGTTTTGTTTGAAGTCCCAGCCAGCGGCGGCGGCGGCGGCGGCGCCATCTTGGCCATACCGGAAATCAAGAACTCGTGGAAGAATGCTTAAAATAATTTTTATTTGTTAACGTTTCATCAGGTTTTTCTCTCACTAATTAACATTCTTTATTGTACGAATGTATTATTATCTTATCTGATTAGTTAAAAACCGTATTGAAAATAGTTGCGGTTTTAAAAGTCTTCAGCCGACCCTGACGTCACCGATTCCAATTTCCGTTACATTTCTTAGCCACTCGTGATAGCACCCGGCTAGTATCAATTGAAAAGCAAATATATGAATAACCCACAGTTGAGAGGTTAAATAAATTTTACCCCCGTGCCCCAAGAAGTTTTACTTCAAAAATAATAATGTGAAAGCCAAGCTAAGCAAGTCTAACTGAGGAACAAACTGTGCCATTTTTACAATGATTAGATAAATAACAAGAACACCAATTCAGATGCGGTGCGAAACTGTAAAATAAAACATTTTCTGGCAACTTCAGGAGACTTTTCTATCGAGCAAAATTAATAAAATTACGTTTATGGGAAAGCGAAGTCACGCTGACACTCGTGATAAACAAGCTAGTGAAAAAACGTACAGCAATAATACTCATAATTCCGAGCGGTTTGTCTTTTGCTGAAGGCTGTTTTTGCCTAGGGCGCCGCCGCCGTCTTGAGTAATGGTGACGTAAAACATCGTGAGAAAACCACTCCATAGCTGCAAGGATGGGTCACTGTCACGCGAAATAGAGTATTGAATGACTGCCTAAAATAGAAAGAAATAGAAAAAGTGGGTACAATATTGTGCCACTGCCACATACATACTACGTACGGGAAAAAGACGTCACGCTATGTTATGTTCAGACACTATATATCCGATTGACTGCGCCTGCGGGGGAATGCGGCTCGCCAAACGTTTGTTGTATTTAAGCCTGCACCGAGCTTTTTATTCACAATAACACGTTTTTATAACCCTTGTTTGAAGTGATAAACAATTAAATTAATTTTTTTCCAAATACATTAGTACTATTGGGGATATATCTCAGCCGGTATATACGATGGAAACACGATTTGATTAAGTTGGCTCGATAGAATAAATTCGCAAAGTTATCTCTAAAAAATAAAATAAACCCTTAGTACGGCCTGAATAATTACGGAAAGTTGTCAGTTTTGAATAATAACAAACTACTACATGTTTTCTATAACGTATACACTTTACATTTTCAAAATGTGGGTTTGTTTATCAATACGAAGGAAATACCTAAATTCATGCGCGTTCCGGCCATCCTAAACCCGACCTGCCTCTCCTCCCCCATATCCGCTTTAGTAGTGCTTCAGCTGTCGGACGGGAAGCTTGTGTCGCTTCCACTGAGACGCCCGGATTTGAAAACGTACGAAGAGTTTTGTCAAAAATCACTTCATTCAAGATGGGGAACAAAGTAAATAAATCAAAGGAAAGAAGGGGTTGGCGAAAAAAGAACTCAAACGCTTGCATGAGGAAATGAAGTAAGTGTAACTCGTATACCTACCTGCCTACTTGCATATATATAAATAATTTGGACAAGTGCGAGTCGCACGCGTACTCGCTCAGAGGGTTCCGTACCACCACACAATACGGGTACGGAATCCTAAAAATATTGTGGTAAATAACACTGTAAATTATCTGTGTTCAATAAAGAAATTCATATGAAACAAGGCTTAGTTATAGGGTCCCGTTTGGCACCCTTCGGCACGGAACCCTAAACGACAATTTAATTTATCCTTCTAGAGCACGACGCTTACAGCTTACAGGCCGAGAATTTTGAAGACAAACAGAATGTACCTGTTGCTTCGTAAGTATACTCACTCAATACCTACCTACCCTACTTGTAGTTTGTGGTTTGTTTGACTAAATTAATTCCACTAATATTTTTCACATTTTTTCTCACATTCCATTCTCTGTCATTCTTTTTCTTTTATAGGGTAAATGTACCAGTTGTTGACATTTCACTGCAAAATAAATATGAACCATCTGCTGACGGGATGAGAGAACGACAACTAATACAGAACTTTGAAGACAAAGAGAATACTGTTGCTTCGTAAGTATAATCCTCCTACCTTCCGATTATACCTACTTATTAAAAGTGGTTTCCACTTACCTATCTACCTACTTACGATATTTGAACAAATATTTATACTGGAAAATTATTTATCTTTTTCTATTTTTAGGGTAAATGTACCAGCTGTTGGCACTTCACTACAAAACAAAGAGTCATAGGATAAACTGTAAGCGTAGAAATAGTAGGGTGTATAGGAAAACATTATAATAAATTAAGTATGAATGACCACTATATCTATTTTTCGATTTACAGGGTAAATTCCTTGGATGACACCGATTCTAAAATTCATCACACTCTGGAATCGTAAGTTCAAAAAATAATTATTTTTATGAAATAAGTCTTACAAATTTCATCCGAACACCAATTTTGTCGATAAATAAAGTAATTACAATTAAATAAAATATTCTGTTTTATTACAGGGTGCCAATTACGTGGAAACAAAATTCTTGTCTTCCAGTGGATGGAGAAATAGACAATGAAATTACTTACTTACTACTTAAAGTAACAGGTAAAAATATCCAGATGATGAAAAATTAAACGCTAAAAATTTAGACACGGTCGCGCTGTAGGCTTTAAAGTCAAAACATGTTTTGTGTGGTAATTTTTCGTGTGTTCCTTGCCATAAGACCAAATTACCTGTGCCTGTAGACAAGTGACATCGCTAAGGATAGCGAGTCGAAACGATAACTTTTTATGTATGCGATTTGATATTTGGAATCGCTAAGGTGACGTCACCTAGCGATGTCACTTGTCTAGGCCCCCTGATCATGCAACTTCACTCAGTCTTGATTGTCATTCAGAATTTATTTTGAAGAATAAATCATTTGAATTTTAAATTAAAGGGTCGATAACTGGGACTCTCACCTTATTTAGCCGTTATGTTATTTTACGTTATTAAGTTCACTTTATGAGTTTCTATTGCACTACTTACTGTTACTTAGAATATTATCATAAAAGGTAATAAGGTATTATTCAATTTATAATTATCAGGGATCGGATCGAAGGTGTGAATTTACCTAAAGTTTGTAGTCGGACATGACAAGGAGCAGTTACATTACAACCACTTGAGTTGAGTTGAAAAAATGACTGCACCTTTCAATTACAATCTGTATGAATGTTTTATTTACCTCGCTTGAATGATGTAAAGTACATTACTCAGTAAATTTTACGAAAAATTTAAAAATAAAAAAGTTATATTTTTTTGGGAATCAGCAGTTTGAAAATGTTTATAGGTAGTTCGGTGTTTCAAATGTAAGGAACATGTAAAACTAATAAAAACAAAAATTAACTGGTTAGACAAAAACACGAAATTTAACAGGTTAAATTCAAACCGGTTCAACTCAAGTGGTTGTAACTGCTCCTTGTTATGTCCGACTACAAACTTTAGGTAAATTCACACCTTCGTTCGTTCCGATCCCTGATTATTATGGTCTATCTCCACCAAGCGGACGGCACGGCATATCGGACTAAATCGGATTTTACAATCTTGAAACGAAAATAAATCTTGCATGCAGTGTTTAGATAGTTTAGAGCCCTCGCCCACGACGACTTTTTGCAGCGCTGCAGACGCGCGGCTGTCGCGCGTTCGCATCGATACAGTCGCGAAGCGGTCGCTAGCTGTGTACCCTCGCCCACGTAACCAAAAATCAGTGGCGATGCTAATGCGCGTTAGTAGCGATGCTGTCGCGCGTTTGCATAGCTACAGTCGCGATGCTGCCGCGCGTTAGCATCGCTTCTGAAGCGCGTAGCAAATGCGACTAACGCGCGTAAGTAGCGATGCTGCCGCGCGTTTACGAAACGCGCGTCTGCAGCGCTGCAAAAAGTCGTCGTGGGCGAGGGCTCTTAGAGTCTATATTGCCAAATCAATAACAGCCGCCGCCGCCGCACGCGCCCGCCGATATGCTGTTGTTATTGATTTGGATGCAGTGTTTAGAGTCTATAATAGACTGTAAACACTGCATGCAAGATTTATTTTCGTTTCAAAATTGTAAAATCCGATTCCGTCCGATGCCGTGCCGTCCGCTTGGTGGAGATAGACCATTACACCTCAATATTTTTTATAGAAAAAATATCATGTTCCTATATTCCATAATAAATAAAATTGTGTAAAATCTGGAAAAAGGTTTCTAACCGTAAATATATGTAATAAAACTATTTGAAATCGATTTTTTGTTTTATTTTGTAAATAGGTATTGGTAATAGATAGGTATAGTAGAACCCACGAGTCCTGTAGTTTGATCATGATCATAGAGTAGGCTTTTTAGATAGCAACAAAGTCGAAGTTGTCAAAACTGTCAAAATACAATAAAGGTGAACTCAGACCCATCGGAGCCGAGCGATTAGTGTAAGATGTGATAGACAAGTGTGCGTTCTCCTTAATTCAGGTCGTAAACATACAGTTGCCATGAAGAGACTTTTTTTGAATTTGCCGGCTTTTCAAACGACGCTACTCGTGGGTTCTACTATACCAACCAACCAACTCGCGAGTGACGACGGGGTGGCGGCGCAGGGCTCGTCACGCGCGGCGGCGGCGGCGCAGGGCTCTTGCTAGCCTTTCGCATGCTTTCGCTCTTGCCGCCGCCGCCGCCGGTTTGCCTCACGCACACATACACGAAGCGCAAGAATACCCAAAATCGATTAGCGCTAGAAGCTCGGTGCACTCTTAACAAACGTCTGCATACGCAACCTATGTACGATGACGGGCCGCCAGACAGTTTCGCAGCGGCTGACCAATCACATCTCTCTTATCTCCCTCGTCCCCCGCCGCCCGTAAATTAGTGAGTTGTGTTTCAAAGGAAAATGTATCTGTGCGCTCTCCACCTGATAAGTGCTCCCTGGTTATATTGATAGGTAGGTGGAAAAAATAGTAAACTTGGCTTGGATAATCTGTAAACAGTAGTTTTCTTGTGTACTGCGCATGTGTTATGATATGAAGTAGACAATGGACGGACGTCGCCTGGGAATAACGTAACTAACGAACCCTGAGTAGCACGAAATTTTGAAAAATTTAATAGTAATATAGCGTCACGCATTTTCTCATACGGATGGCAGGAGCACAACTGTGCTCAGTCTCAGCCAGTGATTCAATAATCCATTTTGCGTGACAGGGGGCTAGCCCATCGCCGCAGCTATGGAGTTATGAAGGTTTCCTCGCGATGATTTCATCACCGTTAGAGAATTCCGTGTAACCTACAGTACGGGGCTTTTGTTTTGGCACTTCAGGACGGGACCCGAGGTGCCACGAGTATGATACTCGGCGTTTGACTTAGCAAGTGAGAGAGAGAGAGCGAGACGAGATCAGACGTGCTAAAACAAAGGCCCGGTACGTACTCTACTGCTCGCAGAAGCACAAAACAGTGTTTGACTTTGACAGTGACTACCAAGACGTCAATTAATGTTTATTGCAAGGGGATGAGAACTTAATTTCCCCTAATTTTAATGTATTTTTTTTTCCTTTTCGGCCAGGAGAATGACAATATCTCGACTGAAAGGGTGATAAATGACTTATCTCAGTACTTACATTGTCAGCACCGGTATTCGAACGAAATTTTGAAATTCTAGCATATCCTTATCCATATCCATTAGAAACAATAACAATTCTTGAGATTCTCGCTCTTAAATCAATAAGTTGACATGACAACCTTGAATTTCAAAACCGTTTCATGCAACTGAGGGTTAGGTACATTAACAATTTGCTTGTAAGTGCACCAATTACACGGTAAAAGTCCTTTTCATTGGCCACTCATTTTTCTTTGCCAGGAACTGGGTAATACCTCTCAGCACTGTCCCCTTAATGTTTCGGCCCCTTTTGAAGATATCTTTAATCGGACCAAAGTACCGCAACGCAATTAATTTACTGAAACCAGATTAATATTAAGGCTTTCGCGGAATTGAAGTCGGTTGGAGACTAATTGTGCCATTACGGACTAAATGTTATACTTCGGTGAGTAAAATTACAGTTTTACACAATACTTTAAGACTTTTTTGGCGTTGATCGTGTACAATTGAATTTGAGTATGATTTTATAGCTGCCTCATCCTTGTGAGGTCGTTTTGAAAAAGTGATTTAATTGTAAAAATCGTAATTGAAATACAGTTATCTTCTCTCTTGGTTGGTGGCTTACTGGACGATAATAGGTAGAAGTAGGGCAGGGTACCAATTCAATTCAATTAAATTTGTTTATTCATGAACACAGGTACATACAAATGTAGATAATATACAGGGTGACATTTAATTATCTGACCATATTTTGGGGAATGATAGTACCCATCAATATGAAGAATTTTCCCCAAGGAACATAAGGTTGCAAACGAAAAAAAAATTTGGGTCTCCCAGTAACTTAAAATCAGCTGGGGGTGAAATTTTTTTTTACATTTGCAACCATATGTTTGATAGGGAAAGTTGTTCACAATCATGGGAACTATCATTCCTCAAAATATGGTCAGCTAATTTAATTTCACCCTGTATGATAATAGAATAAATTATGTACAATTAGATTATAGATTTTACAAGCAACTTAGATTAAAATATGTAGAATAAAAATTATGTATAATAAGAATATTGATTTCGCAATAGCTTTTATAAATTAAATAATTATGCCCTGCTCTGCCATGCCCTGATACTGATTTTACATTTCAGATGTTGCCACAATAGTCCGTTAAGAATCTGAGGTGCGAGTTAGGTGATACTTTCTAGGATTCGTGCAGGAGTCGTCCAATGCCCTAGATGTGAATAAATTACAAATTTACGACAGAGCCTCTACTACTGTTGTTGTTTTTCTCCTCATCAAATGACTCGTATTCCACAGCCAAGGCGCCAATGGCGTCTTCTGCAATATCCACTTGGTAATTGATACTGTCGCCAAGCGCTCACACTCATTCGTAGAAAAAGTTTGCATGTAATGAAGAAGCCTCTACTTGCGTAATTATCTTCTTACCCTAGTCCTAGACTTAACACGCATTGGTTCCTGCGGTAGAAGAGTGGTGAGGGAGGGGTGTGTTTCCGTGACGATGTCAGACTATGTGGTAAAATTTAACAAAAACATTTAAAAAAAAACTTTTTTTTTTTTTTACCCGGCTTTCCCATCAAATCACATGTCACAAAAACACCGACGGGTATTATACGGCCTCTGGTGAGCAATTTGGGAGCTGAGGTTTTTAAATCAACTCAAAGAATCATGGCTCTGGCCTAGTACCTACCTAATATATGTAATGTCACCCCTCCCGCATTGCCCCACACCAGTCAGTAATTTATGAATGTACTGAACACCAGGGGCCTAATGCTGCTCTGAGAATTTCATTACTATTTCATTACTATTCCATTGCAAACACCCAAAATGGCGTCATTTGGTATTCTCCTAAATTATTATCCTCCTTGATTGGGTGTTTGCAATGGAATACTAATGAAATAGTAATGAAATATAAGTGAAATTCTCAGAGCAGCATTTGGGCCCAGTTGTAGGGGTAGGTGTCTGCAAATTATATGGAATTCAATAGAAACAGATATAAAACAGTATATCAAAGCGAAGAAAGGAAGTTAATATAAGCTAAGGTAAGATGCTTTCATTCAATGAATAGATAAGTTGTGAGACGGCCGTTTCTCTTTCATCCAATTCCTAGTCATGATAGTTCAGATGATTTTTAAAAACAGAACATCTGTGCCCACTTTTTGACTGGCTTAAGTATCCCGTATAAGGAAAAGACGAGACCATAATTAAGTAATATACAAACTTATTTTTGCTAAAGATATTTTTAAGTTTTATGTAAGGGATTCGACGGAAAGTAATTATTTATTTATTACTAACTTCCAGTGCTTAATTAACTGTACCTGCTTTGACACGTTTACGTCTTACCCTTTACCAGGTAAATTAATATAATTGATCTTTTAAACTTGATTTATAGTTATCAACCGACTTCAAAAAAAGGAGGAGGTTCTCAATTCGACCCGTATGTTTTTTTTTTTTTTTTTCTATGTTTGTTACGCGATTGCTCCGCCAATTATGAACCGATTTGAACAAATCTTTTTTCGGCGTATAGGTAATACCTCAAGGGTGGTCCCATTGACACCAGGTCAGGATCTGATGATGGGATCCTGGAGAAATCGAGAGAACTCTTCAAATATTATAGGCAGACCTATAGTGATTTTTGTGTTTTTCATAATAACTCGTGCAAATGCACATGGTAAGCATAATATTGTGATGCGGAACTGCTGATGAAGACCACATATGGCCACCAGATCTGCTCAATACTAGGTACAAATACAATGCGTGGCTGACGGGCAGGCAACGCATAGCCTAAACCGGTGGACCTAGAGCCATGAAACTTTGTACAGGGGTTCCTTAGTCGCGTGGGGTAGCACTGATATAGCATTTGACAAAATTAATTCCCCAAGGGAGGGGGGGATAAGGGGTTACAGTTAGTATTAAACTCAATCTAATCAAATAGGGTTTGTGGAAGTCGGTTTTTTCTAAAGTTTACTTTTTGTTTCAATTATTTTAGTGCTGGAATCGCAATAGTGTTTATATTTCGTAACCTGTAAATATATGTCAATCTAATTTCAACATTTTAATCATAAACTAATAATATAATTTCAGCTTACATGAATTAATTAAACCATAACTGCTGGTTTGGTTTTATTGTTTATGTTTTCCAGTCATTACGATGATAGTCCATTTGTAGGTATAGATATAGACATAGACACAGACATAGACATAGACATACGTGACAGAAAAACAAACATTTCGTCTTATTTGTGATTTCTGGCTCAAAGTAAGTAGTCATAACTGTGCCTCATGAGAAAAACCGTTTAAAGGATAACTTATAATTCCGGATCAACACGACGAAAGAAAACATCGATGTTATTTACACTAAATGTTCGTTCGTCAATCAACCCAGAGCCGTGATGGATCGAAAAATAAAAGGGAACCTTGTCTCAATATTGAAATGATGATGCGCCTCGGTTGAACGACCTATGTGTAGTCAGTTTAGATATGCTCATGGGAAGATGGGACTTATTGGGAATTACGTCTATAGTTTTTGTTGGACCTTTTGGAAAGTAACAGTTAAGCAAACTGCAGAACGGTAAATAACCTTGTTATACCTAATCTATTGATTTACTACTTACAACTTACATATTATAACGATACCTGCTTACTAACGTAGTATTTGAAGATTTTGATACCACATCCAGAAGAAGTCATCAAATGAATATATTTAGGTTCTCAATTTTATTTCCGCGTCTGTTTTATGCAGTCTCGTATCTGTTACTCTTTGCCAAGATCAATGATGCTTTCAATGGTTCGACGTTGAACGCATTTACATAATTAAACCTCATCAGATGGGTTACATCAAAACAAACAGTGCGTTCAATGATTTGTGGTAAAATTATTCAGTGTTGGTATTTCAATCGGTTTCCTGTTCAAGATTACGTCTGTTGTAGTCGTCCATTTAGGATTGGATTTAGTCATAATAACATTACGTTCTACCATCCATTTTGGTACATTAACTCGTTTCTCTTTTAAGAAAAAATCCATGTAGGAACATGACATATCTGCAATAAAAAAACATCTGTCAATTGTTCCGATACGATAGATAGATCATTTTCATGCAATGCGAAAACACTCTACCTATACAATACATCTGGAAGGAAAAAAAAACTATATTTTTCATTCTGTTGCCGACTCGCACCAGCCTTTCACCAGCCACTAAATACAGTTTAAACACAACTTAAACACAACATGGATATGGTGTGCTTACAGGCCTGACTACGTAAATAACTTGAGCACTTAAGTTGTGGTTAAACTGATAATAGCGCCTGTGAAAAGTCTGTATCAAGTCGCCCAAAATAAAGTTATAGAAATCTGGATATTGAAAACAATCCCGGAAGAGAGCAGCGCAGAGGCTTAAGATAAAAATAATGAGAGATTGAGATAACAAGTTTTGATCCTCCCATCACACTGTATGGATCGATTTATTAAATCCTTGATCATATCTCTGAAAAATAATATTGTGAAATTACATGTTTTTTGTAATAATAGTTAAAAGCTTTCTGTAGAAGTTTTAAGTACTTTGCTACTTTAGTATCATATGGACTATGCAACGTCCTTTGTTTATACATCGCGAACTATGATACTACTGATATTTAAATGTATTTTAAATTTTTAAACATTTCGATTGACGATGGATTGTCTTTATTTCATATAGGTATAATATATTTTGATTTAGAAATAATGGGCATTCAACAATACCCATCAACTTTACAGTGGGTCAGCACAACCTAACCTAACCAACCAAGAGACGGCGGCGGCGTCGCCAGTGTCAATGTCATGGCATGCGAATGATATTTCCCACTGGCCACAGTCACTGTAGTTCTTCGTTTTGGTCACCGGCTCAGTAAAGCTTGAACCTGTGGGCGACTTTTTGCCTGTTGGTTATTGTAGTTTTTTGTAAACAACATCTTGAATCACGATCTCGGGTCGGTAGAAATGAGAACTTTCTGCTAGACATTGGGGCGCGTGACTAAGAGATATGGAATGCCCTTTTTTGCTTTACAATTCATGATCATGCATGACTCATTTGGCGAGTTCAATACTTTTATTGTTATGATTATTTTAGTGGGCCACTGAAACAACTTGAGGTGGTTGCCCTAATGGGTTTTTATTAGTACCTTCTACGAACCATGATGTTCTTACAATACTTATATTTAATTTAACGTTAGCGTTGCTTACAATGGTTACATATGGCCTTTATCTTTGGATAGAGTGTATTTTTCAGTTGGTCCGCCGCCGCCGTTCAAATCGGCGTCCTTGTTATAGTGTATGGAACGTTATTATGGGAAAAGGTGCTCTAAAAAATTATCATTCAGAAGATATTACAATTCGTTAATCTGACAAATCAATCAACTGTATTTGCCCGTATCACAAGTTTCAAATCAAAGACCTAGTAAAGAAATTCCCACCAACACATGTTTAACGAGAATTTCAAGTCATTCATTGCACACCGTTTCCAAACACCCACGGTGGAAGGAAGTCATCAAATACCATTTAAATAAATACGGCCTTGCGAAAGTACCCTGATGCAGTGATGCTATCAAAGTAAAGTCTTAAAGCTCTTCGGTCATGCTTCTAAAGATGGTAAGACAGTGATTAAATGAAGTACCAGCACTATCATCATATCAAGGAATACAAGTTTAAAATTATTAAGAACCCATTATCATAACCAGATTTGAATACGGCAAAGGACTAATTGCATTCACTTAAAGAAACTACTTTCAGTAGGTACCTGCTTTATATTATTAATTCGTCAATACCTCAGTAGTAATAGGTATGTTGTTTAGATGAGAAATAGCTATTTACAATTCAATGCAAGACCTGTCATATTCAAAAATATGGCACCGTGATTTCTCTTAAACTCTTTTCTTGAAACCATTATGTTTTCTTGAATTATCGTTTTCATTATTATTGGATCTTTATATAATGTATGTTTATTACATCTGCTGTATATTCTGGCCGAAAAGACCAATGCGTCCTTCCTTACTCTGCTTGCCACTACGGTCGCAAGTGAATTTGCTGGTAGTAACGTTATCGGTTATTTCTAAATTCGCTTCCTTTTGGTAAAAATAAGTCTATAATCCAGCATTATATTTTTATCATATTTATACTCGTTTTATTCAATTAACATTAACACCCTTTCCAATTCAACTGTCAAGTCAGGCTGACCTAACTCAGATCAAGCCTCTAGCTACGATCTTGATGGCAATCTCCAGTTATCTGCCGCCGACGACTGCTCTTCAATCAGCGCATACTTGGACATAATTTAACTCTGCTGCCCGACTAGAAACTGGGTTAGGAGTACTAGTTTTATAATAATGCTGATATCGTGGATAAGCAGCTGAAAATAATGGCGTTTTGTGAGATTTGCTTGGAATTTTATCAGGTTTCTTTGTTTTGACTTTTGGGGCGGAAGATTGAACCCTGAGGTACTCTAGGTACTTCAGTTCACGCTGATTTCGGCCTTGGATTTCTTTTGCTAAAATATTAAAGTAATTTTAGCGTTAGAGATGATTCTGAAAGCCACTGCTACCTAACCTAAATATGTTTAAATGGATTACATTTGTGACCCGCAAAAATAAATTCAGTCCTACTTCCAGGTTGACTAAATCAAATTATTGGAGCTAAGGATTGATTGAAGCGTAGTAGTAATCCTGAGTTACACGAAACAATATCGTTAGCACCAGAAATAAGTGACAATCCCAAGAGATTCCCGCCCTTCAGTAAGGGTGGATTTTACCAACCAAAAGTAATTCGGGAATAACTAAGCCGGCGATGATAACAATGACAGTTCAATGTGACGTTATTCTTAGAGTAAAAGTAGAAGATACTCTAAAGTAAAAAGTTACCTAAAATTTCATTTCAAAATCGTTTCGTGCAACCCAGGTCTCATCATTATCTACTCCAACTAGTATACACAAAATAAGAATAACTCACCTTGATTCCAAGCAGACGTAATATTCTCATGGTAGAAGTACTCGTTCTCCTCCTCGTCAGACCATAGTACACCTTCGATACTGGACGTGTTCGGACCCTCATTTGGCATCTCAATCATGGACCTCCTCGACAGCTGATCATAACTCGGAGGTCGCGACAAGTTGGAATAACTTGAAAGATCTATTAGAGAAGATCGAAAATTCTTTACGCTCCTGCTATCGATTGGTCTATAAGATCTCACGGACCTGGTGTCTTCATTTAAGGATTTGAAGGAACGGAGCGACCGACAATCGTAATTTGGTCCGTCGAGAGGAGAATTTGTTATGTCTCCGAGGGACACTTTGAAGTTGGCTGATGATATGTCGCCTAAAGGCACTTCGCATGAACGTCGTTTCATGCTAGTTTTTTGTGATGGAATCTCCCCCGTTGCTTGCATGTTTCGGCTCACGCCAGCGCTTTGAATAAACTCGCTAGAGTCGTACATTTTCTTTGTTTGATTTTGTATATTTGGTCTAACTAGAGCCTATTTATATAACTTTAGGAACTTTTAGAGTTTGACTAATAAACATGGAATTGTTTCGTTTGGATTCGTTCCCTGGGCCAGGTGTGGTGGTCGTAATCTGAAACAAAGATACAATTTTATTAATGAGATACTTACTTAGAGAGATTACAAAAAATTATCTATCACAAATATAGGTAGACCCGTGGCAGACCCTGCCTAGATAGAACTAGAACTTGACCCTTATCATTTCTATGTAGGTAGATATAAATATCTACCCTATACATAGTACCCTATACATAAGTTACTCTATGCTACATAGTAGGTTCCTATTTTATGTACATCACATGTGGCGCCATCTACTAATACGCCACCGAACTAGACAAGTAAGCTCAGCAAAGGAGTATCGTTCGCTCTCTAGCAAGGGAGCGAGCGCAATGATTAAGTTAAGCGTTGTTTTATGTTCAGCGCGATGCGATGGAAGGTAGTTTAGGATTTGAGTAAGAGATGGCGCTACATATTATTTTTTTGGTAAAACGCGAAAGGGGAGACTGTGGGGAAGACTGACTAGGAAGGCCCCTGTTTGCATTAAACCATTAAACCATGGGTCTCCCATAGTAACTTGAAATCAGCTGATCGGGGCAATGTACTAGGGGACGAAATATTTGCGACTATATGTTTCTTGGGGAAAGTTGTTCATAATGATGGCTACTATCATTTCCCAAAATATGGTCAGCTAATTAAATGTCAACCTGTATAATGGAGAATGGATTTTATGAAGTTAGCATTTCTTAACACTTATTTAAAAAAAGTAAAACTGAAAAAAATGTATGAACTGAAACATTTTTTTTTAATGTAATTAAAGTAATTGAGCTACCTCATACCTAACATTTTGCCTTTTTGCAGAAGAACTGAGAGCAGGGCTGAATATTCCTAGAAGGATCCTTTGCTAAGGTTTCTAGAAATTTAAACAATAGGTGAGAGGAAAGGACATAATTTGTACTGTAAATAATACACAAATTTCGTGTTTTCAGATTTAATTTGAATCCCTCATATAACTGTAAATGAAATATAAAAATAAAAAAAAAGATACGCGTGTAGCACCGTACACGTGTTAGAAGTAAAACTTCTGTAGCTAGATCATTAAGTGGTACCTATACTATACACCTATACCTACCTATACTAAAAGAGATTTAAATTTCCAATTTTGAGATCCAATCTCTGCTTCAAGTTACTTTTAAGTTTCAGACGTCCGATTATTTGAAATTATTTTATACTTGTACTTACTTTTAATACATCATGTCATTTATTTCCCACCATTCCTTATCTACAATTTGTCGCGCTCGTGGTGATATACTTAACTCATTCAATAGTGTCACTACTATTTGCATCTCGCTCAGATTATATACCATCTGACGTCACGTCTTTAAGCCGTCTCGCTCAAATGTATGCATTGCTTTGCTTGTTTTAGAAATCCATATCGACCCGTGTGACATTGATGAAACTCTTTTCTTACAAACTGTATGGATCGCATCGCACAGCTGTCAAACATAAGTTCCGGTTCCAACAAAGAGGTTGAAAGAAGTAGTTTTTGGTCACGTCACTGGTTTTGTTTATCCCAGCCAGCGGCGGCGGCGGCGGCGGCGCCATCTTGGCCATACCGGAAATCAAGAACTCGTGGAAGAATGCTTAAAATAATTTTTATTTGTTAACGTTTCATCAGGTTTTTCTCTCACTAATTAACATTCTTTATTGTACGAATGTATTATTATCTTATCTGATTAGTTAAAAACCGTATTGAAAATAGTTGCGGTTTTAAAAGTCTTCAGCCGACCCTGACGTCACCGATTCCAATTTCCGTTACATTTCTTAGCCACTCGTGATAGCACCCGGCTAGTATCAATTGAAAAGCAAATATATGAATAACCCACAGTTGAGAGGTTAAATAAATTTTACCCTCGTGCCCCAAGAAGTTTTACTTCAAAAATAAACTGACTAACTAAAAGTGAAATGAGGTGAAGTAAAGCTACTCAATATAAACTAATAATATCTATGAATATAGAACATACAAAGAAAAATTAATATAACATAAAAAATATACATTACAATAGATAAACTGCAAATAATTATTAAGATTATCTTAAGACTTATCCGATTTACGTCATTTTGAATTTAAAGTTAAAGTGCGTTTTGGTGCGTGCTTCATTCGCGCATTTTGTCATAATATAATGTCAAAATTCGCAAGTATGGAGAAACGTCACTATGTAGCGAAATTTGACATTTATACGCGAAATAGGATGAGTGGCGTTGCCTCATGCGGGGCTACCATGAGGCACGCCACTCACCTCAGTCGCGCATTTTGTCACAATTTAATGTCACAAAATCAATGCTCGCAAGTATGGAGAAACGTCATTATGTCGCGAAATTTGACATTTATACGCGACGCGAGGTGAGTGGCGTGGCCTTATGTTAGCCCTGATGGTATAGCCCCGCTGAGCCTCAAGCAAGATCATTTGACAGCTTGAAAAAGAGACATACAGCATAAGTAATAATTGCGAATACTTTTTCCTGCTACCACCAGTGAAACCCTCAACTTCTAGTAGACATTTCACTTCTATCCCTCATTCTATTCATATTTAAATAGGCCTTACGTAAAAGCAAAAGAGTATTTATTCGAGGAAAAGCTAAAAATCGACCAAGAGCGAGACGGCCTCACAGACGACGGGTACCATCGTGCAATAAAAATAAAAAAAACATCTGTTCAAAATTGCATTTAGTTTTGTTACAGTACAGTAGACGCAAAAGATTCAGATAGTAATTAAAAATATAACATTCTAACTATATTGGTTCACGTAAAAATATAACATTCTAACTATATTGGTTCACGTAAAAATATAACATTCTAACTTTATTGGTTCACGTAAAAATATAACATCCTAACTATATTGGTTCACGTAAAAATATAACATTCTAACTATATTGGTTCACGTAAAAATATAACATTCTAACTACAATTATAGTACGGTTCACGAAATACATCTCGCTGAATAACAGGCAGACGGACAGACGGACAGCGGAGTCATAGTCGATCTCCGGTAACCCCCCGTCAGCCAGTCTTTGAGCACGGATCCCTAAAACCCTGTAAAAAGCATTTCTCGAGATATGTCGAAAAGTGTTTTACCTGAGAAGTCAACAGCTGGCTGGAGTGAGGGCTTAGGTTGAGCTTATGTTAGAAGACAGATGTGAGTTTCATACATTACGGTGTAGTCAAGACAAAGTAAGTATGCAAACATCGTGAGGAGACCTTCATTATTCTGTATCTGCGGCGATGGGCTATCCCTTATGAGAAAAGCCGTAACGTAGTGTGTGTATGTGTGTAAACAAACAAATTGCCACTATTTCCAAAACTACATATTTATTTTACAACTCATTTTTATTTGATGAAGGCCTTACGTGTTACCAGAGACAAATAAGTATTGAAAAAAATACTCAAATACTTATTTAAAATTTTATGCGGTCATTTTGTTTCTCAACTGATGTCACAGAAGAGATAATAGTTGCTGATGTCACAAACTTACTTCAGACGAAATCAAAACATGAATTACTCTACATGTAAAATAAATTAATACAAAATAAAGCTTTTATTTGCAAAGTAATTGTAAAAAGTCATGAACTTTAGCACTGAACTGAAAGTCTTTGCTTTGAAAGCTCGCAAAGCAAGACAATGCCTATTCAACGTTTCAACGAGATCACAATACAATCTTTCTTCAGAAGTATTTGAGCTCCTAACGAAGCAATTTAAGTAAATAACAAACATTTGTAGCTAAATTACTTGCTTTTGTATAATAAAATCAGAATAATTAGGACTGGAGTGGGACCCCTAATAATAGTACCTATGCCAGTCTCTATAGCTGCGGTGCGAGGGTTGGCCCCTTGTTATGTCAATCGAGTATTGACTATGTTGCTGCACGTGGGCACAATTAATTGTGCATCTATACCCTATCCAATATAACAGACAACTTGACAACTAACCTAAAACTTCATAGAATCCACTTTTTAATAACTAGGGATGTTACCAAAACAATCGGAAAGAATCGGAATTATTTATTCAGTTGAACTAACAAAAGAGTTGTCATCGCCATCACTGCTATTAGCACTTAAAGATATTATTATTTCATATCCAACCATATTTAAGGTAACTGAAGAATCAAAATTCAAATGTTAGACAACTTTCCGATTCACAAATGTTTAATGGGTGTATCGATTCTTTTGATCAATCGATTTTTATGAGCATCATCCCCTCCTAACAGGCTAAGATTGACATCTGTCGGGGGCAATGCTACTAAAATAAGCGTTCCATTAGCAATTTGCAAGGCCGCGAGAATGCCTCAAAAACGCCTTGCGAATACTGGCAATCCATTTGCGATGTGTTACCGGAATATCAAATGACGAAATTTCGGGCGTTTTAGATGCGGTGGCGTTCTAATTTAAACGCGTTTCCCAGAGCAGCATCGGGCCATCGACATTGCTGTTATATTGGATACCACTCCGTATTGGAAATGTCCTAACGTCATGTTATGTTTAACCTCCTGGCTCCTACCAACAGGAGACACTTTTCCTGGTGTAATTTCATTGTTATTTATCATTCAGGAGACACTTTTTCTGGTGTCATTTCATTTATCATTTATTATAGTGTAGTTAGAATCTGATCATTGCTATCTCCTTTGTGTAAGGACAGGCAGGTTGGATGTTAAGGCTCACTTACACTAGCAGACAACACCAATATATAGTGTAGACCGTCAGTTAAAGACAGTCATTTAACCACATACTCGTACATACATATACATTCCATGTACATTTATATTTTATATCTATCTAGCTTGCCTTTTGCTGTATACGTACGTACTTGTCATATTGTTTCTATTTCGGTCATTATGTGCGAAATCGCACATCTATTACGTACGACATAGACTTCAGCAGAGGGGGCAAGCGTATGGCGACTCCGTACCAAAACCTGCTGGGATATAAATCAAGCCATGGCATGGCACGCAGGTATGTGCGGCATTCGGCATCGAAATAGCGAACTTCAACATATAAATTTAAAGCCGAATACCCGTACAAATAATGAAGAAGGCCGAAAAGTTGTCGGTAAATGGTACTGAATTATTTGGGCACATAAATTAGACGAAGTTTTGACAATAAATTACGCTGGGTTAAAGGCTACGGCAGCGTAGGGGTAGGAATAAATATAGTGTTACAGTATAACAATACGTGGAAAATTGAGGTAATATATTAAAAATAACCGGTCAAGAAAGAGGGACTCGCTCAGGGTCGCGCACATTTTGATTTTTAGGGTTCCGTACCCGAAGGGTGCCAAACGGGACCCTATTACTGAGACTTCGCTGTCCGTCTGTCCGTCCGTCCGTCCGTCCGTCTGTCACCAGGCTGTATCTCATGAACCGTGGTAGCTAGACAGTTGAAATTTTCACAGATGATGTATTTCTGTTGCCGCTATAACAACATATACTAAAAATTAAAAGAAATTTAATATTAAGGGGGGCTCCCATACAACAAACGTGATTTTTTTTGCTCATTTTTGCTCGATATTGATAATGGTAGCAGGTAGACGCTTAAAATGTTCACAATATATTGAGTATATTATTTACTTAAAAAATAAATAATTAAATTAAAATTAAATTAATATTTAGGGGGGGCTCCCATACATTTTTTTTTGCGGTTTTTTATAGATAATGGCACGGAACCCTTCGTGCGCGAGTCCGACTCGCACTTGGCCGGTTTTTATTTTGAGGTAACTAGAATTTTTCGATTTTCAGGTTATAGAGCACCTAGCCTTGGTTGTTTAGTCTCTCTTCTAGTTTTACCTATTAGAGTTATATAAAATGTGCTAGGTCAACGGGAGATGACGGGAAGAAATAGGGTTTGATTCATTTGCGATTATCAAGAAAATTCAGCAATTTTTCATGCGTTGTTGAAGCGTGATATTTTCTCAGCTTCTTGTAAGTAATTATAATAATTTCAACTTGATGTCTTCGTCAGTCCCTGAGATAAAGGTTTAAATTATTGTGAATGCAAAAATAACGTTGCTCTGATCAAAATGGTTCTACAGTGAAGTTGTTTAGAAGCTTGTTCAAATACAAATACTAATACAACGTAGTTTATTTTCGAAAAATATGGTAGGTAATGGTAGATGTTACATAAAATGGTAATAAGTGCAGCATATTTCGCGACGCAGTGGCATGCAAATATTATTTCTAGGTCATATAATTATATCGGGTTCTGTTCGTACCTCCATATTCAGTTGCGAACCATACTGTGTAGAGAAGTACGAACCAAAGTTTGCGGAACTCTAATTTATTCACAAGCAGATACAAATAAGCATCTTTACTTACCAGAAACTATCTAGTTGACGAACGACATCCATAATTATTACCATACTCCATTCCATATAACATTGGATTTTTTTTAACTCTTTTTTTCATATTTACAACCCTAGATTCAGTTATACCAGAGTGGGAGGTAAGGCTCATTTACACAGACAACGCAATGCAATAATATACTTAATTCCATATAGGATTGGAAATATTAAGAAGAAAGGTTCAAAAAATTTACAATGTTTTACGGAATGGAGTTTTTTTTTAGCTCTCTACCCGACCTCTCTTGCCCAAATAGAACGTACATACTATTAGATTTAAAAAACATTTCATGCTTTCTATAGTTATTAAATTACAAAGAATTTTTTTCAGGGATAAAATAAGTAGTGTACATAAATGATATTTCATAAGTAAGCACATCACTTATTGGATGGCCTGTCAAATTTTGATGGGATTATAACAACTATAGGTAGATATAACACTGTTATAAAGTTATTCGATCTCATTAAATTAGTAATTATTAAATAATGTGAACTTAAGAATTGTTTAAGCGACTATCTACCCTGTCTACCTACAGGCAAACTGCGAAATGCTTTTGTGGGAGTTTTTTCTAATGTGTACTGTAATTTTGTTGAATAAAGATTTTTCATATTGAAATTGAATCATTCAATTTAAGTAGTGGTTTTAATAAAAATGGCAAACATAAAGTTAAATTTGTTTACATAGTATTAATATAAAAAAGTTGTTCTGTAACAAAAACCTTTTTTCTGACACACATTATTTTACATTGTTATTTTTCAGTCACGCAAAAAATAATACAGGGTGACTGCGGGGTCATGTAGTAACAAAGTAAACTTAATTTCCTAATTAATTATTAGGAATGTAACACTGTGGATTATAGAGCTCGCCATAAGTCATATTTTTTATTATTAAAATTCATAATTATGGTCACCCTTCACATTTTACAAGTGCAATTGACTTTTGACTTTGTCATAAATTGTTTATGGCCGTTGGATTTGACACTTCTAACTCGTCTGATTAGTTTATTCTAAATAGGGTTTAACATCAATTGTAAGGTGACCAAAATTTCGAAATTAATTAGGGTAATTAATTTAGAAATTACTAACTCATAGTTGTAATTATATTAATACTATCATAATAGCTGAAACCGCAATCTTTTACCGAGTTAGAAACAATAAGTTAGAGTTCACGACCCCAAAGTCATCCTGTCTATCATAATAAGTATGTAACATAAAATGCTTCTTTCTCTATTCAGACGTCGTCGGGTGGTCTGTTTTCTGTCCCTGCAACACCAACAGCATTGTATTAATAATTCGCAGCAATTTAATATCCCACCACCATTGAGTTCCTGTATTTTTTAAATCACCAACGACCTTTCATCACGTTCCATGTGAATTTATTTCCTGTGCCGTCGCGTTTAATGACGATTTTTGATTAAAATTCGCTTCGCATTGAGAAGGCGCTATGAATTCCATTGTTATTCAGACAGTCGGTCTCTCATCTATTTCCCTGTCCTCAGAAGTTTGGTGGGCGGTGGTTGGAACCGTTTATTGGGTACCCGGGAGTACCCGGTGACCGTAAATTACCCGGGTGATAAAATTATGGAAGAGCACGATATCTCTTAACCCTTGACCTCACCAATCAGCAGTTTATTTTAAAGCCTGTCTGAAGATTAATTAATGTTCTGTCTATGTGATGGAAAAAAGTTTCAAAATTTGGAATCATTTTATGGCGCTTTCATGTAAGGGCCTGTTTTTAATGATTTTATGCTTAAGTCATACATAACTAGAAAATGTAACTTTAATTGCGAAGTTTAATTGTATATAGAGACTGAATGTGATATTTTATCGACTATCGATAATTTCGATAACTTTGAAATGTGGTTTTTGCTTCTATAGAAATCCTACATCTGACAATCACAGCCATATTCAGCAGATTGAGCCAGGGGGGTTTTATAAACGAAAAATCAGTAAATCATACCTGTTATTACCCGAATATTACTGGAGAACCGAAATCCGCGTATTAAACACACATCACTAACGGTGGTTATTACGGTTGACGGAGAGATCTCCCATAATGTCATCTTACTGGTCAAAGGAGTTCGTCCTATTTAAATTAAGGAGGAAACGAGACACAAAGAAAATATTAGGTCCTTACATATGAAATTGGCATTTATTCATACTGGCCACTTTGATTTCAAATATCTGGCGTTTGGTTAGGAATTTCAAATTCAAATTTATTTCAAAATAAGGCTTGTGTATTTTTGTCTCCATTTTAGCGATTCATTTGTTTTTGTGCCATTTGTTTTTTCTTTGACATCGTTCTGTTCACAATATGGAAAACTTGAAATATCGGGTTATTTGCGAATACGAGTTCCACCGTTGCATCAGCGCCGCAGAAACAGCTCGAAGGATTAATAATGTGTACAGGGAAGCTACCGCAAAAGAAAACACGGTACGTTTTTTATTCCAACGTTTTTGTTCTGGAAATTTTGACCTACAGAACAAACCCCGGGGACGGCTGGAGACCCTTATTGACAATGAAGAATTAAAAGTGCCTAATATTATATTATTTTCAAACAAGATGGATTTAAATAGGACGTTTATAATAATTGCAGAATTTATGTCTTGCTGCGATTCTGTAGGTGAATTGTATGGCTTGGCAATACCTATAGCAGAGGCGCAAAATGCCAGTTTTGGCTTGTTGATGTCACTATAGGTCTGACTATAATATTTGAAGAGTTCCCTCGATTTCTCCAGGATCCCATCATCAGATCCTGACCTGGTGTCAATGGGACCAATGGGAAGGTAAACCCTTTCAAACAAAAAAATAATTTTCCAAATCGGTCCATCCGTTTAGGCGCTATCGGGGGATGGACATAAAAAAAAAAAAAAAAACATCCGGACGAATTTTAAACCTCCTCCTTTGGGAATTCAGTTAAAAATAATACATTATACATACCTTTTAATGGGAAATGGAGAACACAACGGTGTCAAGAGATTGGGAGAGCCACACAGACCATATTGAAGTCTTCGGGGGCACATGTTAGCAATCATCTTCACTTTAGTCCCGATATGCTCTGATCATGTCATCTTACATACAACATTAGTAATTTATCTGACCAATAGTGCTTATCGGGACTTATAGAAACAGGCTCTTACATGGCAGTCCTAACCTAACCAATAACAGGTTTATTCCCAAACATAAAACTAAGCCCATCAAAAATATAAACAACAAACTGTCCTTATTTATTTACGCCACGAGCGCTAAAGTAATTACGAGCTGCCTAAATGAAATCCTCGGGCTCCTTAAGCTAAGGTCTAATTTTAATCGGGACATTAAGGGCATCCCTGCAGCCAGTCAACCGCAATTAGGGAAGCGTGAAGCCCTTACTAGGATCCGCCGGAATTTCAGAGCTAGTAACGCTGAAACCGCTTTTTGTATTTAATGTTTTGGAAATTTCTATATTTTTATGATGGTGGCGTATATTGATACTAGCTTAGGTGAAAAAATACATGTATTATGTGTAAAGTAATTTTTGTGTAACAATAATTACCAGTTTTCAAGTAAAAGTTATAAAACTCTTTGTTGCGCAGAGAGAGACATTTATGAGTATAAAATAACACCACTAGAGATGGAATAAATTCCTTATCATAATTACTCGTCGCAATAACATGCATGTCGTGAAATATAGGGACGAATGAATAAATAAATATTCTGTTATCAAGAAATGTATCGAACAGTGTCCTTTTTAAAGGAAATGCTTTAATTTATTGTTCCTTCATTATGAATAATACATATTTCCTTATTGTTAAAGTCTGTACTATTACTGACTTATCCATTCACCCTATTTTTCTTCTTTAAGCGGTTCCATAGCTTATAGTACTGGCCTGAACGCCCAGCACTCCAACTGTTAATTTTCTTGAAACTATTTTGAATGTGGAACGAACGAAGAGGGTACCTATTGTTAATTTGTGAATACGATTTCAATAGTGATGTGGGTCAGTGCCTCTAGACAATGTTAAACTTTTATGTATGCGATTTGACATTTGGAAGCCAAATGTGAAATCGCGTACATAAAAAGTTATCTTTTCGTTTCGCTAGCGTTAGCGTTTAACTTTGTCTAGAGGGGCAGATTTGTACGCCTTTAACTGACTTAATTGATATTGGCAAAAATGGAAATAAAACAGATCTAACGTAGGATGAGGGGCAGAATAATTAAAAGCTGGTTAGCGATACACCCACGACGCGATAAAAAAAGAAGCACTTAAAATGGGAGTGCCATATTTAGTTCCGGTACCATAGGACACAAAATTAGCTTAAAAATATATCTAGTACATATATTATTTAGCAAGTAGATCACGAATGACATCACCGCCATAGTCAGTAGGCAGTGGATGCGGGAGGCACAGGACCGGAGCGGATGGCGTGGTAGAGAAGAGGCCTATACCCAGCAGTGGGTGGGTGTGGGCTGATTGATGATGATGATGATGTGAACAGATATTGTCCAGTCTAACTAGTTTCGCGTCTAACTGTACCTAGATTAAATTTATTTATTTATTTAATAGTTTAAATAAGGCTTACAGTAATTATTTACCAAATTGCACTTATTGCTAGATAAATTAGTAACAAAAAGCAACACTTATCATCTATCTGTAGAAACTAAATAGTAGAGTCATATCGTTTTTTAACTTTGGGATTGTGTCAAAGAATATGTCCAGCTGACCCACCCTGACCAGTTCATTTATGAGAGCTGTGTAGCTCTTGGGGTAGGCGCTTTTTCACCGCGCAGACTGCGAAAATGGTGGGTTGAAGCCAATAGTGGTGGCCGGCGCCGAAGCATGCCAGATCGCAATTTGGGGACTATTAAAGAAATGCTGTGCAAAACGCTCGGATTATTTACTGTGTTTCGCAACGTACTTATATAGTGGACAAATAGGGCCAGCTTTCTTCTAAGCTCTAGAGTGTACAGCCCAACCATACCCACCACGAATAGGGAGGGGAAAAGAAAAGGATAATAACCATACATTCGCTTGTAGAGGTATCTAGCAAACTTCCTTTGTATTCGCTCTATCATAATAGTGTATTTTCAACCGACTTCAAAAAAAGGAGGAGGTTCTCAATTCGACCCGTATGTTTTTTTTTCTATGTTTGTTACGCGATAACTCCGCCAATTATGAACCGATTTGAACAAATCTTTTTTCGGCGTATAGGTAATACCTCAAGGGTGGTCCCATTGACACCAGGTCAGGATCTGATGATGGGATCCTGGAGAAATCGAGAGAACTCTTCAAATATTATAGGCAGACCTATAGTGATTTTTGTGTTTTTCATAATAACTCGTGCAAATGCACATAGCATAATATTGTGATGCGGAACTGCTGATGAAGACCACATATGGCCACCAGATCTGCTCAATACTAGGTACAAATACAATGCGTGGCTGACGGGCAGGCAACGCATAGCCTAAACCGGTGGACCTAGAGCCATGAAACTTTGTACAGGGGTTCCTTAGTCGCGTGGGGTAGCACTGATATAGGATTTGACAAAATTAATTCCCCAAGGTGGGGGCATAAGGGGTTACAGTTAGTATTAAACTCAATCTAATCAAATAGGGTTTGTGGAAGTCGGTTTTTTCTAAAGTTTACTTTTTGTTTCAATTATCACTTCTCATGCTCGTAAAGTTCGTCTTGTCGGGTATAGCCAGCATAAAATCAAATTTTATGTTCTAGAGCTTAAAGTAAAATCTTCGTCTAAATCTCAGACTCTGACAAAGGTCGTCAGGTAAACAGCCACATACACCTATGCTAAGTGCCGCTGCCGCCGGCGGCCAGAGCCGGCTGCGGAGGCACGACCAAAAAAAAAGTTTAATGGCGGGAAGTCCTTATTTTTAACCGACTTCCCAAAGGAGGAGGTTTACAATTCGTTCGGATGTTTGTTTTTTTTTTTTATGTATGTGCCTCGATAGCGCCTAAACGGATGGACCGATTTGGAAAATTATTTTTTTGTTTGAAAGGGTTTACCTTCCCATTGGTCCCATTGACACCAGGTCAGGATCTGATGATGGGATCCTGGAGAAATCGAGGGAACTCTTCAAATATTATAGGCAGACCTATAGTGATTTTTATATTTTTCATAATAACTCGTGCAAATGCACATGGTAAGCATAATATTGTGATGCAGAACTGCTGATGAAGACCACATATGGCCACCAGATCTGCTCAATACTAGGTACAAATACAATGCGTGGCTGACGGGCAGGCAACGCATAGCCTAAACCGTTGGACCTAGAGCCATGAAATGTACAGGGGTTCCTTAGTAGCGTGGGGTAGCACTGATATGAGATTTGACAAAATTAATTCCCCAAGGGGGGGGGGGGGGATAAGGGGTTACAGTTTGTATTAAACTCAATCTAATCAAATAGGGTTTGTGGAAGTCGGTTTTTTCTAAAGTTTACTTTTTGTTTCAATTATTTCTCGATAATTTCAATTTGCAATTATTTCATAATATTTACTTTTTTTTGCAATATTTCTGTTTAATTTCCTCACAATCGAAGTGAAAAACAGAGTGTATAACTCGTACATAAAACCCATTTTACCCTCGACGTGACGGATATATATATACGTCTCGGGTAAAATGGTGCGTTTTATGCCCTTGTTGTACAATCTACTATTGTCCTCGCGAGGATCCCAAACTATAGCGTCGTAAATAAACAAACACTGTTGAATACTATATTTGGCGCTAATCAACCGACCAAACTAACGTGAACTCCCAAAGGACCCGATGCATTATGGTTCTCTACTCCACTGCAATGAATAGATCGTAAACAGGGAATAAGTTATTCATGAAATGCACTAACATGCATGGCATATTTCTTTGTTCCGAATTCATTAGGGTTACTAACCGCTTGTTAGCAAAATCCTCTGTTTAAGCCTCCACTTTCGATGAATAGTTTAAATGTGTAAACAAAAAACATATTTTTAATAAATATTCACATGCATTGCTTTTGGCCAACACTAGGGCAGCTGTAAACCTCCAAGACCTGAGTTTTTTTATTTCCCCTCTCTATGCCACAGATATTATCATTGTACAAATACATTATGTCATTTTGCGGCTTCAGATCATTTAAACTCTTGAACTCGGTGGAAGAGACACGTTGTTGTTAGTTTTAGCGAAACGGGAGATTTGTCAACATCGAGAATTAAAGCCCAGGTGATAATATATGTATTGTGCAAATTACCTGATTGGCGGTGTGTTTGGCGAGGAATTAGTGGCTAGATTCCCGGTAATGACCAGTGCCACTCAAAGTTATTAACACGTGCGTGACATCTATGTTTTTAATGACGTGATAACGTCTTATAAATCGATGAACGCCGGCTGCACGTTCTAAAACGCACAGGCACATTGCACATTGACGCCGCAATACATAGCTATTTTCATCGCAGACAGTAACTAGGCAGGTGGCCGAGTTGTTTACAAGACTCGACAGCGCGGAGGGTGTTCAAACACACAGCGGCTTACTTTGGTGTTTTTTATTTTGTTTACATTTTAGTAGTAAGTGTTAATTATTGCGGTTATTATCGAGGTTTAATTGTTAAGGCGTTCCTTCTTTAGGGTGAGCCAAGAGCCCACCTTTAATTTTAATTATTTGATAGGCAAATTCAGAACCGCTTGCGCTGCTTCCTGTCCCCGGTTCGATTCCCGGCTGGGTGGACTTTAAATCGTACATATTTTATTTGACTTTTGGTTTTAGGTTGTATCATTATTAGTAATTATAAGTGTGAAATAAGTAATGTTTGCTAACTAAATATGAAGATTTTGTATGAGCGCCAGCAGAACTTCAATAGGCAAAATACAACCTAAGGGTACGTAATTCTCAGTAATTATTTTTGATAAATATTTTACTAATTAATGATACAGAACATTTTGAGATATATTTGGTTTCTGACGGGCTTGGTTTTTTAGCATTCTCCTTTATTGGTCAATTAAGTAAGGAATAATAAGTGGGTGGATTTTCTTTTCGACTTATTTGGATGTCCACGTCTTATAGGAACAAAACCACTGAAGCAAACTAATAATTTAATTCTTATTGTTGTTCTAGATACCCAAGTATGACATTAAAACTAAAAACATTATGTGTAGGCATACCTAAAACCTGAGAAATCCACCTACGAAAGTTCAAAATCACCGATTACGAGCGCTGGGAGGCTTGTCTCCCGCGCGTTTTGGGTCATACTAGCTTCGATAAGTTTCTGGCGGAACACAGTACCAAAACGATTTATACCTCATTGGAAGGGAAATCATTTCACGTACACTATTCAATAATAAAAACAATAACGTTTAGTAGTAATTTGTTAAATGAGAGGTCGCGACATGTTTGTCCCACTCTGAACCGTGCTTCTCATGCTTTCCAATACGTATTGCTATCTCATTGGGCACACACACTAGCGTCCTGTCGCTAACGCATGTTAAAACAGGTTAGTTGTGCGTGCGGCTGCATAGGAAGTGGACGTGGAACATATTCTTTTTGGCGGTCTAACGAGGTATGTTTTTCACGCGATGTACTTTGGTACGCCGATCGGGTAATTTCCGTGGCTCATTTTTTGATTACTTATAATTAGACTTGCATTTTGTCATTCCATTTTTCAGATGGTAAAAATGACGGAGCTTACATTTTTGAATGATTTTTTGTAATTTTAATAGTAGTTAAGTATTTGAGATCAAAACAGTCGTTTGTCGTAATTTCCGTGGCGTAATTTCCGTGGGCATTTTTACCATGGAAATTACGGTCGTGCCTCGGAAATTACTGAAAGCTTTAATTAAATGATAACCTAACTTAACGTTTCCTTAACGGGGTGGCAGAAGCTCAGATGGGTCTCAACATTTAATTTTTACCACTTTATTATATTATCCGACAGCACGTTTTGCCGAAACATTTTTTTTTCCTTTCGGCGAAACGTGCTGTCGGTGAATCGATGTATCGGTTAAACGCATTTATATTTAAAATAATTTCAATCAAGGGTAATTCGGGATAACGTATGGCACTCCAGTAAAAGTTCAAACCCTTCATCCGGTTATGAATTGATTCAGATTGTACTAGAATTCTGTTGTCAGAGTATTTTGTTTAGTTCTGTATCAAAATATCTTAATATTATCCTTTCTTACTGATTAAAAACTGTCAAAGGTATTATAAAGATACAGGCAGGGGACAGAGCCAACAAGATACAGATATATAAGTTTAGTTAAGTTTTTGAGTAGATTTTTGTTAATTACTACAAAAAATATTTAATTATATTGTTTCATTTAAAAATATTCATTAAACATGTACAATGGATAATGTTTCTTAATGTATCTTTTTTGATATGACTTGATTTTTGTGATAAATACTAGATGTACAATGGATAATGTTACTATCTTTTTTGATAAGACTTGATTTTTGTGATAAATACTATAAGCTGGGGATAGAGCTAACAATACAAAGTTGAATCAGTTAAATGGTCTGAGGCCCTATTTTTGAATCACACTTTAGCATAACGAGCGATTATAACTAACGATTTTATTTGGAAATCGTTCGTGATAATCGCTCGTTATGCTACTAAAGTGTGATTAAAAAATAGAGCCTCTGATCCGCCATACCACCCATACACACTCTGCAAAGTAGTTAATTAGTTAATAGTTTAATAATTCTTATATTTGAATAAGTGGTTACATTTTTTGACCTCCGAACCATGATGAATACCTATCATATCAGATTTATAATGAACGTTGTATGAATAATGTTACAATATTTTTGTTTTGAGTTGATTATTGACAATTACTACAATTATAAAGAAAAATAATTTAATTACCTATATTGTTTTATTTAAAAGCATTCCTAACAGATGTTTATGGATAATGTTACTATGGTTTTGTTATGGGTTTTTTCTTTTTTGATAAATACACTCATAAAGTTTTTTTCATTTTTATTTCATCACTTTTAGAACAAATAATTGTCAATTGATCTTATGATCGACCAATCACTGCCAGAAATACGTAATAATATATCCATGTATGATAAAGTAGTCCTTTCGTAATTTCCATGGTAAAAAAAATCCACGGCCGTAATTTCCGTGCCAAAAATATTTTTGATGATAAATTTTAGCCAAAGTATTCGCTTCTAATTGACGCCTCATTGATAGTTTAGTTTTTGAGGCTTTAGTCTTTCATAATCTTTGTTAATTTTACATGTATTACGAGAAACAAAAAATGCCACGGAAATTACGTGAAAATCGGAATTTCAAAAATCCACCCAAGTATTCTAATATATCGGAATCCTGCTTGTACGTACTGTACTTAACCCCCAAGCTCGAGCCATTTTTTTTTTATAAAAAAAAAATACATTAAAATTAGTTTGACAGTGGGTACCAACGTCAAAAATTAGACATTCATTGACGTCTTGGTACCCACTGTCAAAATAATTTTAATGTCATTTTTTTTAATATAATTTTAATGTCAATATTGTTCCAAGGACTCTTTTGTCCTTACGCTACCGTGGGTGTTAAAACATACTTAACTTGACTAAATACAAACTTAAAGCTGCTTTCCCTTACGGTACCGCTAGAACAAGTCACTAATAATGCTGAAGTCAGATCGTACGGGTGCAAAGTTTGAGTAACACTGGGATAAGCATTGAATATGTATGGAATTATTCGCTAGTATCCCGTGGGTTGTGCTAGCGTTGTGGAAAGTGATAAAAACTGTTGTTTTATTTGAATGATGTCCGTTGGTTTCGGAGAGTGGTTTGCAAATGTATGAATTTTTGCATTGAGAAGGGGATGGGCCGAATGAATGAGAAATGTGTCTACCAATTTGACCGCCGCCATGTCCCACCGATAGACGGTAGGCTACAGACAGACAAACAGACAGACTTTTCAATCTACCAATTTTTTATAGTACGACAAGCAGTATAGCAAGGAGTTTTATATGGCGGCGGGATCACTACTAGTGATAGTTATACGCACGAGTGTAGAGAGTGATTCAATTTAAACCCTTACCTTAACAAAGCAGATAAAATATAAAATCTAAGTCGGGGATTTAGGTTAGGTTAACAAAGCGTCACGCTTTTCCTATACCTACTAAACAAAAAAATAAAATAAAATAAAATAAATAAAATAAATACGGAGTGGCAGAGGCACAGTTGTGCCAACTTTCAGCCAGAGAATCAATACTCCATTCTACGTGACAGGGGATAAGCCCATCGCCTTAGCTTTGGAGTAAGGAAGGTTTTCTCACGTTTTTGTGCCTTCGTATTTCTTTCTTACATTATCTACACTATTATTAAGTTAGACTAGACATCAATATTACTGAACTAATTTGATCACGGAAGCCACAATTTATGTTTCCATTATCACTTTTGTCTCAGAGGAAGTCTGCGTACCGTGCACTTACAGAGATGTCTTGTAAAAGTGTGATCTACATTTCCTTTTGTCCGTGTAGCCCGGGAGCGTCGAAAGATTCATTATTGAACAGAAACCCACAGCAAAATACAGTAATGTTAGGGTTAGAGTTATTATAGGAGATAACCTATAACTATTTAAACTATGCTGTAATTCATCTTTACCGTATGGGAAAACGCGTTAAGCTGGGTTGGTTTTCTCATTGGATATTTTGCTGGATGTCTTTTAAGTCAATCAGATCCTTAGGCGCGATACCCACTGGACAGACAAGACAGAGACATGTTACGGACAAGACACGAGATGCAGCCAGAAAAAAAAAATGAAACAGAACGAAAAAGAAACCATGCATGCTGTCTCGTACTGTTCTGTGTCTTCTGTCGCAGTCTCATTCATTTATACTTTATTGCAGAAAAACATAAGAAAACACGTAACATTTACAAACAGATAACATTTACACGTAACATTTACAAAGGCGAGCTCAGTCTCGTGTTTTATCCATTCATGCCTCTCTCTCTCTCTCTCTCTACCTTGTCTGCCTTGTCTTTCCAATAGGGATTGCACCTTATGTGATCTCAAGCGCTGTCTATCCCAAACCAGAAAATTTGCCATACGTAACTGCTTAACTGTGATATCACGATTTATAATAGAGCCTTTTTATTTGGTTTAGTATTTTATTATTATTTCAATGTAAACTCCTGCGGGTCGATTCTCGCGCCTTCGATATACGGATATCGAGACCTATATTGACAGATTCCCATACAAAATCACTCGATATAGGTGTAGATATCGTATATCGAATGCGCGAGAATCATGCTCCTGGACTGCAACGTGCGAAATATGAGATACGAGTACCTAAATGCTTTTAGTTCCTACGACAATATACAGCCGCTTAGAGTGGTGCAATAAATTCATAGAGTACGGCCCTTGACGCCCTTAGAGAACTATTATTACTCGTAGTTTGAGGGTTTTGGGGTTCTTCTGTGGAGTATATAGGAAATAAGTAAGGAGGAAAGACTTGCAAAGAACTTTAATCAGAAGTCATAAGCAAAATAAAAATGTTAATGAGATCAGTCAGTTATAGTAATTCTGTGTGATGAAATTATGTAAATGTTTATACAGGGTGACTTTTGGGTCGTGACTCTAACATAATAATTGATTCTCTAGCGTTTTGGTAAATGATTGCGGTTTCAGCAACTGAGCTAGTATTTAAATAATTACAACTGTACGTTTGTAATATAATAAATTAAATAACCTTTTTAATTCTCAATGTTTGGATTTAATAAATTAATTATCCTTATTAATAATTCTGAATGTTTGGTCACCCTACAATTCATGTAAAAACCTAATAATAAAAATACCAAATATTAATAATAAAACCTTTTTAAATTACCTAATCAAAGGAGTAAGAAGTGTATAAATCAAAGGCCATATTTTTTATGACAAAGTCAAAAGACAGTTGCGCTTGTAGAGTGTGTAAGGTGACTAACTGACCTTGAACTAAAATAGTACATACATTTCAATTATTTTTTGTACCAAAAAAACCAAACCTAATAATAAAAAAAAAAAAAAAAACAAACATTAATAATAAAACCTTTTTCAAATTAACTAATCAAAGGAGTAAGAAGTGTCTAAATCAAAGGCCATATTTTTTTTATGACAAAGTCAAAAGACAGTTGCGCTTGTAGAGTGTGTAAGGTGACTAACGTGTGTAAGGTGACTAACTGACCTTGAACCAAAATAGGACATACATTTCAATTATTTTTTGTACCAAAAAAAACCAAACATAATAATAAAAAACCAAACATTAATAATAAAACCTTTTTCAAATTACCTAATCAGAGGAGTAAGAAGTGTCTAAATCAAAGGCCATATTTTTATGACAAAGTGACTAAACTGACCTTGAACCAAAATAGGACATACATTTCAATTATTGTTTGTACCAAAAAAAAGATGACTCTAATCTACAGCATAACATTCCTAACCAATAGGCAAATCTAAGGTTACTTTGTTTTTCAACTAGCCAATAATTTCAATTACTATTTCTATTTTTATTCCATTTCCAACTAAAGTGGTTCTCTAGATCAAATTCATACATGCCTCTAGAGAGTTTTTTCAAATATACCGCCTTATTTTCTATCCTAGTCACGTAAAACCGATATTATAAGGTTCGGTTTCACAAAGCGTACATAAGCATAGAGTGGTACTTACCACGGCTTTGTAGACATTACGCCCGAGAATATTCAAATTCATATAAGAGGCGAACTGAGAATCCTAAAGTTACTGGGCGAGGTGTGCGGTATTGTAGTTTATGAGAATGGTAAATTTCAGGTGGTCCAATTACAACTTGATAAGATCATGTTAACGATTTATTTAATGACGTAGCATCTGACTAATAAATAACCGGCCAAGTGCGAGTCGGACTCGCGCACGAAGGGTTCCGTGCCATTATCTATAAAAAACCGCAAAAAAATGTATGGGAGCCCCCCCAAATATTAATTTAATTTTAATTTAATTATTTATTTTTTAAGTAAATAATATACTCAATTTATTGTGAACATTTTAAGCGTCTACCTGCTACCATTATCAATATCGAGCAAAAATGAGCAAAAAAATCACGTTTGTTGTATGGGAGCCCCCCTTAATATTAAATTTATTTTGATTTTTAGTATTTGTTGTTATAGCGGCAACAGAAATACATCATCTGTGAAAATTTCAACTATCTAGCTACCACGGTTCATGAGATACAGCCTGGTGACAGACGGACGGACAGACGGACAGCGAAGTCTCAGTAATAGGGTCCCGTTTGGCACCCTTCGGGTACGGAACCCTAAAAACTGTGCAGTCTTTGAGTCTAGATAAGTGCACTTTCTACTTTGGTCTCTCAGTAATATCTGCTGATGATACTAGAATACCTTTGTTATTCTAGTCTCCATTGTGAGTAGGTAATCAGTAATCATTACCTACCCGATCGAATGATGTCGTAGGAAATCTGCTTTGCGTACTTGGCTCAATATTACCTCCTCGCCGTCGATGGGTAAATCGGATAATCCGGAACCGGAATGAAATGGGATTTTTTGAGATTCATCCTGATTGAATTCCAAGGGTTTGCTTGATGCATAGGAAAAGGCTTACTTAAGAATTTCACTTTGGTAATGATTAGCAGCGACTGGAGTCTAATGCCGGCCTTCCACTAAAAATAGAAATGAGCGGAAATGGAGCCAGCGAGCAGCGGACCGGGCCGCATACAAAAAAACTCGCCATTGCGAGCTAAGCGGACTCCGTACCGAGTCCATTCCGCTCGCAGTGGAAGGCCGGCATAAGGAAGTGTTTCTTTTACATAATAATATAGGATTGCGCGCTGAAAATATGAATTTCTTATAAAGCTAATGGGTGTTTCAAAAAAATTCCGTTTCAAGTCACTTTAAAATTTTAATTTTTGTTGGATAATAAATGTAATACTAAATTACTACTTAGAGATATCGCAAAAACATTTAATTACGCATTCATTATGGTACACACAACTTAACCTAACTTACAACCACAAACATTTAAAATAAATAAAAAAATCCTTGAGGTCACCGCCGCCGCGCCGTCGAGTGGCAGGGTGCCCAACTTGCTGGCACCATTAGCTGCATCGCCAGGCTAAAGCTCTGGGCGAGGTAGGTGCCAGCTCTAGGATCACCCGACGCTTCAACGAGTCTCTTCGCAGAACGAAATTAAATAATGCAAAAGAGGCACTTTTTTTAGGTCTCAAAATACTATTAAACTTGATGAATATCTCAATCAAAGCATTCGCATTACAAAAATCTCATTGCGGCGTTACAAGACGCTGCACAAACTCTTTAGCACTGATCCTCGCGAGTTTACATTGGAAAATTGGAATTTGGCGCGCAGTGTGTGTGGGTAATAGATTCATCTCTTTTTACCCCACTGAAGATTTGAAGTAGGTAAGTATTATGATGAACTTAATGCTAGAACGACCTGAAGCTGATTATTTAGGCTCTTAAATAGGAGTGGATAGAAATAGATATAGAAATATATTTATTTGACAAATAAACACAGGGATATAGGTATTCATTCAGATAGGTCGTCGTACTAATTTTAGCTATATCGAGCATCAACATCATGCTTCGAACTATCCATCTTCTCTCGCTCCCAAGTCTGTTGTTCTCCATTGTTGCCTTTGTCCCTAAGAGACTATAACGATGAAAACAGACCCGAGTTTAAAAAAAGTTAACATAATTTAATTTATATGAAAGGGTTCCATCTTATATTATTGTACTCGATTATTCGATAATGCGCGTCAACATAAGCATCGATTTGAAATTGAATCGTCTCGTCAGCTAATGCCTCTGACGGCCCCCAAATCACGAAATCTTTGCTATATTTTTATCAGAAGGCGCACTAGAGTATTAAACTTTTAAATCTCACATTTCGGCTTTTTTCCACATCATAGTCACGATCTCAGGTCATGATAACAAAATAGCTTTAATGAAAATCTTTGTCATCTAACTCTGGAAGGACTTTCTTTAAAACAAAAACTGACTGTTTGAGGTTATCATCCACATACAATACAACTCATTGTTTGTGCGATGGTATTAAAATATGAACTACAAGACTCTTACCGATAAAAGCTGGACTTTGAAATATTTCTATGTGATTTTTTGTTTTTTCGTGTCTTTGATCTCGTCTCATTAAGGTGTTGGTCCTGGCTCCTTTTGCTATCCGGTAGATAGAAGTCATAAAGCTTTGTCAGACAGAGGCCTGAATTCCGCAGCTTGATTACTTCGGACAGTCAAATTACCACTAGCCCGACACCCCTAACTTGCTCTGTGTCACCAGTGTGGTGGATGTCTCACCTTACCGGGTAAAGGCTCTTGACCCTCGGTGGGGATATTCATCATCGGCAGCTTGTTTCCACCCACTGCTGGGTATAAGCCCCTACTTTTTGTGTCAACTTATCCGGTCCTGTCCAAGTAGTTAGGTTTTAAAAAACTATGAAACGTTATTTGTTTTTACAGGTCATCATCATCAATCAGCCCACACCTACCCACAGGTACATAAAACAAAGGTATTTACAGATACTTAAAACAAAATAACGTACTTATTTGTCTTTAAGTGACTGTCATTATCACGAGATAAATTCCCACAGGATTGTATATTCGTATATTGTGTCTTGAAGTCGTTTTTTTAGGTTTTTAACTTGGTGAGTTATTTCAGAAGCCTGTTTATCTCAGTGAACCACCCGTTGCCTAACTATTCTAGGTATCCCCTCAGCGAATGAATCCCTTGAATAAATTTTATTCCACCAGGATCCACTCGCGGGAAATGACTTTTTAAAACGCGCTAAGCGCGAATATTGCTCCGCGGATGAGTGTCCCGTAATGAGAGAATTGCGAGGGTAAATCTGAGACCTCAAATTATAGTGGTCTAAAGAGGCCTGGAGAGCAGCGGCATTTGCGAGGGAAATATAGACATTTTAGCAGAAAACTGTAGGAGATTTCGGGCAGTTTTCTATTGAAGATCCAAAGATCAAACTCTGGGCTTATTACTTACTATCTACCGTTGTGTCTACGTTGTTACGTTGTTACTTATCTACGTTGTTACTGGTTGCTTGATTATCTTTCTCTGCCAGTTGTCGTCTTGTGGTTTTTCCAGCAGCAGCATTTGAAAGACGCTTTCAGAGTACATTTTGACTGCGATTGCGAATGGTATATACGAATTTAAACAGACTCGCAAGTTTGTTAGATGACATTCAAAAGTTAATTCAAAATCAAAGTCGCAATACCTTGATGACGACCTTTGTGGTGTCGCGTTCGAGGCTGTGTTTCCCATCAGAGAGGTTCAGGGTCTGAATCTCGGCTGAGGTGGAACAATAACACCCCAGTTGGATGTTTTGTGTGTGTCACTGTTTCTGGTTCCCACAACACAGGGTATCCTATAATGTAAATGTTTTTATCTACTCTCATGCCATAAAGTTTGAATTACAAACTTGAAATCGAATTCATAATAACGTACTTTATAAACGCAATACAGTAATTAAATTGAATAATAACACTACTTCTCGAACAAAACTTATGTTATTATTAAACTTTTTTTTCCATAACGATACAGTACTACTTTTTTTGGGAAAGGCAAGGGTCTTGCAACCGTACAGCCAAGGTGTTTGATAGTCTGTATCTGTCTGTATCGTTGGAAAGTTTTTTTTAACTATAGTTGACAACCAAACAGCCACTCAGTGTTTGATAAGTACCTACTTGGAGGCAGGAAGATTTGAAATTTTGAACAAAGAGGTTCATTGCTCTGAGGTTTGATAGTGTGACCCATGCTCCGCGCATGCGCTGTGATATGCTGGGTTTTGGCAGCAACAAAACGTCAACGTGACGTCGTGACAACGTTTTGTTGTGTCTAAGCACTGATTTATGTGGAAATATTGTAATGTTTTACTTCGATTTTTGTGGGAGAGACACAAGTATGAGAGTTGATAAAGTAGTGTATGAAACTGCACATAACTAGGTATTAAAACTCTCTTGGGATACTATTAAAAACCTACTCGTGTTTTAATACCCCTTGTTAAGCAACAGTTTCATAAACTACTATAATAAGTTACCTGGCATAGGTAGAGAATTTAGCTACGAGTAGCTAAAAGTGTGTTTAATTATGCGTCTATCATTAACCTATTTTCGAATTTAAGGGACAGTTGACGAACACTCAAAATAATGCTATATCAGTCTCTCACTCGGGAACTAACTGCACCAGTGTGACTTGTAAGCGGCACTTTATTTGGGTCGACTCTGTGTTTTCGGTTAAATAACATTAACCAGACTTGTCGCTACCACAGCACGTCAGTAATTTAGCGTGGTTCATATAATTGCGTCGCATTTATCTGCACGTCATTTCTCCATTTGGCTCAGCCAAAACACAGAAGGTATTCAAGTGCTTGTTTGTAGTTAGAAACTGCAGACAACGTGTCGTGTGAACGTTTGACCGAGACAGGGACAATTGTATTGTATTGTAACTTAAGTTACCTAGCGAGGGAACGAGACAGCGAGTGTAGTAGGTACCGCTGTCACGCTCACTTGTCTGCATCCACAATCCCCCCTCCCGCATCTGTCACCGGCAAATATTAGCAATGTCAGATCCATAGACGGCAATCAAAATCCGCAAATGAGGACCTATACTCAACAGTGGGTTTCTTCCCTGACAGGATGATGATGATGATTATAATGAATATGATGATGATGATGATGATGATCATGTCACTAAATGCACGTCCAGCTTAGAACCCTACTTCTGCGGCATTTTGTGTGAAACTGTAACATATTTTTCTTACGCTGAACGAATAAGGGACAGAGCTATAAGCAGTGAACGAACTATAAGTCAATCTTTCCTTTCCTTTTTTCCTTTCTCAATTATAGTGAAAACTATCCGTAGTCGTGCTGCAATGGCCTCGATGAATTTCATGAATGTATGACCTATTTACTAGTCTTTATTACCAAGAAAATTGTGTTATGGCGCAATCCACTTTATTTGTCCGTTTGTTAGGGTAAGTGAATTGTATTTTATGGCAATTGCAAAAGTTTCTATATCATTAGGGATATGTAGCGCTTATTTATTCAAACGGAGTATTTTCGTTGTGTCGAAGCAGTAATGGCTTAATTTAATTATTTTGAAATATAATAAAACGATCCACTAAAAAACTAACTGAGCGACTAAATTACTGACAAGTCGCCCAGCACTTGTGGCTGTGTTAGTAATGTGGCTCAGTTAGTTTTTCAGTTAGGTTAGGTTTAGACTTTATTGATGCTAGTTTAATTACTACCCAATTATTTTTACTGACTACCTCAAGACCCAATTAGCGCAATTTAATTTAGGTCCTCCTAGAATGTCAAGTTTTAAGTGATAGTAGAATCGTAAGAGAGTATCCAATCAAATAGGTTTACATTACCATGTTACAGTATATGTATAACTTGTCAGGAAGATACAGGAGCAGGAAATTGACCGGCAGTCCATGTCCCGAAGGAGTTCTGTGATAACATCCGCCATATGAAAGCTTAGACTATAATAACATATCTTTCTAAGAATACCTACATAATACTATTTTAAAGTTGTATTATACATACATACGCTTGGCTGACATTATAAGTGTCTAAACACACTATGCCGACGTTGCGCGACCAAAGTTCCGCGGCTGATTTTACGTTCCGTCCGACGTATTCGGCTCATACATATGACACACCATAAGTGCCAAACTTACCTAGTAGTTACCTTACTTAGTTGCCGCCGAACTTACGCCCGACCGAAGTTACGCTGTACGCTATAACGCAACGTAATTTCGGCATTATGTGTCGGCAGTAATTCAAATAGCATTGCAGGCGTAATCATGCCTAACTTCGGTCGCGTCACTTCGGCATAGTGTGTTTAGGCACAAGAGTTTTCTCATGGGATATTCAGTTCCTTCCAACGATATTTTGGCGCGCGGTGGCAGGTGGAAGTAACGATTGACCAATGAGGAATGAAAGGTCTTTGTTGATGACAGTTTCGTTGCATTAAGTTGTGTAGAAGTGGCGCCCCCTCTAAACATCACTCATTAGCCAAAAGATCGCTGGAAGACTGTAGAAATGTGTGAGCTACGAGTACAAGGAAAGCTTATACATGGCACGGCGACGTTTATCGTATCATTAAAGTTGTATCTGGATCATTGAAGTTCTTGCTTGTAGACTCTTTATTAATTTGTGCTTGTAGCTAGTATTGAAAATCAATGCGAATTTGAAAAGTGTTTCATTTCGTCCGTAACTGAAAACATTACGATTGTATAAATATCCCCCGTCGCAACGTCCACGCAACGTCCCAACGATTCATCGACGAAAAATCAGTAACTTACACAACTACAACCCTAACTGACCCAGTGTGGCCAGAACTAGCACTGAAGCTGCTAGTATTACATGTCATCTAAGTGCCACAAAAGCCAGTGACACCAACACCGGGCCAGATAAGTTTGTGCAGCTCTACATATGTGATTTGGTGTTACATAGTAAGACCGGAAACGCCCCCTCCCCCTGTCTGCTCAGTGAAACCGGATGGAGCTGGTTTGTTAGTAAAGGCTTAGCGAGAGGCGGCGGAAACTTCTTTCGCTGTGGCTTACTGACAGACGGTCCGGGGTTTCGGCGAGCCGGGTTCGGGAATCCGCTTGGGATAACAGACTACTTTCTATACGAATAATCCTGTAAAATATTTGACGATTTACGAACTCCGTTTTGTTGCTGCCCCTTTCAAGCAAAGAAAACAAATGAAATCGATTCATATCATAAATAATACCAGTTTCGAGGGAAATTACATTTTTAAAAAACCTCCAATTTCCCCCTCCTTTTTAAGCCCGAATTTTACCAATGAAAGAGTAACTTTTACTCGAGAGTATCTTCTACTTTTTCATAGACACTCAGTGACACCTAGATCAGATCACCTCATTTTGAACTGTCATTTGTCATACAAGTTTCCCCGGGGAAGTTATTCTCGGTAAAACTTTTCGTTGGTAAAATCCAGCCCTGAGTCGGTTAAAAATCTTGGATGTTTACATGTTGTTTTCGGTTCCCATGACATAGGGTATCCTCGTGTGGAGCCTGAAGCATTATTACCCTGTTTGCAAATGGTACGTTAACCCCCGGTTTCCTAGGCGCTGATTAAGTTAACAGGTCGGTTAAATCAGTTTCAACCAATCATATCTCGCTATTTTGAATAATAGAGGCAAGTGATTGGCTCAGGCTGATTTAACCGACCTGTTAACTTAATCGGTGTAATAAAAATAGCATTATTTCAGGCGTTGCTTTGTCACTATCAATATCATCAGCAGGGATCGGATCGAAGGTGTGAATTTACCTTTTGTAATTGAAAGGTGCAGTTATTTTTTCAACTCAACTCAAGTGGTTGTAACTGCTCCTTGTCATGTCCGACTACAAACTTTGGGTAAATTCACACCTTCGATCCGATCCCTGATCATCAGTGTCGTGGCGAGTCACGTAATTATTATAAACAGATAAGGGCTGTGGACTCGCAATAACGGTGGCGACACCACTCAGCTATCATATCTTGCGCAATTCAAAACGTATAAAAAGTTCAACGTGAAAAGTCACATTCGGGCATGTCACAACCTGTTTGCGTGGCGCGATTTCTCTACGATACAAATTAAGTTCGAGCAAAGAGCATCCCGTAGGTCGCCCGAACGAAACTGTCATGAAAGGTGCATTTAAAATCCTTCAGAAAAATTCATTCCGACTCTCCAATTTCCTCTTTTCCTACTGTTTTTTCTTCCATCGGTTGTAAGCTTTGGCAACAGTTGGCAAATTGATTTTTTTATGAAGCTTGTCTTGCATCTCGATGTTTGCACTCTAAATTGAAAATATGTAATTTTTAAGTTAACGACTTCGACGGACGGACGGACGGACTACATCTGTGGCATTGCGGTCCTAGGCTCTGCCTCTCTAGCAAGAGGTTCGAATCCAGGCTGATCACAAAGATATGGAATACCCAAGTCTTGAAGGTTTATGTGAAACCTCTCTGTCGTGCCTAGTTTTTCTGCAAGAAATCTCTTTTTAGAGACCATATTATATATATAATATTATGGATAGGAATAAAATCACAAAATAAATACCCGTATGTGAATGAAAAAGCCTCTCAATGCCAATCCTTTACAGGCTTGCAGCAGATGGTTTCGCGGCAAAGTTTGAACAACTCTTCGTATCCGTGAATCGATCCGTTTAAGGGCGGGCCCTAGGCAATCAGAACTTAGAATTTCATCCTTAACTTATTTTTAGAGGAAATTAAATAATTAAATAAAAAAAGTCTTCCTGAAGAACATACTGTGCCATTTTTGTAATGATTAGATAAATGACAAGAACAAAAATTCAGATGCGGTGCGAAATTATAAAATAAAACATTGTGACAGACAGATTTTTCTGGCAACTTCAGGAGACTTTTCTATCGAGAAAAAATAATAAAATAACGTTTATGGGAAAGCCAAGTCACGCTGACACTCGTGATAAACAAGCTAGTGAAAAAACATACAGCAATTATAATCGTCATTCCGAGCGATTTGTGTTTTGCTAAAGGCTGTTTTTGCCTAAGGCGCCGTCTTAAGTACAGAAATTACTTTTGCTTGACACATTGTCGGTACCAAAGTTGCGTGTTGTAATCCTTTTGTTGTGTTTCTCCGACAAGATTTGGCAATTTGGGAAATGGTATTCTTTTATCCACGGTTCTGAACACTTTTGGTACAGTATTAGATATTCATATTTTTCCTTGAAGGGGATTACTTAGGCGGGAAATGAAAGCATATTCTAGCAAAATGAATCCTTACGTATGTATTAGAGGCGCCAAACTTGATGACGACTGGACCGATTTGACTGAGCTTTATTAAACTAGGTATTCGTCGAAAGGACTTACGGAATGGAACATTTAAAAAAACGCAGAAAACAACCGGACAATCGAAAAATTGTCTGTCTATTAATGCGCTCGTTTTTCATTGGCGTTATAATTAGTTTATCTACCCATATGGGTAAAACTACACTGATACATTACTGTACTTATCATAAGTGTATTTACGGCAATAAAGAAACTGAAACTGGACGAGACGTGTGTTAGGTTTGTTTTTAGGGTTCCGTACCCGTAGGGTGCCAAACGGGACCCTATTACTGAGACTTGGTTGTCCGTCCGCCCGTCTGTCTTTCTGTGTGTCTGTCTGTCTGTCACCAGGCTGTATCTCATGAACCGTAGCTAGACAGTTGCTTTTTTAACCAATATTAAAAAACAAAAGAAATTTAATATTAAGGGGGGCTCCCATACAACTAACGTGTTTTTTTTGCTGTTTTTATAGATAGTACGGAACCCTTCATGCGCGAGTCCGACTCGCACTTGACCGGTTATTATACATTTAAACCCATCATTCTAAATTCAGATAAATATTACAAAAAAATACAAAACCCGTAAGTTGGTGAGTACTGAGGCACGCGCGCGACCGCCACGCATGTAGCGCGCTATTTTTGTCCATCTATTCCCGTACCAGCGGAAATACACCCGGCTTCCGTCCGCAGGGGGTCGGATTGTCGGCCTCACACAACTAGGAGTGCATTGATCTTACTTGGAAGTGCTGCCTGTTCGCAGAAAGTTGATAAAATATACCCGGATCAAGCCCGGTTCTTGTAGAGTACTCAAACGTGGACGAAATGAACGAAAGGACCACGATCTTTTGTTCTGTTTTTTCATTGGTTTTGAGCTTATGTGGGTAGTTTGAACATCGCGGGCCGTGGACTTTGGACGGTCGTACGAGTACCACGAGACTGCGTGTTAGGAGGAATTTCGGGAAAATAAAAATGTTTATTATGAATATTTTGTACGAATAATTGTGTGCAGAAACATGTCATGGATTATATGAGTGGATATTATGTGCCTGTGACGTCCCCTAATATACTGAAATCTTTAATTACAAAACACAAAAGGCATTAAGGGTGAACAAGTTTTATTATAAAACAATAAATATTATTTATCTATACGCAAATCTTTATAGCGCTTGACCAGTGACCACACCCATGAGTGTCATATCGTCAAAATCTGAGCAGTGTCAATTGACACCCGTCTTACTGATTGCGACACTTTAGCGGCAATCGCTATTGTGAGTTTCATAATATTTGTCAACGCTCGCTGAATAGCCTGTGTACGGGTACCGAAAACCCCACGCAATGGTATATTTCGAATGTTTTTGTACCAAAGGTGAAGTTTGTTGACAGATTTCGGTATTAATATACGAGTATGTGTAGGATTTTAGTTATTTTGTGCCACAAGCAAGCCAGAGCGTGAGTTAACACGACACTTAGACGAATGACACTTAGATATTCCCTACATTAATCCAGTGATTTGGAATTCAAGCGGTTACACTTCTTTATTCTGGAGCCATTCTGCGTTCTTCGGGATTATGTTAAATTACTTTACAGTCTTCACAAAATAAAAGGCCCGTTTTGACAGTTCACGCCCATCAAGTTTTCAACCCTAACGCGTAAAAACTACATGAGATACAGCCTGGTGACAGACGGACAGACGGACAGCGGAGGCTTAGTAATAGGGTCCCGTTTGGCAACCTTCGGGTGCAGAACCCTAAAAACTAAAAAAACCTGTACATCTTTGATTAGGAAAGGCCGCGTTCCTCCAAGTTGATAGCTCATAAATTGAGAAAGAGACGTTTCACGGGGTTTTGCTCGTCTACACTTCAAAGGAATTCAACGTGGCCGCTTAAAAAAAATACGCGTAGGCGCATGCACCCGATATGGTACTTACGCCCTTCATACAAAAATGTTAAATCCCCTTAATTGCATCCATATTTCCTTCTCATCATCGCTTTTCTTCATAACAATGCTAGGAAAGCACCTTACAAGAAAAGTATATAGCTTCCCATAATACTTTAAAATGTCTATAAAAAGCGATACTGCAAGAAGCTTGCACCAAGAAAACCTATAAAACTCTTGGCAGCGAAACGCCACTTTTTATGAACTAGGACAAGAGCACTTAAAAGTGCTCTGTCATTACCAATTAACATCACCCCTTATTCAGACTAAAGTAGCCTCTAAAACTTAGGCTATAAAGACGCGAAGACAACTTCCAGTCATGTGGTGCTACAACGAGTTTCCCAGTTCAGTCCGGAAGTGTCAATGACCTCTTCAGTGAACCGGATATAAACCATCTTTATTCTGAACGAAAGAGAATGGCATTCATTTCCGGGGAGATTCCATTTTCGAACTTAAAACGGTTTCGTTTCGATACGTCAGTTAGAGTTAATGCTGGTTCATGGCTTTTAGTTTTCAACTACCCTTTTAATAGAGATCTAGAGTAGCAATAAATCTAGAATAAAATAGAGCTGAAATTTTAGGAGGCGACAAGCGAGTAGAACAAAGTGACAGATTTCCAGTTATCTGGAGTTCTGAACGAACTTGCAACACAAAGTGACAGATATGTGAGTCTGACGCTGTTCCACAGAAGAGATAATGGCTGTTCTAGACTCCACGTAAGCAATTGTAAATTGCCGCCATTACTGGTATTCTCATTTTTTTATTGCAAAACACAACAGATATAATTGCGTTTCTTAATATAAATATCTTAATTTAAAATATGTAGAATATCCCAATAGGGATACAATTTCTATAGGGACCTACATAATTGAAAGTCTATTTTCGTAGCACATCGAAGCGATTGCTAGTGAAGAATATTATGCGTATAGTGCCCGAATTTGAAAAAAAAAACTTAGTATCGTTAAGGTTGATAGCCATTTTGAAATTGGAATATTCCCGGGAAATATTCTGTTAATCAATTTCGTCTCTAACTATTCATTCTTACCCTTTCTCACCCTTATTTGGGCCTGAGCATACAGAATTTTCACCCAAGAGACGGAAAACGAAATCGAGGACGACAGCATACAAGGTGGGATGACGAAATCAAATTAACAGCAGGACCAAACTGGAGAAGAGTTACACAAGACAGACAGCAATGAAAGTCTTTGGCCTTTGCTAATAGGCACGCCGAACTGCGAGACATTTTGTAGTATATTTCATAAGTAATATGTTTTTAAAGTGTAAAATGTCTATGTTTGGAATAAAAAGGCTTTATTATTATTATTATTATTATTATGATATACAGAATTTTCACTGGTTTTCGCATTTATTACGAAGCTAGTGATGGAAACCTGGAGGGATGTATAATCCCCCAGTTCAATTTAGGGTTATTCATAATGGCCGGAGTAACGTAGATAGTTAGCAACTAATTAGTTTATGTAAACTTGTAATTTGGCCAGGACTCCACGTGACAGGTTAAACCTAGTGTGGGGTCCACAAGCAACTTGTATATTTAAACTCAATCAGTTGAATAAAGATTTTGTATTTTGTATTTGTACTTTTTTGGGCATTGAAATGACGTTGGTCGAATGGAATGTTCAAAACTGCTGGCCAAAGACCGCCATAAATGCAATAATAAGTGTAGTCTTAACTTAACAGTTGGTGCAGACAGATAGATAGTTAGATGTATGATGCCACTGGACCAGGGAGCACTTATCCAGTGGAGAGCGTATAGATACATTTTCATTTGAAACACAACTCGCCAATTTACGGGTGGCGGGGGACGAGGAAGACAGTTGTGATTGGTCAGCCGTTGCGAAACTGTCTGGCGGCCCGTCATCGTAGGTTGCATAGTTTCAGTTTCAGTTTTTTATTTCTTTAATCAATTTACATTGTATTAGAAAACTAAATCTTATAAATTGACTTAAACTAAGACATTAATGAAGAAAAAAATCATCAAGTACATACAAACATACGTTGAATACAACCGTTTGTGTTACATACAATGTTTGGCAAGCCGCATTCCCCGCAGGCGCAGACAAGTGGATAATTAGTCTATGCACTGGACCAATGCGATTCATATTTTTCATTTCATAATTTCTTTATTGCACACAAAAAAAGTTAACAAAGCACGGTAGGTAATATAAAGTGTACAATGGCGAGCTTATCTCTAAAAAGAGATCTCTTCCAGCAAACCAAGTTTCGATGAGAGAGGTTGATAGCTGAGCGGGGGTAGACCCAATGTGTACAACAATAAATTTAAAAGGTTGCATACATAATTATATAATATGCATTCTAAAAAAATTACTCATTTGAAATTGGCGATTCATTTGAAATTAACTCCCCGACTCGCGTCAGGCGATCATAATGCCCGTTTTTTTCCGACTTAAGGTTATCATATTAATCACTTCGTCATTAATGACATCGAAGGCAAACAGTCCTTACCCACACTGTGGTTACAACAAACGAAAAGCTTTTGCTCTTCCTATTCCTTAATTAAACGGAACCCGTCACGTTCGTGGCTCGATTGAAAATTCCCGCTTTGGCGCCATGGGGTGGAGTATTTGTTCTATTTCATTATTATCGGCTCTGCACTTGGCAAAATGTGAGGATAGGTATTTGCTGATTCGGAATTCCAATCTACACAATCTCATGAGACATATATTTGATGATTACTAGCAAATACTCATTCGAAGTCTCGAATTACTGAACTCGTAGTAGGTAACTAAGTAAACAATGGTCAAAAAAATAAAAATATTATCTAAACATCATGTGATCAAATGTTTTTTACTGGTTAACGTATGAACATTTTTGCTACGAAATTAGTTACCTATTCGGGACGTGATAAACACTCGTCACAAAGTTTCTTCCAACTTCCACTTCCGGCTAATATTTAGTTGACTAATGCCAGATTTCACCAACAGTTAGGAGTCACTTAGCTCTTTTTCATAGCCGTCTAGCGATTGATCCAGAGGTCGGAACCTTAAATTTAGGGGGTCCCATAGTGGCCTAGTTGACCCTTAAACTTAGGTCAAAGTGAAACAACCGCTAGGTGACCCCTGAAAGGAAATAAAGTGTCACCTAAAGATAGGGATTGTTGGTGAAATCGGCCATTAAACTATTGCTATTGAATAATTATTATAGCTAGAAGGGAGTAACATATATTTCCAAAAACCTAATGCTATGTATTCTAATTAGTTAATTAACTGTTTGAAATAGATACTCCAAAAATACTGAAAAATAATACATTGACATTGAAAAATAATCATATCACACCCACAGATTACCTTCACACTTCCACAGCTAATGACTTTGTAAATCAACTAAAAACACCGTTTTAATCACCTTAAAGAGTCAGACATTAATTGCGTTGGAAAGCAAACAAGATAAAATACCGCTCTCTACCGGTAATAAATCTTAGAGCCGGATAGTAGCCATTTAGCTCAACTCAACACGCTTAAGTACGTTAACTTGACATAACAGAGGCAAGAATTTGACTACGAACTGATTTAGATTCTGTCAATAAACAATCCTATAGTACGAGTACGACTTGCAACAGACTTTTGACAACGCAACGCCGCGCGCCGCAGCCATGTTGAGTGGAAACCTGGCCCCTGATGCTGCTCTGAGAAACGCACTTATATTGGATCGCTATCGCATCGTAAACACCCAAAATGGCGTCATTTGGTATGCTCCTAAAGAATCGCAAATAGATCGTAAATAGATTGCAAGCAAATCGTATACGCTATGCTTGCAATCTTTTTACGATCTATTTGCGATTCTTTAGGAGCATACCATCTGCGCCATTTTGGGTGTTTACGATGCGATAGCGATCCAATATAAGTGCGTTTCTCAGAGCAGCATCGGGCCCCTGGCTGAAGGCAATAACATTGCCATGTTTGACTAATTGACTATGCAACATTGCAGTGTTGTTCTTAAATGGTATTTTAACTATAGTGGCTCTGTAGACCTCGCGAGCGTCACCGGGAATTTGAGTTCTGTTTTTTCATTATTTTCCATCCCGTCACCGCTCACATCGCCTTACTTGAAGTTTATCGTGATTAGATGGAAATATTGTAAAAAAAAATAACCCGACTGCATTTTCTTTCAATAAGACATACAAACTTCTCAGAATTATAACATAACAAATTAATAAAAACTTATGAATGTACCTAGTTCCGTACATGGAGTATGAAAGTAGCCGCACCAATTAATTTGTAAACTACATTTTGCGATCTAAATTACAACCTTCTGACTTTTCACTAAAATATATATTTGTGCTACTTTCACAGTCTCTACAAATCCAACGACACCTCATTTGATAATATCCGCCGAGCCGTTTGGGTTGTAGCGATTTTTTTACATTTTAAAACCCCATATCATTTTGAAAAAAAAAAACAAAAAATGAATGAACAAAAAAAACTATTTAATTATCCAACCTGCTCACAAAATTTCACGAGAATCGGTTGAGAAATGCGACCTGTAGAGGAGAACAGGTGGACAGACATAAGAAAGCATTTTTGCCCAATCCTGAAACGGAGACGCTGCGCTCGCTCGGTCAACTGACGCTAAATAAGCGGCTATCAAAATTCTGGTCGCACTTAGAATGCTTTATGGTGCAAAAGATGAGTTGAGCTAGGTGTTCAGGGCTACAACTGGTGGAGGACTGCTCAGGATAGTCAAGTGTAGAAAAAGGGGGAGAAGCGGTGGGAATCCAAGGTAAACTCAAAATAATAAGCTCGCCTTTGCGTATAATATTTCTTGTCTTGTTTTTATGTTTCTGCGCAATAAAGAATATGAATGTGAATAGACTTTTTAGCGTAGACACAGTTTTTACAACCACATTAAAAAACAAGGATGGTAACTTAACTTTTAGGAAAAAGTACCTACTTATTTCAAGATCACTAATTTACTCACACTGCGATAAAACACATCGATATGACGATACCTGTTGGACGATTAGACGAAGTAGATTATCAGAAGCCTACGAAATAATACCCCATTTTAAATATTCACACATGCAATCATTTTGAACCACTACATTTTAGCACATTAAACCAACGACTAGGTACTAAAATGAACGAACATTCAGAATAAATGTCACATTGAAAGCTAAAACCACATTTTCTGAATCGAGGATTAATTAATGAATAGAGTACTGCATTGCAGTTTGTTTTAAGTGAAACCAATCCCTTACCTTACTATTCAATTTGTCGCCGGTCGTTATACATTAGTAATTAGGTAGAGTACCTACCTAACATTGTGTAAAAAATCAGCTCTATTTAAAACGGTTCATGAAATAAATCCCGTTGACGGAAGGACAGACAGACGGGCAGCGGAATCTTAGAAATAATAAAAGTTTTTTTTACTAGAAAATCATTAAAACATCAAAAATGTAACTAACGGAAGCTACGTACAGTGTACATGTCTTTTCCTGTCTTTCTTTAAACTTTACTATAATTACTGTTCACCTTTCTCTGGTCGTAAAGATACACATTCATTTACTACAATGTTCTAATCCCAACATCACAAACTGTGTTAGTTTTGAGCATTTCAATTAGCTAAAACTCGCCTATACCCAGTCGGTATAGACGAGTTTTAGTCAAAATATCAGTTGAAAATCGAATTCCAAATGCAAACATTCAAACAGCCTGACGTCCCGACCGGAAGTGCAACGTCCAAGTTGCGGGCTGCGGCTCGCCCAGCAGTCCCGACACGTCATTTCCCGTGACGTCAGAACCACGCCCCTGGCTCCTGGGTTGTTCCTATGCAGGTAGGTTAGCAGCATACGTTAAAAATATTTCATATTTTGGGACAAGGCGCTAGAGACTTTAACAGACCGGAAAGCGAGACCTAAGAAATGCGTTTGTTCGACAAAGACTGAGATGTGTCTATGTCCACATCCGAAATTAGTACCTATACCCTTATTATTATAATTACGAAGTAAAATGACAGTTTCGAGTTCAGTTTTTGTTACCGCTTTTTGGTAGAAAATAAATAGTGATGGGGTCAAGAGTGATTCTAATATCTCCATATAGAATGATATTGTTTAACTAGCAGTGCAGCTAGTGCATATAGCTTGTTCAAACTGAAATGACGTGCCCCACTCCTTTATTTGCGAATAAAAAGTAAGAAAAATTAAGCATTTAAATAACACACAACAAGTGGGCACAATTTGCTTCTGCCACCTCAAATGGGAGAAAGCGTATTGCTTTCAATGTTATATTAAATTGTGCTAAATATTGATTACAAATCATAATTGTAAAGAATTACTCTATCCATTTTCATTCTATTTAGAATTAATGAGAACGTCAGTATCAAACTGAACATGGCAACATTATTTCAAGAAGTGACGTTTGATGGTTGTCAGTTTACTTTACTTTTATAGTAATTAGGGTATAATAAAAACTTGAAGATAAAAGTTTAGTAAACACTTTTTACAGAAATATTCTGCAGCCGAATGGGAAGAGCCCGGTCGCTTGCCGGTTGCCAGCTATCGCGTTACTTTTGATTTGTGCGAGACACAAATTGAAGTCCACTAGTACCGGTGACGAATATTTGTTTCTAAATTTGCCTTTATTGTTCAATATGTTTAGCATTTTCTTAATTCACAAGTTCGCATGTTTTATTTACAGAAGCTTATCCTAGGAGCAAGGGACCTAGAGCCCTAGACTCCTGAAATGTATTTCCAGCAGATATAATTTATAAAGTCAAATTTGTGCAAAAAAAGACAGCATTTGAAGGCACTCTTACATGACGTCATTTTGTTGTTATTTCATAGAACTCAGGAACAAAAGTTCCGATTTGACAGTTCATAAAAAGTACCCATTTTGACTTGACCACACAACCCTATTGCTAGAGGTCACTGGGTAACCGGCGGCGCGGCGCTGGGAATCTGCACTCATACATAAGTGATCGGATATTCGGATGCATATTTACCTAAAGTTCAGGTGTTGGCTAATATGGAATGCGCTTTGCTATCGAAACAATTCTGATTTAAGTGATCAAATCATAGTGATAGATAGTGATTAAAATGCTAGTTACTGATAATTAATACATATGGAAACATAATTTAACCCGTTGAGTGCCCTTGGACACTCGAGGGGTTATCAAAACATATATTTTGTTTTTATTTTTTTTCAGACCTTCTTGTACCCTTACATACACAATACACATATTTGCATCAGGGATCAAATATTAACGCTAAATAAATATGCATCCGATAAGTTACACAATATCGAGATACCTTTTACCCGGTTTTTTTTTTTGAGATAAATTATTATTATTTTGTTAATTAATCCTGTCCATCCTAGGTTTGCTGGAAGAGATCTCTTATTAGAGATAAGCTCGCTTTTGTACATGTTTTTTTCATTATTAAGTGTCTGTATTCTGTTTTTGTGCAATAAAGTTTAAAGTTTATTATACACCCGAGAAGGGGAAGGCCCAGTAGGAGATGGAGGGACAACCTGGATAAGTTCCTGCCGGGGTGGATGGAACAAACTGCAGCCAGAGATGTGTGGGCTCGAACCGGTGAAGCCTTTGCCCAGCTGTGGGACACCGCAATGTGCTAGATAAAAAAATAAATTTAGAAGCCGTTTTCATACTTTTACAGTTAAAAACAAACTTTAGGTAAATATGCATCCGAATATCCGATCTCCATAACACATATATTTTTATAAATACATCTATATTATTACTATTTATTTGTCCTTTCTGTCCCTGATATTACTACATAATACATAAATACTTAAAATACACGTTACAACTAACACTATATTAACTCAATTTATCTGTAGGTTGAAACAGTTAGACTCTATCCTGACCAAAAGAGTTTGTTGGCAGGCTCAAGATACGTTTATTCAGGGTCGTGAGTCGAATATTGGTGATATCGTTGAAACACTGGGTAGCGACTCGCCGGGAATTTGTAGATAGACTTCAGCTCCTTGGTAGACTCGTGACAAATCCAGATGGTCCGCTTGTCCAGAAGTCAACAAGAGATATGATTAGCGCCAGGAGGATTTTACAACTCGGCGTGGAACCCCAAAGGTTGGGGATTATAGAGAATTTTTATAGCAACAACTGCTCTGTTCAGCAACTCAAAATTCAGCTCCAATACAATACAAAAGGGACTAGCCCATCGCCGCAACTATAGGCGTGACTTGAAAAATTATGCAGAAGATAGGTACGTCCTCACTTTTCAGAGCTCAAACCAGGACTGCGTCAAAAAAACAATCAGCTGCCAGACGAGATACGAATTACGAAATTTCTAAAGTTTACTTTTTATCTGGCTAATACGCCAGTAGCCAATATGGTCAAAGAGGTAGTACGTTACAAGGTCTTAAATAATACCATAAAATATGTTAAGTAAATCGTGTTTGCACAAATAAACATTACCGACAATCACCAAGCTGGGGCCCACGATACAGGTTAGAGCTAGTGTGGATCCCAACAGTCATTTTTAATCTCGCAAATTGCTGTTTTGAAATAAATAAAAAATGAATTTGTATATGTCAATGGTATTGCGATTGAAATTCCTAGATCTCAGAGATAAATAAAGACTGATTTTCAGGAAGTAAAAGTTGAACCTCACTCTTTAAATCTCAGGTAGTTTGTATGTATTTATTAGTGTATGTATGTGTATGTAAAAATTTCTTTATATATTATATTAGTTTATTAATAGTATTATATCTTTAATATTTTGGTAGTTAATTTTAGGATGTATTTGGATGTAAGTATATTCTAGCTTTGTACTCGTAGGTATATTGTTGTACACAAAGGTCTACCCTTGCTGATGTATCAAACTCTCTCATCGGAACTTGGTTTGCTGGAAGAGATCTCTTTTTAGAGATAAGCTCGCCTTTGTACACTGTTTTTATTTACTTTTTGTCATTGCAATTAATTGTGTGCAATAAAGAAATTATGAAATTATGAAGAAACAATTTTCCTTGGAATCACTATAGAATCACTAAAACGTAAAATTCAGTAGATCTAGTAGTATATCATGATTCCCGCTCCCAGCACAGCGAGAAACATTTATCAATGTCACACAACGCAACATAGATTCCGCTCAGATACACAAAATATTTGGTCATCACTTCCACTTCCGGTGGCGTTTCCTCTCAGGACAACAGAGTAATTAGTATTGGAAGTGCCTTCCGAGATACATTACAAACACAAGTAAGTTTCGTCTTTTCTAGGCGGTTTTTCAAGTTTGCCTCACTCAATGGTATGGTTAAAGGCATGAAATAAATCCTAACAGATTTGCCTCTCGAGACTTTTGTCTCGACTCTCGATGAGAGACGAGGTAATGTAATTAAAAATAAATGTAAGTATACCATACAGGGTGTAACAGAAAGGGGTGTACAAGCCGAAAGAGGGTTGTTAGGGACATCATTCTGAACAACTTTCACTACTTGACAGACTTGATAAGAGCAACTTTATTTTTATTATTCCGTACATTTCGGGCCTATTATAGCGCTCAGCTAATTTGTATGGTGGAGTGAAAAATAAAGTTTCTCTGATCAAGTCGGTCCCATAGTAAAAGTTGTTCAGAATGATGTCCCTAACAACCCTCTTTCGGCATGTACATCCCTTTCTATTACAGCCTGTTTACGTAAACTATGTCTGATTGCAACAAACGAACGAATTACTAGTAAATGATGAAAATTAATAATGGCAATAATGTACTGAAAAGTTTGTAAAAACTGGTAAAAGCAATGGCATCTCCATTCTAAATTCTCCTTGCCCAGGGCCGACTGGCCGCCATCTCTTTGATTTGTGACGTCATAAATATGACGTCACTGAGTTAGGATTCGGTAGCGTTTTCAGATGGCTCGCTAGCGAAGGAGATCTATTTATAATACTAACACTCTATCTAACCTAATATTTTTCTTTTAATTATGTTATTTTCTTTTAAAGTTCTAAAATCCGTACCCAAATAATCACAATCACCAACAAACAAAGTCTGTGACAGTCCTCATTTAAATATGAAAGTAAACCCTTTTCGATTAACATAACAAAGAATCGAGTATTCCGTTGGCGAATTCTAATTTTCTATCAGGCGCATCGATTTCAGGTCAAATCCGGAAAGGAAATAGAACGCCATATTTAAAGCTACCGGACTTATACAGGGTGACTTTTCATCGGCTGACCTTTGTTATCTCTAGCGACGATGGCTTTGTCCCCTGTTACGACAATTGGAGAATATTGAATACTGGATAGGTACTGGAAAAAAAGTCACGCTACACTGTCAACACAAATCATTCTGTTTGCTCTTTTGAAGAATGACAGGCGTCAATAATTTTATGATGAACAAACAAATACCTTCGAGACCGCTTTGACCGCTTTTCAGGCGATCGGCATCGGAGATCTCACACAATCTCACTCTTAGCCACTCCAAGGCATAACACTTCGGCATATGAGCACTCGTTCAGGCTGCAGGCAATCCGACTGTGGAACGCACTTCCTTCCACCATAAGAGACAGTCCCACTCTTTTCACATTTAAAAACCGGGTAAAAGAACACTTCCTCTCTCTTTCGTGAAAGATATTGTATGTATGTATTTTTGTTAATTTTGTATATATGTAGGTGTATATATTTGCATATTGTGTATTTATTTATTTATTTATTTAAGTAGTATTATATTATTTTATAAGTAGAAATCTATATTTATTCATACTTGTCATTAGTTTTAGTCATTTGTGCACTGACTTCCTTCTCTTTATCTGTTTTTTTCCTGTCATCCCTAGGTTTGCTGGAAGAAATCTCTTTTTAGAGATAAGCTCGCCTTTGTACATATCTTTCTGTAAATGTTACGTGTTTTTTATGTTTTTTTGTGCAATAAAGTATAAATGTAAATGTAAATGTAAATAATGGGTAAACGCCCTTTTAGATGCGACGACCTCAGGTTCTGCTGCCGAAGCGAGAAGTTACGGGTTCGATTCTGTGTTGGGGAGGAAACTAAAAAAAAAACAGTTTTAAGCTTTGAATAAATAATAACTTTGTGCGTGGGTGACTTACTGTGGGATAAGAAGCAATGTTGCTTGTAGAAATGTGCTTTTTTGATCAGATTTTTTTATTTAGCTTTTACGATATAATATATTTTTATCAACAAGGTGAGAACCAAAAATTCAATACACAATTCAGGTGAATTACTGTTTCAGTAATAAAACATTAGCGGCGACATCTTTTTATCTCTATCTGTTTTTAGGTCGCGGTTGAAACAATATGCTCTTTTACTGCTGGTCAAAATAGATACATTTTATGAACGATGATGTCAAAATGTCTTTTTTCGTGATTTCTATAATATACCTACTGACCAAATGACGTCATCATCAAACGCTGTCTTTTTTACACAAAATTGTCTTTATAAAATATAACAACTAGAAAAATACAATTCTGATTTAATAATGTCAAGCACAGACATTTTAGTACATTCTTCAACTTCAGACCGGTTCCGAGATTAATTTGTAATTAAATTACATTGTTATTCTTTCATGTATTTTCTGTATGTCTGTTTTGTGGATTACAACAAAGAAACTACGAAATTACGAAAAATTATAAGCGTGCGTGGAACTACTAGACAACAAACCTTTATAATTATACATTTTGATATATATTTTTTTGTTTAATCTCTCATTTGGCAGGATAATAATAATACAGGTGTCGCGCAAATCGTCATAAATCGATGTTACCTTTGCCATTGCGAAATATAATCGCACCCGCCAAAAATCGCGACGGTGTTTGATAAATGAGCGATTACTTGATAACTTTGTTTTATTTTATGATTCTTTATTATATTATTACTTGATTAAAACATAACTGACAATACGACCAGCAGAATGAATTCGAAATAATGAGTAACATTTACGAAGCGTCTTTTATTCGCTTTCTGGAATTGTAAGGGGAATCCCGGTGAAAGCTTTTTAGTAACTGATTATGGAGATTTTTTATCACTCGGTCCCGTGCGAATTGAATAAGAAATATGCTCAATCGTGCTTGATTTTGATAATAATGTTTAATGTAGATTTACCGACTTTCAAGATTATTTAAATCACATTGAGGATGACATAAGATATAAATCGTTGTCTTAGAATTTTTGAATTCTTTATCTCCTTTTATAATACTTAAGCGAATAGTTTAAAAACGTGGCCAAGTGCAAATCGGACTCTCCCATGAAGGGTTCCGTAGTAGCATCATAAACACCGATACATCTGGTCCAAATATCACTATCATTCAAAAGCAAATAATTACTGTATTTTTCATAGTGTCTGTCTGTATGAATGCCAAAGTTATCTTTGCGATTTTTAATAAATGTTAAAAACTGCGTATTTTATTTTGTTCCTACTAATTTTCATTGAAAGTGTGTAAGTATTGTGAGATACACTGATACACAGCATATATTTTTTTTACTTTTCACTCTCTTACTTTTTAAGTTAGAGGGAAGGGGGGCACAAATTTTGGAAGGGTCTGTCTCCTTAACGATTTACTTTGAGGGAAAATGGTTTCAGGAACCTCAACGTCATTTTTAAAGACTTTTTGTATAAAAATCGTAAAGCGGTTCACAGAATACATCAGTTCTACATATGTACTAAGTTGCAACTGTGTAGTACTAATAGTTTCGGAATAAAGTTGCTGTTACAAACAGACGGACGGACAGACCGACAGACAGACTTGACGAAACTATAAGGGTACCTTGTTTCTTTACGTAACCCAAAAAAGGTTCAGTTTTGTGCATAAAATGTACGCAAACGTTCAACATACCTTCTTGAAAAGGATGATGGGCAGCACTTAGAATTTTCTGAAACAAAACAAAAATATAATAATATAAAATTATGTGAAGTCTCTTCATTGAATGACGTTACTTTTGTAAGGTTCAAAGCCATACAAATGACATGAAATGAAAAGTAGGTACGCAATAAAAATGTCAAAAGTAAAATTATGCGCTTTTTTTCTCGTGACAGTTATAAAATTACGTGGAAATTCTTTTTCCTCTTATGCATAAGTGAAGAATGAATTTACCTACATTTTCGTGTAAACATATGCTTATTTTTTTCAGGCGTTTGCAATTATTTTTTTTAACAATCGATACTTCAAAACTGCTTTTACTTTAACTACAGAATTAAACTTTATTGTAATAATTAGCAGCAAAAATACCCCTGTAAGTAAACTTGAGACAACATATGTATCTAACACGACATGATAACACTAACCACACAGCTATCTTCTATCTTATAGCAAACCCTTTACGCAACCGTAATGTGCTTCTCATATAAATCTTTCAAGCGTTGCTAAAAAGAGTTGTATGTTTTTGAATATCGTTAGTGGGTAGGCTAGAAATAGATCTCAGTTCAGCAGGGCAATTCTGGCGCTTGGTGAGATCATGTCCATGGCAGAAATATCGATATTGAGATACCGAAATCTATATCTAAATCAAGAAACAGCTATTCTTACGACTAGCCTTGCGACCAACCGAGATATCTCGACCCTCGATCGAAATTTTGCGACGGATTTAGGCGGTATCAAAACCGACATCTCGATTGGGGAGATGATCTCGATTGCGCGAGAATCGGGGGTCAGATTGGGGGAATATTGCAACATAAAGGGCGTATTTGCTCTAACACCCGTATGCTCCACCGATTTACCCTCGACTCAACTGAACACAAGATATTTTTGTCAAAAATACGCAAGTTTACTGAAATAAATCTAGGAACTTGTTTGAAGTTAAAGCATTATTTCAAAATGCCTTGACAATTTCATAATTTTATATTTCTAGCCGTTGTAGGTACTGTATAACGCCAAACTTGTGTTGTGTAAAAAGGCAGCGTTTAATGATGACGTCATTTGATTATTATTTCATAGAAACCATAAAGTTTTTTTTTGTTTTGACAGTTCCTAATAAGTATTCCATTGTAATTTAAATTACTGGAAATTCGAAAGCTTATGGCCATTACTTATTTTGAAGTGAGCAACTGAGTGGGTACCTACTATACATTATAATTTATATAAATTTTAATAGGAATTTTCAAATGGATTTTTCGAATTCCCTAAACTATGCCCTTCCGTCAGAGCCTCCAAGCAAACTATGTATTTACATATGTCTTCCCTTTTGCACCCCTCTCACTCCGACGTCTAATTGTTTTCCATCGTATAGTAAGTTTGTTCGGCCTATGTCCTTATGAGAGAATACCGATTATGATTTATTATTCAAATGCCAACACAGTCCTATTAACACGCAGATAGCAAGTAGTAAAATGAGAATTACGGAACATACATTTACCGCGCTCAAACCTTTGTTTTTACGTCCTAAACAAATATAATACCTATGTATTCTTACCCTTTCTACCGAAAGAAAAATACGGTTAAATACACGGGACATAGTCGTAAATCAAACATAACCCCTTGTTTACACGAGCTAATGCAGTTGACGATGTTTATTAGGAAGTAGCGTTTTAACATTACGCTACTGGATCAGGTGATCAGAAATAGAATTCCTGACAAATTAAATCGCAAAATAATGAGCGTACGACTGATTTGACAGCTGTCCGGGAGACCCGTACGGGTAGCGCCGCAGACCGCAGAGCATTGAACGTTTCCTTTGCACATCATTATACAGGATGTCCCAAAAGTGAGTCATCACAGCGACACCGAAGGTAGGTAGGCCTGCCTCAGATACATCTAAGAAGCCTAACATGACCCCAGTGAAAGTGCCATGCATGTAATTCGAGATTTCTTCGATTTAAAAGCGCTTATGCGACTTTCACTGGGGTCATGTTAGGTTTATTAGAGGCATCTAAGGCAGACCTTCGGTATCGCTGTGATGGCTTACTTTTGATACATCCTGTATATAAGATATTGTACTTTACCTAAGAAGCCGCACATCAATCAACTAACAATAACTAGATGCGCTCTCAAAATTTACGTACTTATACGTCCAGTGTCCACAAAAGACCACGATCAATGTTCTTTTTTTTCATAGATTTTGAACTTTATCTCGATGTGGATAGGTTGAAAATCGCAGGCCGTGGAAGTTGGACGGGTGAGCTAGTAGGAACTCAAGCACCAATCAAAAACCGTTCATCGAAACTGCATCCTGCAAGTCACACTATTTCACCCAACAGTATTCTATTTGATACTACGATCCACTGAATTTCACGTTCCAGTTAAACTACACGATCGGTGATCAATTTACGTATCTACGGCGTATGTTATAAGAATGATAGAAAGTCCAAAAGGTGTAGCTGTAACGCGACTGTTTAATAATTTCAGCGGGCTCTGAGCTGCGCGCCTAATGGGTTAAGACATTAGTGGTTGATATAGTCTTGCTTCTACGATGGTGTGGTTAAGGCGATGGGTATTACCAAATGCCCATTTTGAACTGTCGTTCTTCTTATAGTATAGAGCCTCTTCATTAAATTACTGAAGGTTAGCAATCAGCTCACCGCTTTTAAATATGAAAAAAAAACACCACAAATTGAGTTGCTAATTTTATCGAAACAAGAGCCTTTACCCTTTCAGTCTAGAGATTGAATCTAAAAATACATGCAATAATGTGATTATTTGCTCGATACCAGGTCGCTTTTCAACCGACTTCAAAAAAAGGAGGAGGTTCTCAATTCGACCCGTATGTTTTTTTTTTTCTATGTTTGTTACGCGATAACTCCGCCAATTATGAACCGATTTGAACAAATCTTTTTTCGGCGTATAGGTAATACCTCAAGGGTGGTCCCATTGACACCAGGTCAGGATCTGATGATGGGATCCTGGAGAAATCGAGAGAACTCTTCAAATATTATAGGCAGACCTATAGTGATTTTTGTGTTTTTCGTAATAACTCGTGCAGATGCACATGGAAAGCATAATATTGTGATGCGGAACTGCTGATGAAGACCACATATGGCCACCAGAACTGCTCAATACTAGGTACAAATACAATGCGTGGCTGATGGGCAGGCAACGCATAGCCTAATCCTATATAGCTTATTTAATAATTGTGCCTTTTTAAACAGTGTGAAAGAAATATTGCAAAATTATAAGAATAGACTAGACATTATTTTAATAATGCGACGGTAGAGTATCTGGGAAACCATCAAGGAGATTATTATAAAAGTTTCGCCACAGTTCTACAGAATCAAGTTTTTAAGACAGCGAATCATTGTATGTAATGTAACTGTAACTGAACGAAATATCCTCAAATCTTATTAATGTAGTTATTCTGTGTTAATACAACAAATACAAATTTTATTTTCTCGCAACGATGGCAGTTCAAATGAGAATTTAGACGACGTCGTTTAGCCAAAGTTAATTCGGTTTTATTAATTGAAAAACTTGGTTTTGACATCGGTAAATATTAATTATTGTTTGTCGTCGGTAGATAAATTTGCTTTACGCTCAGTTTTGTTGATTAATTAGAAGATATGACTCTTAGCTGGAGTTAGCTTGTTAAAGGAAGTCCATAACTTTATGGTGCTTTATTGTTATAATTTTTAAAGACATACGTTTTTACAGTTCTACATTCTATAATTTCAGTCGGTTAGTTACTAAAAGAATACAAATATTCAGCTATCAGTTCAGTTGAAGTTAAAGTATAAGCGCCAGTGCGGTAGAAATTGATTTGTAACTATCAATTGCAAATTCTTACACCCATCTAAATACTTCAGAACTCTGAAATTCCTCCCCATACCTCAGTAAGTGAAAACGAATACCGGCGTGTAGGGTAGAAAAGTTCTTAATGGATTCCTAAACTTAGGAGTTCGCAACTTGTAAGCGAGTTTCAGCACTAGTTTTAGCCATTCCTAAAAATCGTTTAAACCACGTCTCAGGAAGTTGGCTGGAGATTGTTACTATGTAGATTATGTAGAGACCGCAAAACGGAAAATAATACTTAGGTGTACTTTTCAGTAAAAAAAATATAATAACATACAACTGCTGGATTTACAATACTGAGTTTGTCGAGCTATTTTGTACATTATACATACTTTCACTACAGACTTGTTCCTAGACTTATTTGACCATTTTATTGGACACAACCCAATAATAATTTAAATATTACTGTACAATTCACTAGCATACACGATAGAACTAGTTTTTTAGTTATCGAATCAGCATCTTTATACCCCATAGTTTCCCAATATTGTAGAATTTATACACACTACTAATAAATATATCTAGTAAGTTTTTTGTTAGAGGTCAAACGCATTTAGATAGAAACCCTCTTAGCAATTCAAAGTTCCTACAGAAATAAATAACTAATGGAATCCTTTTACAGCTCGAAGGGTAACGAACAGGTAATCAGATTACAAATCAAACCTTTGGGTACCATAGCAATCACTTCCCTGAAGGTATTATGTGTTTACCTTCACGTGTAAGGGCTTTATTTAGCGAAACGGAAAGGGACATTCGAGTTTACTTTAGGGAAGGCAAATAAGAAGGCTCTAGGATGCCATGGGAAGCTTAGTTCCTTAATTAGGATTATGGGTTGTGGTAAGTGCTGTTTCTATTTTGAGTATGGATTTTTAAAACAAGGACCTAATTTGGAGTAGGTATAGTTTTTTGTCTTTGCAAAATATTGTTGTTCAATACCGTGTAGTGTACAGATTTATTTATTTAATCGTATGGCTCTAGTGAATAGGCTACAAGGGAATATTTAAAGAACTAAGCCAGTTTGCTGCGTCAGGAGGAAGGTCAAACAGATCTCGGGGGGGTCCACTGTATGATGTCAAAGGGCAGCGCTGAACGATGTGCTCCATGGTCTGTACAGATAGGTCGTTTGATCAGAACAAAGTGCAGTCATACATTGCAGTCATAGGTATATACTAAAAGACGATATGTTGCATGCTGAAATTGTAGAAATCAATAATTAATTTTAGCCCAGAATTCAGTCGGTTCAATGTGTAATGCAATTACAACTAAATACCACCGAGTACAAGACAATGAACCTTCTGGAAATCTGCCCTTCTAAGAAAATGGAGTAAAACGAAAGAATTTTCAGCCTGAGTCCCTAATGTACTCAACAACACACACGAAAACAACAAATAGGTCCGAACTGGCCTATCAAAAGGCCGGATGAAACATTTAATTCCACCCTTTTGTCGCCCAGCACACGTCCACGAGTCGTCAACGTGTTTCGAATATGAAATGCGTATTATTTCAGCTGGCTATAGTGACTGGCATGTGGTGTGTTAATCCTTGAGCCATGAATCTAGCAAGCGTGGAGCGTGATTTCGAATCGTAGGTTACACGTGTTTGACGCGCCCCACTCCTTGGTTTTGTATGACAAGTAAATACAAAACCAAGGAGTGGGGCGCGTCATTTCAGCTTAGACGAGCCCTACTTGTTTTTTCCTGTTTACTGTTTTACTGGTATTGTATCTGAAAGATACAAAAAACTCAAGCGGTAACTTAACCTATCTTAAGTTATGTATGACACTAAACTTACTGAGACCAAGAAATCTTGAATGGACAGGCTGATGTGTACTGTCGTATCTCAGTAAACGCACTCTGTAAAAAATAGTTTAAATCAAAGTGTTTTGGTCACAAAACGAGAGTTTTTTGAATAATATTTATTAGATCCATGAGAGTTTCTTTTTAACCGACTTCCCAAAGGAGGAGGTTTACAATTCGTCCGGATGTTTGTTTTTTATTTTTATTTTTTATGTATGTGCCTCGATAGCGCCTAAACGGATGGACCGATTTGGAAAATTATTTTTTGTTTGAAAGGGTTTACCTTCCCATTGGTCCCATTGACACCAGGTCAGGATCTGATGATGGGATCCTGGAGAAATCGAGGGAACTCTTCAAATATTATAGGCAGACCTATAGTGATTTTTGTGTTTTTCATAATAACTCGTGCAAATGCACATGGTAAGCATAATATTGTGATGCGGAACTGCTGATGAAGACCACATATGGCCACCAGATCTGCTCAATACTAGGTACAAATACAATGCGTGGCTGACGGGCAGGCAACGCATAGCCTAAACCGGTGGACCTAGAGCCATGAAACTTTGTACAGGGGTTCCTTAGTAGCGTGGGGTAGCACTGATATGGGATTTGACAAAATTAATTCCCCAGGGGGGGGGATAAGGGGTTACAGTTTGTATTAAACTCAATCTAATCAAATAGGGTTTGTGGAAGTCGGTTTTTTCTAAAGTTTACTTTTTGTTTCAATTATTGTTTCATAGCATCCAATGTTGCAAACATCAGATCAACGGACTATGATTTACGGCGTCCACCTTCATATAAGTAAACCTACTTTGGGTCGTAATCTCGTCTGTGCTTCCCCGTGATTAAGTGATACACGCCATAACCCGGTTGCTGAAAGGCAAATTAGCTGTGACCACTTATTAAAACAAATTTCAGCGAATCACGTGCCGCTTTTTACAGTTATTTGTTACATTTGACCACTCTTTCAGAATCTGGAGAGATAATAGGAGAGGCATCCTTTTACAGGGTGAATGAGGCACATTTGTTCAGTCATTATTATTGCTAATTGTTAATTTCACATGATAAATTAAGGCGAAGGCAGGCAGGCAGGCTAGATGAAGCTGCTGAATTTTCATAAAAAATATATTAAAGAAAAGTTATCACCGTAATATGCGAGTGTTTAACAGTAGGTAAAATTGTTCTTATAGCATGTAATACCCGTGTAAGTTGCGAAATCTCGGGTAAGTGATTAAGCATTGTTGCGTTCAGACTGCGGTGACGGTAAACATCGTGAGGAAACCTTCATTACTCCATAGCTGCGGCAAGATTTCACGTATAAGAATACAATACAATTAAGATTATTTGAAAATGTGATTATTTTAATATAATTAGAAACGAATTTACCTATCTCATGCACTTACCACCTAAGTAAAACTAACAATGTTGCAATGCCCTTGCAGGGCGCAAGTTCTGGAACTTATCCTACATTATAATATCTTTGTACATACCACATGCAAGCAATTAATAAATGAATTGAATTGAATTTATAATGGAGTATTGAATAACTGGTTAAAAGTGGGCATAATTGTGTCTCTGCTATGGGAAAAGGCGTGACAATTTGCATTATGTCAGGCCTCCGTCACTGAATGTACTCGCTATAATTACCTACCGCCCGCCCGAGCTCTCGGAGCGCCCGGCTATGGCCCGGCGCCCAACGTCAGTGTGGTTGTCGCAAGCCAAGCGCACGCACGTTTTGAACTGTGTTCGTATCGTACGAGTATCTGCGATGTCTGCCAGCCCTGCGATCGCGCGGTGCGAGGCGATTACAACTGTACGCATTAGCATTTAGGCACATTTTAGCATGCAGCGGTTGCTGACGCGACGGAGTAGGCTATTATAGCAGTAGGTATTGGAAATTTACTACTGAGTGAAGTATCTGTTACGTAGTAACTATTTAGTAATCTGTGATTATGTATAGCATATTTTTTTGGTAGGATTATCTACTCTCTCATAATCAGCGAGTGGATAACAGTAACATTGTTGTTACAGCACGTAATACCCGTGTAAGTTGCGAAGTCTGGGGTAAGTGATTAAGCATTATTGCGTTCAGACTGCGGTGATTAAATCCTGGGTTAAGTACTTGCGAAGATTTAGATTGAATCGAAGGGCTAATAGTCGTTTGTTACGAGTTACGTGGGTATAAAACGCCTATAAAGTTACATTGAAGGAGATATGTTCGAGACTTGTTAAAGATTGAATTACACTTTCACTAAGTAATGTGTCTATCTGTTAAACGGCCAAGAACACTGACTGCTGATTTAATGAAAATATCTCAACTATAGGTAGGTACTAATACATTTTCGAGCGAGTTTGCACGACATTTACTAAAAACTTTTAGCGTCTCTAATCGATTTAACATCGTAAATCAATCGGATGCTTTTATAATCCTCTGCTAGGTATCGTTTATCAATTAAATACTACTTCATTTAAATAGTTTTGATTCTATTTGGAGATTGAAAAACCACCTCTTACTTAATTGATGCGAATGTCATGCAAGTAAACCGAAGTGTTCGAAATAAGTTACTGCAATTCAAAAGTCACCCCGTGATACAGGGTGTGTATAAATGAAGGTGCACGTATAGTGTGGGAATGTTTTTCATAACACGACACAAACGCAGAGAGCCCTCGACAACTCAAAGAGCTCTACATACATTGTGTAGGTACTGCAGCGTGCGGCGTCTTTGCCCTACTCTTCATTAAAAACTCGACTTTTGCTGCATCAGCGGCATTATATCAGGGGGGCAATTCTGGCGCTAGCGAGAGATCATGTCCATAGTCGAAATATCGATTTTGAGATACCGAAAGCTCTATCAAAAACAAGAGAAAGCTATTCTAACGACTATCCTTTCGACCAACCGAGATATCTCGACCCGTTTTCGATCGAAATAAATATAAATCGAGATCGTTTGCGACGGATTTTGGCGGTAAGAAAACCGATATCTCGACTAGGGAGATGATATCGATAGCGCGAGAATCGGGGGCCAGGGCGTGATGACGATGATGTGTTCGAAAGCAAACGGTAATATTTTTTTATTTTTTTTCGTGTCAAAATAAACTAGTTGTGATAAGTTTTACCGTAAACCTTTTTAAATGCATGCGGTCACGGCACGAGTCATCTTATTTTCCCTTAAAGGTGGCAGAGGCACAATTGGATATAATTATGGACTACTATAATCCTCTAAGTTAATAGTAATTTCAAGTTTTACTTATGACAATATTTAAGTATACGTGCAAGCGCACCATTGTTTTTTTTTCGAAAATACCTTTTGTCATTTTTTTATTTTTTGCTTACTCTATAAAATATTTTTTTTTAATACTTTTTTGTAATACATGTACTTCTTACTTTATTAATTTCACAAACGTTTATTCTAATCGGGAATAACTGTTTCCCTAGATACAGTCTAAACTAGTTAGGGAGACAGGGATCCACCATTATGTAATAAGAATTTTTGTAAATAAAGATTTTTTACTTTTTTTTACTTTTACTTTTCATCCTTCTATCAACAAAAACGCGTTTCTCCAGGTTTTTGTGAATAAAGATTTTTTACTTTTTTTTACATTTACTTTTACTTTTCATCATTCTATCAACAAAAACGCGTTTCTCCAGGTTCCCGAAAAAGTAAAAAATGGTGCTTGGATCAATTATGCATAACTACATCTAATTGTACCCACTTTCAGCCAGTTCATCTATATTGCGTGCCAGGGGATAGCCATGCAACTGTGTAGTAATGAAGGTTTCAGCACGATGTTGTGAAAAGGCACTATCCCTATACAATATAACAGCCAACTTGACAGCTAACCTAAAACTTCATAGAATCCACTTTTTAATCACTAGGGATGTTACCGAAACAATCGGAAAGAATCGAAATTGTTTATTCAGTTAAACTAACAGAAGAGTTCTCATCGCCATCACTGCTATTAGCACTTAAAGACTGAAGAATCAAAAATAAAATGTTAGACAACTTTCCGATTCACAAATGTTTAATGGGTATACTATCGATTCTTTTGATTAATTGATTTTTATGAGCAATATCCCCTTACTAACAGACTTAGATTGTCATCTGTCAGGTTGGCTGTTATATTGGATAGGGTATAATCGTGTTCGTAGAAATTGTCAGAATTCAGCTTCCGAATCGGTCCCTCCATGTCACTAATGGTGTCACGCAGCAGAATTCAGTTTGCTGCTTAATGCAGTTGCACACGCAGCACTTACTCTTGACTTAATGAACGTTGGTGACTACTTTCATTAAAGCATGTTACATGTAAGGCAGCGGCAACGGTGTGGTACAAACTTGGTTTTAAAATACGATGAATCAGCGTTACGCCATTTCCTTTAGTTATTTTAGGACCTCTGCAGAGACCTTTTTTTATTCGTATGGCAGAAGACAAAACAGATATCCTAAGATCCGAAGAGAGCTCCAATTTCACCCATCTGTTACTGCGGTGAAACTTAGGTTTTATCAAATTTTGTATACTACAAAATGCATTGCGAGTGGGTTGCCTAGCAAAATCCTGGTAAGGCTATAATTAATTTAACATTTAAAAATAAAAGTCCCCTCTTATATCGAGAATGCGTGGACGTATTAAGCTGAAAATACCAAGTCTATGGTCCCTTAAAGCTGTGAAAAAGTCAACGTTCTAGGTCGACGCAATCGAACGCTACGACCGTTTATGTCGTAATTTTGTTTACATGGATGACATCATAATTCTATTTTTATGCAGTTATTTATTTGCACCAGTTACGAGAGCTACCAATCTACAAGTGTGATCGGAACTCTTTAACGTGCGAGTCTTACCCGTACTTGACCGTTTATTAATTAATCATAGCCTTGCCAGGATTTTGCTAGGCAACTCACTGGCGATGTATTTTCTAGCATACAAAATTTGATAAAAACCAAGTTTCATCGCAGTAACAGATGGGTGAAGGTAGTGCTCTCTTCGGATCTTAGACCAAGAGCTTCACATAAGTCTTCCAACGATCTTATGTATAGCTCTTGGTCTAAGATCAGTTTAAGTTTACAGGTTTGTTGCATATAGTTGCGTAGAAATGCAACTCAATGCAACGAAAGTGTCAAATAGCATAGAGTTAATTATTCAAATAGCACACACCTGTCACTCACCACAACTAAAAGATCATTGGAAAGCTGTATTTGTTTACTGAAATTCTCAATCCGGAAACCGGAGGATAGGATCAGACCAGAGACTATACAGGGTGACATTTAATTAGCTGACCATATTTCGGGGAATGTACCCATCATTGTGAACAACTTTCCCTATACAACATATGGTCGCAAACGAGAAAAAATTTTGGGTCTCCCATAGTAACTTGAAATCAGCTGATCGGGGCAATGTACTGGGGGACGAAAAATGTTTTTCATTTGCGACCATATGTTTCATAGGGAAAGTTGTTCACAATGATGGGTACGAGCATTCCTCAAAATATGGTCAGCTAATTTAATTTCACCCTGTATATTCAATTGACTACGCCCGCGGGGGAATGCGGCTCGCCAAACGTTTGTTGTTCAACAAACGTTCGCATACGCAACCTATGTACGATGACGGGCCGCTAGACAGTTTCGCAGGGGCTGACCAATCACAGCTCTCTAACCTCGTCCCCCGCCCCGCGCCGGTAAATTGGTGAGTTGTGTTTTAAAGGAAAATGTACTCGTATCTATGCGCTCTCCACTGGATAAATGCTCCCTGGATCAGACCGGTCGATCGCCAGGTTCACAGATAACTCCGATTCCGTTTGTATTCTGCTCACGTATAATATTGCAATCGCAGCGAAACTAATCTGTGAGTGAAGGGCCGATGACTGCGCGATCGCACTACCGATGTCGTTATACAATAAATCTTTATTTCAGGACATTAAAATCCCATATCCATATATACCTTAAAACGAGACATAAATATATTAACTAGCCTAGCTAGGGATTTTATTCTTCGGTCTCGTTTCACTATAGCGTCGGTAGACGATGCCCTCCGGCCAGTAATCTTTGGCCAGGAACATTGCCTTGAGGTCCGCTGGCACTCGAAGTTTGAAGGACAGAAAGTCCTTGGGTCGTTCTGACTCCAGAAGCTCTATCTGCACTCTCGAAACCTCTGTCTGCTTGTGACCGTGCGGCGGATTCCTTTCCTTTTTTCGAATAAAAAGGGTGCAAAAAAGAAAATAATTTGCGACGACGATGATGTGATGAAAGTGGTAGGTAGTTGGTGGTAGGTAGGTAGTGTTATTCTCATAAATTTTTACCGACTTCAAAAAAGGAGGGGGTTATCAACCCGGTTGTGTTATGCTTTTTTATCCTTTGTTTTTGTCGAATTCAAAAATTGATTTTTATTTATAAGAATGGACCTTCAGGTTGGTCCCATTTTTTTAAAATCAGGAATCGGTCCAGTATTTAGGTTTCTACATAGAAAATACTGTCATTCTGGTATCCGAAATTACATATCTTTGCCTTTCTGTGACTATGTGGTGTAGATGAATTCTGTCTGTAAGGACCGATTTCATTTATTTCATGTAATATTGTGAATTGTTAGACGTCATTCGCATTCCACGCGGACAGGACTCTCCCCCGGTTTCTGAGACGCTGATCAAAGGTTACGTTTAGCTAACAGAGCGATTAAATGATTTCAGCCAATCGTGGGCCAACATTTTGAATAAACCACCGATTTTTTAATTGGTCAATTATTTTTTATTCGTCTGCGCTTCATGGTCCTTGGTAATAAACCTCTTAAAAGTAAGAATCTGCAACGAGAATCCAGAAAAACTGTTGTACAGTAATGAATAGCCAACGCATCTTCAGACAAAGAAAGACACTGTGCACACTGCATATATAACTATTTGAGCCCTACCGCGCAGCCGCTGTCGGCATCGGCTTCGTGTTTGACTTGCCGTATTGTCATAATGATAAAGTTCATTCTTGTGCGTTTAAACTCGATGCCGACGCCGACAGCGGTTGCGCGGTAGGGAGGCGATTTAAATAAGGGCGAGAATCTCATAGGACTGTCATTTGTTTCTAAGGATATTATGCTAGGTACATTCGAAATCTCTTCCTAATAATTTGAAATGTCATGTACATTGTTTTTCTTGCATTTATTTTCTGTTAAATGGAGTACAATAAAGAAAGTATGAAATTACGTTTTTTTTTTCGTGCAACTCAGAGATCGTCCCGCTCTCAGCTCTGAGAGTTACATTAGCTACTATGTCTCAATGACGCCATATGAAACTGTCATTTTCACGCGCTTAAGATAGCTCTCCAAGCTAATAGCGGTTTAATAATTACTAGCCTAAGTTGTAGGTATAAACCAGAATAAACGCAGCAAAACTTTGAAACACCCTCAGAGCAGTTTACCGCCCTTGTTATTTTAATGAAGTAATTTATTTATGAGAGAACGATAAAACTGAGAACCCTTTAGGTGCTCGTTGCTTCAATTGTATTCATCATAAAAGGTAAAGCAATAGGGAATATTGATGTATTAATGAAGTAGAGACTAAGTAATATAATTGTTACGGACAGCGAGCTCCTACCGGCGCAACGAACGCCGGCCGACTGACTGGCTGGAGGTGCGAGCGAGACGGCGCGGCGCGCCGACAAGGACCGCATGAACAGAGAGCCGCGATCCCTGCGACGAGCACGGATAGAACAAAGGACCGACGCTAGCTCCGAGTATAAATATAAGCTAGTTTGTAAGCGAATTTGTAGTCGCTTTAACATAGCCAACTATTCCCTCCTCCGTAATGACCGCTTACCGACACCGACCCACCCCAAAGACCTCAAAGGAGGCACAGCCATCTATTATAAGAAATCCCTTCATATATCCGCTATGGACACCCCCCCATTAGAAAAATGCGAGGCTACAGTCATCCGCGTCGCAATGTCAGGCCATAACCCCATCGTTATAGCATCTGTCTATCTGCCAGGTGGACAGACGATGCTATCCAACGACATCAAGGCCCTCTTAGATCTAGGCAATACAGTCATCCTAGCCGGTGACTTCAACAGCAAGCACCGGGAATGGAACTGTTATGAGACTAATACAAACGGACGGACCCTACAGAGATTACTAGAACCCTCAGAGGACTGCCAAGTCATAGCTCCTTATGCCCCTACTCACTACCCGTACACAGCAGGCTATAGACCAGATGTCCTATCCTACTGTATCTTTAAAAACATTAGCCTCCCAGTCAGAGACATAGCAGTACTCAGCGAGCTTCACTCGGACCACAGACCAGTAATTTACTATCTCGGCAGGCAATTCGACCGACCGACTGAAACCAGGACAGTTATTAACAACCGTAAATTCAATCAAACCCTCAGGAAACCAGACCCCAGACTAGACATTACATCCGATATTGAAAATAGAGCCCAACTAGAAGCCAAAATCTCTGATGTAGGCAGCAGTCTCAACGAAGCCCTAACCGGCGCCTCCGTCGAGGTACCGGTGAAGGCCAACCACCGCTTCGAGCTCCCCGGAGACCTGAGACTGCTGATTACAGCAAAGAATGCGGCTCAAAGAGATTATGATAACTGTCCCGCAGACAATCTTAGAATGCGAATGCGTCGCCTCCAGCGGGAGGTTACCAAACGCATGCGAGAGTTCAAGGGCACGCACATGGACGAGTTCGTATCCAGCATAGCCCCTAGTCACACAGCTATCTTTAAATTTAGTAAATACCTAAAATCAGATGAAATTGCCCCCATGCCCCCCTTGAAGCGTAGTAATAACCAACCTGCAGCCTTTGACGACGACGAAAAGGCCGAATGTCTTGCCGAAAGCCTCGAAGCCCAATGCACCCCCTCCACCCAACCGACAGACCCCGACCACTTAGACATGGTCAATACGGAGGTAGGCAATAGAAGCGCTCTCCCCCCCATTGACTCCCTTCCCGAGATCACCCTCGAGGAAGTGCAAAAAGTAATCAGGCAACTCAAACCCAAGAAAGCACCGGGGCTTGACAAAATCTCAAACACGGCTATCAAATCCTTCCCCCTTAGACTTCTCACGACCCTGACGGTCATCTTTAACGCGTCCCTCCGTCTCTGTGCGTTTCCTAACGCATGGAAGGAAGCCGAAGTCATCGGCTTCCACAAGCCCCGGAAAGACAGATCCGACCCCACTAGCTACCGCCCCATTAGCTTACTATCCTCGATAGGCAAAGTCTACGAGCGGCTTCTTCTAAGCCGGCTCCAAGACATTTGCAAAGATAGGAACCTCATTCCCAACGAGCAGTTTGGCTTTAGACCCAAACACTCGTGCGTTCAGCAAGTGCACCGCATAACGGAGCACATTCACAGAGGTTTCCACACAACGGCAAAGTCCAAAGGTACCGGTGCCATATTCTTTGACGTTGCGAAAGCGTTCGACAAAGTTTGGCACAACGGCCTTATTTATAAACTTTACCAACTCAACCTCCCCGATAGGCTAGTACTCATTATTAAAGACTACCTCACCGATCGCAGCTTTTGCTATCGGGTGGAAAAATCTCAGTCCCGATTTCACCCAATAGCTGCCGGAGTCCCCCAGGGCTCCGTGCTCTCCCCTACTCTCTTTTCACTCTACGTCCATGACGCCCCCCGCACGCCGTACGTCGAGCTAGCCCTTTACGCTGACGACACGGCACTTTATTACACCAGTAGGCAGAGGGCGCGTGTTTGTCAAGTACTCCAATTAGCAGTAACCGAACTCGGTGAATGGGCTCTCAAATGGAGAATAGAGATGAATCCCGAGAAAAGCACAGCTGTGTACTTTACCAGGGATACAAATCATCCAGACCGCGCGTCCTCAAGACTAACAAATATCACCCTTTTCGGCCGTCCAATCCCCTGGGAAAAGCAAGTGAAGTACTTAGGCGTGACATTAGACTCTCGCCTAAACTTCAAAGCTCATATTAAGACCGTGCGCGATAAAGCAGCCTTCTACATGGGTAGGCTTCACCCGCTCATGAGAAGTAACAGCAAACTCCCATTGCGCTGCAAACTCAACCTTTATAAAACTTGCATCCGACCGGTTTTCACGTATGCAAGTCCAGTCTTTGCACACCGCACCGCCTCTCTAGAACAGCTTCAGTTGCTCCAAAACCGGTTCATGCGCAAAGCCGTTGGTGCCCCGTGGTACATGCGCAACGTAGATCTCCATAGCGATTTTGGCCTCCCCACCGTCAAGCAGTATACGAAAGAAGCGTCCGAACGCTTCTTCCAATCTGCTTCCACCCACTCAAACCCATATATCATCCAAGCCATCTCTTACGACCCTCCCCCAATAATTCAGCACCCCCTTAAAAGACGCCCCAAAGATGTACTTCATGACCCTGATGACGACATCACTATAGCCCTCAAATCCCAACCACCCTCCGCCCCTCAGGCACGCCAACCCGAGGAAGGCTGTATTCCCGAGGCATTACTGCGACTCAGACGCCAAGTTTGGATCGAAAGAGACCGCCGTCTTGACCCACCGGATATACAGCCACCCCCTCCCCCTCTATAGGACTAGGATTTAGAATTAAGCTTACCAATCTATCTATCTCGTAGCAGTGAGGGCCATCTGCCCCCACTGATGTCGCTATCCGATTGACTAAGAGCTGAGGCCCGCTCGAGTAGGTACAGTCAATTGGGTACGCAGGCTAACTCCCCCAATATATATTATATAAACATATTTATACAAACTTGTAGGTAGAACGCCCTCTGCGACTATCGAGGTCATGGTTAGTAGTAAAATGAACACATAACTACTCACGCACATTGGGGTTTTTTTAGTCCGTATGCTACACATAAGCTCTCCGCTCAATGTAGTCTCTGCCTCACGGCGGAGACCTCATCCGGATCTTGTGTGTAGAGAACCGGGCATAGCAGGGAGGTCTGACTCCCGGGCATGGTTAAACCATTTTTTTATCCCCTCACACACGAAAAAAAAAAAAGAAAAAAAAAAAAAAAAAAAAAGCGAATTTGTAGTGTTATTGCGACCACAGTCCAATAAAGAGCTATCAAGGAGTGTAAACTTTCGTTTCACTTATACCACTACCAACATTTTGGTCCTCCGAGCCGGATCGTTGAGTTTAACTCCGATCAGTGCCGTTGGGTGGAAAGGATCGTTGAGTCTGACTCCGATTATTCGTACCTAGAACGTTGAGTGACAACTCCGTTCGAAAGTACCAGTACTGAGAGCGTCGAGTGTCACTCCGTTCGAAGTATAGAACCGTGCCAGATCGGTACGAGATGGTGTCGAAGGCAGACGCAGACGCCGCCGCTGCGGCCGCCGCCGCGGCCGCTGACCAGGCTGCCCGAGCCGAGATGCTGGCCCGCGTCGAGGCTGCTGAAGCCGCCGCCGCCGTCGTCGAGTCCACCCAAGCAGAGATGCGTGCACGCATGGAGGCCGCCGAAGCGGCCGCAGCCGAAGCTGCAGAAGCCCTTGCTGCCGCCAATGCCCGCGCCGAAGCCCGGGCCTACGCTGAGGATGGAAGGAGCGTTGTACAGACCGTACACCACGTCATGCCGCCCCGGTCCCCGTCGGAGCAAGCGTCAATGGGTCAGGCAGGATCGGTGCTGCCAGCACACTGCCCGAGATTGGCTCCGCTGACCGAGGAGAACGTGCGACGAGCGAACTCCGTGCGATCAACATCCAGCGCCGTGACTCAGCGGCGCATACAGCTTCAGATCGAAGCCCAGACCCGCATGAACGAAATGCGACGTCGAGCCCTAGAGCTCGAGAAGAGGCAGGTCGATCTCGACCTCGAGAACGCACAAAAGTTACTTGAATTACAGATGCAGAGCGTAACTGTCGACGAACAGGCGAGCCACGTCTCTCATCATGAGCGGATGAGCGCCTGGCTGGGACCAGTTGCTGCCGCCGCCGGGACAGCGAGCTACCCCGTCCCCGACACTCGGGCGACGAGCTACCCGACCGCCGCAACGACTACAGCTACGGGGACCGGAGCCGAGCAACGCCATACCCCGCCTGAACGACGGGGGGAGAGACCTCATGTCACCTTCAGACATGAGCAACTGCAGCTGGACGCGCCACCGCGAGAGTATGGAGCGCGGCGCCGCTCCCGCTCACCCACGCCGACGGGACGACTTCTCGCAGAACGATTCGAGAGGATGGAGCAGAAGTTGGATCGACCTCACCGGTATAAACCTAACCTGAACTTACCTATTTTCTCAGGCGAGCCGGGCGATTGGGTATCGTTCAAATCCTTGATGGAGAGCACCACGAGAAAATACCACATCGACCCCGAGGAGAACGTGAACCGGCTCCGAATCGCGCTGCAAGGGAAAGCGAGAGCCAGCGTGATCAACCAGTTGGGGACTGCAAGGCGTCCAGATCGGATCATGCAGACACTGGAGGAGCTCTACGGCCGACCAGAGCTGCTCATCGACAACTCCCTGACGATGCTACATCAGATTCCGGCGCCCAGACGGGATGACACTAATTCTTTGAGTGTCTTTGCCTCACAGGTGGAGAACGTGGTCTTCGGGCTGGAAGACCTGCACGCCGAGAAATGGCTGGAGAACCCTCTCCTGGTACGAGAGGTGGTGAACAAGCTGCCCGACTACATGAAGTGCAACTGGGCTACGTCTGCGAGGCAGACAGCGCACCTGGGAGAACCAGAGCTCGTACGTCTGACACGCTTCCTGAAGGAAGCAGCGAGGGATATGGTAAAATATGTTCACCCATCAGGCCCGTCGATCGCGCCCGTGGCCCCCGCTCCAGTGAAGACGTACGCCGGTGCCAAGCCAGTCATCCCCCGACCGCCGCGCGCCACAGCGCGCACCGCCCAGGTGCTCACCGCGGAAGAAGAGCGAAGACCTGCAGATCGCAGGACCTGTCTTTGCTGCGGTGGCAACGAGCACCCAATCAACAGATGCCGCAAGCTGTTGAACATGACCACCGATGCCCGCTGGGAGTGGGCCCGGTCAGAACGCCTGTGCTTCAAGTGCATGGAGTCCAGGCACCGCCGCAACGTATGCAGAGCCAAGGGATGCGGCACGAACGGCTGCCGCCGTCCACACCACCCGCTGCTGCACGAGGAGAGCAGCCGCCAGGCCCAGGAGACGCCGACCGTGAGCACCGAGCCCGCCACCGACCAGGAAGCTGAAGCGGTAATGTCGATTGCGAACACTAACGACCATACTGTGCTCTTAAAGGTCTGCAGAGTTGAAGTCACTGGGCCTGCGGGGAAGACGTCGACCTACGCGTTGCTGGACGAAGGATCGAGCATCACCCTGATCAGCAAGGACCTCGCTGACGCTGTCGGTGCCACAGGAGACCTCGCGCCACTGAACCTGCGTGGGGTGAACGGAGTGCAGCCACACACGGACAGTCGACGTGTCACTGTCCAGATCAGAGGGCACCAGGAGCGTGCACACCACGAGATAGCGGCCCGAACCGTCCGCAACCTCGACCTGCGGCAACAGAGCGTGTCACGGGATGTGCTGCGCTACCGCCACCTGCGACATCTGCAAGACCACGGCTTCGAGAACGCGAAGCCCCAGATATTGATCGGTGCCGACCACTGGCACCTGATTGTATCTCATCAGATGCGGACCGGCCAACGGAACGAGCCTGCCGCCTCCAAGACCGACCTAGGGTGGGTCATCTACGGGACGGTGCCACGACTGCTGCGCCGCACTGACGAGGACGCCGTGCTGCACGTCCATGCGGCAGAACGCCGCTGCGACGACGAGAGCCTTCACGAGCTGGTGAAGCAGCACCACGAGGTGGACGCGCTGGGTGTGTCTCTCCGCGTGAAGACATCGCCAGAACATCAGCGCGCCATCGACACCTTCGAGAGGACGGCCCGTCGAGTCAACGGTCGCCTTGAGGTTGGGCTGCCATGGCGCACGGCGAAGATCCTGCTGCAAGACCTGTGGCGCATCAGCATGGGCTGGGACGAGACCCTGCCATCGGCGTACGCCGAACGCTTCGACCGCTGGCTGGGGGCACTGAACGAGATTGCCCAGCTGCGACTCCCACGCCGCTACAACGAAGAGGACACTGCAGAGCCAGAGCGACAGCTCCATGTCTTCATGGACGCCAGCGAGCAAGCATACGCCGCAGCGGCGTACTGGCGCCTTGAACACGCCGACGGCCGCATCACGATCGCTTTGGCCGCCGCCAAAGCAAAGGTGGCCCCACTGCGGCCCCAGACGATCCCGCGCCTTGAACTGCAGGCTGCGGTGATTGGCGTACGACTCGCAGACATGATCAAGCGAGAACACCACTGGCAGCCACAACGAGTCGTCTATTGGAGCGACTCCAGCACCGTGATCCAGTGGATTCGCACCGACGCCCGGCGCTACACCCCATACGTAGCGCACCGGCTCGGCGAGATAGCTGAGGCGACCGAGCCCAGCCAATGGAGATGGGTGCCGACCGAGCACAACGTGGCAGACGACGCGACGCGCCCGGAGAACACGCCACAAGGACCACACGACCGGTGGTTCATCGGCCCGGCCTTCCTCTACGAGCCTGAGGACGCCTGGCCCCGAGCATCGAACCACGAGCCAGAGGATGTCGAGGCAACGCACCACGCATCCAACACGGGGGGAGCGGATGTCCTGCCGGACATCAGCCGCTTCTCATCATATGAGCGGCTAATTCGGGCCACTGCTACTATGTTGGCTTTTATCGACAGATGCAGGAAGAAGACCGAGCGCCTGGAGCTGCGCCACCTGGAACGAGCAGAGCAGCTATGGGTGGCCAAGGCGCAGCGGGACAGCTTCGGGGAGGAGATCGCACGGCTACAAGCGGGCCGACCACTGCCCGCCTCCAGCCGTCTTCACAAGCTGGACCCGATGATGAAGGATGACCTGCTACGCGTGTGCGGGCGAATCAACGCCGCACGCGTACCGACAGAGGCCAAGCAGCCTCTCATCATGGACGGCCGCCACCCGCTGACTCGGCTGATCGTGCTGAGGGAGCACGCCGCCGCCGGACACGCCGGCAACGAGCGCGTGCTGAACGACCTGCAGCAACGCTACTGGATACTGCGCGCACGCCCCGCTGTGCGTGCGGTGTCCCGATCCTGCGCACTCTGCCGAGTGCGCCGAACGACGCCCCGAGTCCCGCCGCTGGGGAACCTGCCAGCGGCCCGCCTGGACTCCAACCGCCGGCCCTTCACCAACTGCGGGGTCGACTACTTCGGCCCGATGCTGGTAGCAGTCGGGCGCCGGCGAGAGAAGAGATGGGGCGCGCTCTTCACGTGCCTGACGACGCGAGCTGTCCACATCGAGCTGGTGGGCAGCCTCGACGTCGACGCAGCAATCATGGCGCTGAGGAGGATGGCTGCGCGCCGCGGATGGCCGCGCCAGATCTGGAGCGACAACGGGACGAACTTCCGAGGCTCTGACAACGAGCTACGAGCCGCCTACAAGGAGTGGGCGCCAGCACTGCGGGACTACGCGCACCTGCAGCGCGTGGACTGGCGCTTCATCCCACCCGGGGCGCCGAACATGGGAGGCGCCTGGGAGCGACTGGTGCGGTCCATCAAGACCGCCCTCAAAGCTACACTGAACGAGCAGGTGCCCAAGGAGGAGGTGCTGCTGACCTTGCTGCTGGAGGCTGAGCACGCCGTGAACGCGCGCCCGCTGACCCACGTGTCGGTGGACCCGGCAGACCCAGAGGCGCTGACGCCTAACCATTTCCTGATCGGAACATCGAGCGGCCTGCCCCAGACCGGCCCCTGCGACCCAGCGGATCGGCGCAAGTGGAGAGCAGCCCAAGGACTGGCTGACCAATTCTGGAGAAGATGGACCAGGGAATATCTTCCCACCCTGGTGCCACGCAGAGGCGCAGCGGATCTGCAACGACCGCTGCGAGTGGGCGACCTCGTCGTCGTGGTGGACTCCGGGTTGCCGCGCAACACATGGCCGCGCGGCATCGTCGAGCGCATACACGTCGGCCCGGACAACGACGTGCGTAGCGCCGACATACGAACGAGAGGCGGAGTCTTCACGCGACCTACAAGGAAACTCGCCGTCCTTCGCGTTGAAGAGGAGGCTACGACGAGTCTGCGCCGGGGGGAGGATGTTACGGACAGCGAGCTCCTACCGGCGCAACGAACGCCGGCCGACTGACTGGCTGGAGGTGCGAGCGAGACGGCGCGGCGCGCCGACAAGGACCGCATGAACAGAGAGCCGCGATCCCTGCGACGAGCACGGATAGAACAAAGGACCGACGCTAGCTCCGAGTATAAATATAAGCTAGTTTGTAAGCGAATTTGTAGTGTTATTGCGACCACAGTCCAATAAAGAGCTATCAAGGAGTGTAAACTTTCGTTTCACTTATACCACTACCAACAATAATATAATGCCAGTCTTTAAACCACACCGAAATTCTCTATTGAAAACTAAACTATCGTTACGAAATGCCATTTCTTTTGAGGGACAATTCTCGCACTATTGAGATCATCTCCATGGTCAAAATATCGATTTCGAGATACCGAATGTCTCCACCGAAAACAAAAAAAAAACTATTATTTCGATCCGCTTCACGGCCAACCGAAATATCTCGAACCGTTTTCGATCGAAATAAATGTTATGTTTTGAGATCGTTTTCGACGGAGATTTTTTTTGGCTTTGTGACCGATATCTCGAACGCGGGAATTCGGGGCTTGGTAGAATACTTTCAGCCAGTCGCAGTGTTCTTAATTTGCGAAAAATTGGGGATAACCCATCGCCAATTTTGCAGCATTTCGTTCAGTTTCCGTGACAGTAACAGATATGTACAACAATTTGTGAACAAGCCACGTGGAAGCGGCAGGTGTGCAATCGAAAATGAAATGGCGACGAAACACTTTGCGAAATTATTTACGAATTAATTCTCATACAACGATGATGTCCTCTGTGCCGTTTCCGACGACAGCTACCTCTGCTGTCTTCTTTCGTGAGTTCTGATGTGGCTGGAAAATCCGTAACTCATTAAATTGCAGCCGGTATGAAAACAGAGTGAGATGCTGATCGTTCGCGCATTTTTATACTAGATAAGATAGATAAGATAATCGTTTATTTAACAAAAAGGGTGTACAGGTTTACCGGTGGCCCTCACACTAGGTTACCTGTATCGTGAGGCCCAATTCTTTGACTTATGAATTTCAGGTTCAGGATTTACTTTGGCAAACGGTATACTGTATACATAATTATGCTGTTTGTATAAAAATCAATGGAACATGCAGTATGAGGTAGAAGTAAATAGAAGTTAAATTAAAAGTAAGTTTATAGGGACACTAACTAGAAATAATTTCATAATTTCATAATTTCTTTATTGCACACAAAAAGTTACATAGGACAGTAAAAAACATAGAAAACGTGTACAAAGGCGAGCTTATCTCTAATAAGAGATCTCTTCCAGCAAACCAAATAGGGATGAGACAGGTGGATTGCTGAGCAGGAGTAGACCCATGTGTACAATACATATAATTATTACTTACAAATCAATAGACTACATAAACTAGTGCATACTTATATAAATAAATATGAAATATAATTATATAATACACATAAATTAATAAATACTATACATACATACATACTACCTATAATTCTATAAAGACAGGTAATGCTTCTTCACACGCACAAATACTTACATTTAATAATAAAAGGTAATATTATATAAATGTATATAAAAGGTAAGATAATATACTGATACTAATGTTCATACACGAACGCCCTTTAACTTAATTTATTCAAACTCGCATCATGTATTGAGAAATATAGATCCAAAATTATGTTTAAGCTAAAACAATACCTTGTTTTAAAGTATAAAGTTCTAAACAAACAAACCCTACCCTAATATCTACAAAATATACCACCACACCTCCAGGCCAAAATTACCTAACTTCGAGGGCACTTTTCCTAAATAACCTGAAATAACATAACTCACGGAAAACTTCTTTGAACAAACAAGACCGCAGGTGCGACATCGCGCCCGAAAATTGAATATCTCACGCTAGGATACGCAGACTGGCCCTACATAAATATTACTACCTTAATTTCACTGTTTACACTGAGGCTGTTAATTTACCCGGGTTACGGCGGTGCTGTAGGGACGTTTGGATTTTCTGAGGTGAATTATTGTGTAAAAAGAAAAATTTTACGTCACGCTTTTTTGTATATGGGGTGGAAGAGACACAGGTGTTCTCACGTTAAACCAAAGCAACATTTGCCTACTTATATTTTTGGTAACAGAGGGCTAGCCCATTGCAAGCAGCTTTATTCTTTATCTTGAGCATCTATATCATTCTTCATCTTTTCAAACATTATTTCCCACGAGCAATTGTGATTGAAATAGATAAAATAATAGAACATCGAGTGCTAAGCCGAACTGACACCAGTGCGATAGCCCAGGATATACATTTATGCATGTACATCTTTTATGTATAGCTACAGAAACACCAACCAGACCAGTCCCAAGTACTCAGATATATTGTATTTACTTTGTCGAGAAATGCCTTGAATGTTTACCTTGGAATTCAGAGTCAGGATGGAGAGATAGATGGGAAATTTAAGGCTCGCCAGAATGAGATGCCAGCACTTATCTTAAGCTGTGACGCTTACTACCCTGACACAAATGGGTTCGTAGTCTAGTAGTTAATCGTTTCGCTCGCATAAGGACACACGCGGGCTAAACTAACGATAGAGAACAATAGGTATAATAGAGGTGTATTGAATAGAAGATAGAAGAAAACGGTGGTCTATTTCTAATATAATGTAAGCTGACCAAATTAAGGAGGGACTCAAATATTAACAGGCACTTCATGAAGAAGAAAGCTGAAATTATGATGAGGTGTGTTTTGAAGTCATAAGATACTGCAAGCATATTTGATAGTTAAGCATGATACTTAAGAGGAAGGCCCAGGAGGAGATGGCGGGATGACCTGGACACGTTCGAACCAGAGTGGGTCAATCTAGCTCTGACTAGAGATGTGTGGGCTCAAAATGGGGACGCCTTTGCCCAGCAGTGGGACACATTATAGGCTACGTAAAAAAAAAGCATGATACTTTAACAATAATCATAAAATATACGTATCGAAAAAAGCTATTTTGTCTAGCGTAATCGACATGAGATAACGTTATCCACCTAATCACATAAGACGCTCAGCTGTGAAACATTTCGTAAATTGAGGTTAGCGAACCATCAAATGGCCTCAAAATCGAGTTTGGCCCGGCCATTTCACCCTCACCGAGCGAAAACTATTTTATCGAAGGTTCAGAATGTCTTCATCGATTTCTTTCGGCGATTCAACCGTAGCCACTGGAAAAAGCTGATAGTTTGATTCTTGATTGACTTAGGTCCGGACACTTAATCAAGTCATTTTTGCAGGAAAATAGAGTATGATATTGAGAGGCATTTTCTTTGAGAAAAGAATTTTCTTTACTTCAACTTTTATGTGATTCAGAGCCGATGCAGTTTATAGATAAATTACCAATTTCAATGGTATAGGTACTCTATTTATTAATCTGTGTCTATAGTGGAGTTGTCATAACTTAATGCGGTCACGGTATTTTTTCAGATCAGATTATGTAGCTAATCAACATCGCTAAATAGGTTGGAGACTCCGACAGAAATAAACTTTTTAAAATATTCGAATAATGTCAATTTGTTTGCAGTTTTATAATAGAAACTATACAGGGTGTAACAGAACTTAACAGAAGGGTGTAGTCATATTTTAGGGGATTGACCATTCTGAGCAACTTTCACTATGAAACCGATTTGATCAGAGCAACTTTATTTTTCATTGCTCCATACTTTTTGGTCCGGGCGGTCAAGAGAAGTGAAAATTAAAGTTGCTCCGATCAAATCGATTTTATAGTGAAAGGTGCTCAGAATGATGTCCCTAATAACCCCCTAAAATATGACTACACCTTTCTGTTATATTAAAAAAGGATGCAATGGAATGTATCACTGAAAATATAATTATTCTAGCAAAAGTAGGACAGCAGCAGCATTTTCCCTTACATACTCAAAACCAAACCAACAACCCGTTTATCTTATTGGAAATCTGTCACTTTTTTACTTGTATGTGTGTGTGTATATGTGTTAGCACAAAATACTAATATTAATAGCTTTTTCTCTAATAGCTACCTAACCTACCAATGCCCTAAATATGAGTATCAATATTAATAGATCTGTCATATTTGTATGAAGGCAAACATTTTTCTTTCCTGCCCATATGGACAGTGGGTATTATGAGAATCGATGATAAATAGCATAAAATGAACGTGAAACATTTATCACGGATCCACAGAAAATAGTTATGCAACGGTTGGTCAATAGTTCGTTATGTGTGGTGCTAATGAAATGGAAACTGATGAGAAGTTGATGAGACTATTGCTTAAACAAATTGACACTGACACATCCCACTGAATGAATACAAATTGATATACAAATCTGCCTAAACCTTAGAGATTACATCATCATCATCGGCAGCTTGTTTCCCACCACTTATCAACTTATCCTGTCCTGTGCTAATCGAATCCAGGATTAAGAAAAACTATTTTCAGGAAACTAGAAATAGAGAAGACAGGTGAGGTGATGCGATTATTGTCAGTGTCACACCTTTACCCATTGGCACAACATGGATGTAATTTTAAGGTTTTCACACACTTTTTCAGCTATTTTACGAGAGAATGATGCGAGAGCGAGTTTTCTGGTTTAAATAGAGTAAACATTTTCAGAGCACCTATTTGCATACTAAAAGAAAAAGTTACGCGAAAAATTCATAACTTCTAGATCCCGTCAAATTTTAAAACAGCAAACAGGGGTTCAAAGTACTATTAATGTTTAATGAGAAAAATACAGCACACAACTAAAACTGGGTGGGGTGATAAAAATCTCGCGTCCGTAATCTCACATTTCTCAGGTCGTTACCACGTAGAGTGTAGTTCCGGAGGGTAGATCGGAAAAATTACCTCTTTATATTCATTCGGCGTCAATCCGCTGCTATTTGCACCCAGTCGGTGCTCCGTATTATCGGTCTATGGGCCCGAGGGTTTTATCGAGTTCGTCCCGTGCTGAGAATGTTGCGATTTCTCGGGAAGGACATCCTGTGAAATCTTTCGTAGAGTTTGTTTGTTTGTTTGTTTGTTTGTTTGTTTGTTTGTTTGTTTGTTTGTTGTTTTTTTTTTATTACTGTTGGGATCCACACTAGGTCTAACCTGTATCGTGGGTTTTAAGAGCTTCTTTCTATGTTTGGGAAATATTTCAGCTTCATTCAGTATTGACATTAAAACCTTATAACACATCAAGCAAGATTTGCTTCTGAAAGTTGCTTATGTGTTTTTTTATAAAATCCGCTATGGATTAATGGAATTTCCGAATTAGGAGACGATCTTATTATAGAGTACTTATTTTGGTTAAAATATGGTCTAGGTACTTTTTACATACATGACATCATTGCCGTAGCTTGTCGCAGTAGATACCATGTAATATTCAAAACACACAATGGCCTGTATAGCAACTCCTTACTGAGCTTTAAAAGTCTCGAGAAAATTATACTGACGTCTGAGAAATAAGCTCCAATCTTTCTCTGAAAGTGTCAAGCTGCGTCGAATTACAATCCAGAACCGTGATTTCTGCTTTAGTTCCGTTGACGATTGCGGACTAACAATGGCCAACGGGAAGTGGAGTGATATTTTTATCTATCTGATATTTTTGCTTTGTGAAACTGCTGCTGTTCGCTAACTCAAATTAACAGCACTTAGTAGTATCACGGAATAACAAATATTTCATTTCATTTTACTTTATTGCACATATAATACATGTTACATTTAGTGAAACATAATCTATAAAAGCGAGCGAGCTTATAGCAAATAGTACTACGACGTAATAACCTCTCTTTCAGCCCGGACTGAGCCAGCGTGATGGAGTGTGGCTTAATTTTACTTGATGTATTCAAGTAAAGGCCTGTGCCACTCAGTCAACATTAATAATTTCCTACTTAGTGTATAAAGACGGTCATTGCAAATCTTTTAAATTATCCTAAAGTGTGATTCAAATGCAAGCTTTATATTGTATTCAAAAGATATTAAAGATGATATCTCAAACAAGCTTATCTTATAAATTCTTCTTCTTCTTCTTCAGCATATTCTCTATTCAAGCTTCCCCCCCCTCCCATGTCTTTCTTTCCCTTTCTCTCTCTATCGGGAATATTGTACAGTGCTTGCCATACATTTTCAAACAGGCAACATTCCCATTTCACAAAACCGTGTCAATTGCTTGACCTGTTAAAAAGTAGCACGCCGTGCCAAGTGGTTTGCCTCTGTGATGTAGGTATTATTTTCATATCCGATTATGAAAATATATATTAGGTACGATATTACTCGTATTCCCTCGTGTTTCTTACTCGTGTTCCCTTTAGTTAGTTAAATAGTAATAGTAGTTATTAGAGATAAGCTCGCCTTTGTACATGTTTTTTCTAATATTAATTGTCTGTATTATGTTTTCTGTGCAATAAAGTATAATGTTCATACACGACACTTTTTGAAAACATTGATGTCTCTCCTCTCGGGTCGGAAACAGACAAAAACAATTGACAGTCAGCCCGATGTCCCTATCAAAACCAATAAAACAAAACACAACTGCGTCGCGGAAATAGGGTGTCAGATTTTACAAGCGAATTTTTATCTGTTCACAAGGAGACTTGGTCGTAAAGTCCTAAGCGCAGGCATAAAAGCAAAGTGGCGAGATCTCATTTACGAGTGAGTACTAGGGCTAGTATGAAAGCAGGAGTGTTTTCGGCGACGACACGTCTTTTCCGATAAAAAGAGGTTATTGGAATAGATTTCGTCTGCCACTGGATTTTTTTGGTGCAACTCTCAACGTTCCATGCGATGCTGTGTTAGAAACAGTCTCGCGTTCGTTCGATTGTTGTTGCGAGGCGGTGGGTGTACTGTAACACCTGTGTGCTTAGTGGTTTCCTCCATCTACTTTTCCCTGAACTTAACTTGACAGAAGAATTGAATTCATAAAAATTGCATTCAAATTGTATCTGCGAGAATGCCTTGACATAAAACCAAGTCAAGGAGATGTCAAACAAACGGCTAAACATAAAGCCTTCGAACAATCTTTTGGCGTGTGAGTGACGTTTTCAAGGGACCGCCAGTTCTACGCAACCTAATGCAATTAAGCTGTCAAACAAAAAGCGTTAGTTTCTACGTGTCACCGCTCGCCAAAAGATCGCTGGACAGCTGTACGGATGCAACTGCAGCTAATGAAAATCACTACGGCGGCGACTGTATGAACTGAGACTACTTTTGCATGAACTATAAAACGGTAATATAATAACGTTCCAGGCGAGGAAACGGTATTATAAAACGGTGCGTCCTTAGAACGCTCACTCCTAATAAAAAGGTACTCGTAAAATCAGTAAAATTCGACCAGGATTTTACAGATATTGTTATTACGATTACTGAAGCCTTGTAATGAGGGTGTTAACACAATTCCGTGTGCTCTTCTCGATTCAAGGGGGCATTCTGCGTTATCTAATCATGATTCAGGTTATGAAATGTTTGTTTGTGTTGCTTTGAATATTTTCCGGTAGGCTGACGAAATTACAATTAAGCATAGTGACTAGCCTGCTCATTTTCATTCATCGAAATTATGCCTTATTATATTATTTTATTCGAATATCTTCTTTATGCGCGCCGGCTGCCGAGAGTTAGCTATTTTCAACCTTTAGGCTTGGTATTAGAGTCAAAAAATGATCTCCCTGGGTATCAGTGGAAGGAAACCTAGTTATTAGTTGCTCTGCTCAAATCTGTTTCTTAGTAAAAGTTGCTCAGAATGGTCTCCCTAACAACCCCCTAAAATATGACTACACCCTTCTGTTACACCCTAGATATAATAAAACCCAATTGAGACCTCTTGTGTGGTAAGAAAAGCAGCATTTCGCAAGTGGTGTTGGTAACTAGATATTCATTATAATGGATTTATGGTGTTGTCAACAGCTCCCATGAGGGCTGTTCTAGATGTTCAGGGTAACGTTAATTACTTATCTGCGTAACATGGTATGGAGGCAGGAAGGAAAAGGAAGATATGATATAAGCGATAAAGGACGGATGTAGTTTACTAATGAAGTGGAATAGGTACTGAATATACTATTATCCTACAGAAATTTACTATGATCATTATTAAGCACGAGGCCTTGTTCAGTGCTTTTTAAATGTTTCCTTTCCATCCCGAATTCGCTGGAAAAATAAATATTTTTGGAAGATTTGCTTGCTCGTTGTTTTTATATTTAAAAGCTTTGGAAAGTAGGCACCATTATTTATAACTTATAACATTACTCTACGATGACCTCTGTGGTCTTGCGATCTGGCATGTGCTTCCCAAGCGTGAGATCCCAGGTTCGAATCCCGGCTGGAGATACCAAAAAATCAATGTCTTGGATGTTTACATGTTTGTGATATCGCTGTTTCTGGTTCCCATGACACAGGGTGTAGGGGCCAGAAGCAATTCATGTGCAGCTGAGGAAATCTTATTATCTTAGTAGTTTTTTATTTAATTGTATGAAAAATACGGAAATAATTTTTATATTATAATTAGGTATTTACCTTAAATCTGTTTTATATATTACTATTATTCTTTTATGAACTTATCGTATTTGACTTGTAATGTGTTATTACTAATAAATGATTTCTTAAGTCTCATGTTATGTTGTGTTACTCTATGTAGCTCTCACTAGCTCAATTATAACTTAATTTTCGGGAGTTTTCGGGGTCCGTCCCCGAAAATTCCTGAATATTCACGAACAATTTTCGCGAGCAAGCGACGTTTTCCGAAATTGGAACGATATCGCTTAGATCATTTTCTATTTAACAAGCTCGGGTGTCCCTGGAGCGAAGTATCAGCCAGTAGGTGTACGGAAGTCTTAATTAATAACGAGACTTAATACCAGTGTCTGGTGCAGCCGGCTTAATACTCCGGACATGAAATGTGGACTTAAATTTTGGAACGATTTTTTGTTTTTAATAGAAGAGGAGTAAATAATGCAATCTATTTATTTATTGACTGAACTGAACGTCATAGCGTCACGCCTTTCCCCATACGAGATGGTAGGGGCACAGTTTATTTCTGAATTTTAGCCAGTTATTCAATACCTAATTAGGGGGGGCTACCCCATCGCCGAAGATATGGAATATTGAAGGTTTGTTCAGGACATTTTCCAATAGTACCGTTAAACAAAATTATGTAGTGCTAAGACAAAAATTCCCCCTTATTAATAAATAGTTACTTCGGGAATAAAAAGTTAATACGGGATTAACTACGGGACAGACTCAGGGGGTTGTAATGTCGTAATGATAGTGTCAAAGGGTAGAGAAACCAATGTATCTATTATTAGGCCTAAACTGACATCAGCCTCTCCCGGATTTTACCAACGAAAAAATATTCGGAGAATAACTATCCCGGGGATAACTTGTATGACAAATGACAGTTCAAAATGAGGTGATCTGATCTAGGTGTCACTGGTGTGATGTCTATGAAAAATTACAAGTCATCCCCGGGATAGTTATTCTCCGGATAACTTTTTGTTGGTAAAACCAGCCGTCAGTTTGAATCTAACAGAAACATAATCATAAAAAAACATTTGATATAAAACTTTCGTCTCTTTCAAGTAACCATTCATGAATTGTTTAGACCCCAGCTCTAAATAAGATAATGATTGTAACAAACCTCAGTAGGTACATTATATCCCATCCACAAGTTTCAACGAGGACTGGTTTTGTTCTAGTGGCTTTTGTAATCTATTTATTCTTAGAATAAGGTATTGAGCCCAAAAGTTTTAAACGTGTTGAAGTATTTTAGATATTTAGGGTCTCTCAAGTAGTCTTCATAACTATTAAACAGATAAATCATACATTTTGTATAAAAAATGACAGATGAATCTGTTAGATAGAGCTTATCGAGATAGTTTGAGACAGACTCTTAATCTTAATCTCTCTATTGAGAAGAATAGAGCCAAAAACTCTTTGACTTGGTAATAAAGTTCAAAATCTATGAATTAACAGCACTGGGGCCCGATGCTGCTCTGAGAAACGCACTTATATTGGATCGCTACTGCTTCTAAAACACCCAAAATGGCGTCATTTGGTATGCTCCTAAATAATCGTAAATAGATTGCAAGCAAGCGTTTCTCAGAGCAGCATCGGGCCCCTGGTTAATGACAAATACACTGGTTCTTCTAGGGACGTTGGTCGCTTGAGTAGATAATAGATGAAACAGTCAATATTTCAAATAATACAAATTGTTTACAGAATACGTATGCAAAAGTCAACAGCAGGAAAAGTTGCATGTTACAGTGTATTCGAGTATATCTGGGAATACAAAGCTTTCAACTTAAGCCGTAGCGTTTTGTTGCCTGGATAGCCTAGCATATGAATGGGGTCACTCTTGTTATCAGGATATTTTTTGTACTTATAATATAGGTAGGTAGTCATAGTCTTAGACATTTTAGGAAAAGACTCGAGGGTTGTTGTGTAACGTAATAAAATCTACATGAATGGAAGAAACCTTCGAAAATTTTTGGGAACAAATATACAAGTGCCCCTGTTTGAATTTATTGACTTTTTACATGCAACGTCCGGCTGAGCTAAAAAGAGCCAAAAAGCAGTTTTGGCATTGACATTGATGAAGTGGAGGCATTTTGCTATAGCACCATTTTTATGTTGTAATTGCTTTTGCATCATTTCAATTTTAATTTTATTTGTTGTTGTTGTAATTCTATAGTCAATGAGCTGAAATAAACATTGATAATTATTATTTTAAAGCCCCATGTACTATGTCCCTACTTTACAAGTCTGTGAAGATATCATGTATTTTATAGCCCCAGTGTTAAAGTCCTCTTTAGCTTGGCAGTTAGAACTTAACAATTATTATGAATTTTTTACCTCTTCTATAAGTTGGACCACTCTGAGAGAAGAAGGGCAACGAAACTCCTACAGATTAATTTGGATGGACGAGCTAGTAGCTATTTATCAATTTATATGTAAGAATAAAAGTAATCTTAGCAGCGAGTTGAAATACTGTATTTTGCATGACTGGGCGCTAGCGGCTTGGCTTCAGCTATGGCACAGAAGAGATAATAGTACTCCGTACTATGGTTTACAATGCTGACTTGACTTGCATTGCATTTTGGACAAAGTATCCAAAATGCAACGCAAGTCGCCCCATTCCACACAGTTTAGCTGTTATCCGTCCGGAATATTTACGGTTCTGGTTTCCACTCCACGATGTTCCACACGAGACACATTTGGGGCTGGTGCGGAATTAATGGTTGCCACACGCTGCCGACTTTTAATTTGGCCGCAGCGGATTTGGACCGACTCACAAATTAGCTTTCAGTATAATTTGGACCAATAGAATAAAGAGAAATAACCTGTCAGTTCCAAAGCTTTGGCATATCACCGTGTCGATAGCGACGCGCGCGGGTATAGGTACCGCCATCCACGATGACGCGTGACGTAGCTATTTGCATCTTTGTCTTTCAGCAGAGTGCCTCGATGAAAAAGAAAGATGCAATTTATATCCATTAATTCTGGTATATATTGTACGTATTTGTATGTAGTTTGTATTATTATTATTATTTTTTATATTTTTTTTTTACTTAAGTATTTGATGTTGTACACTTGGATCTACCTGTTGCTGATTTATTTATCTTTCCATCCTGGGTTTGCTGGAAGAAATCTCTCGATAGAGATAAGCTCGCCTTTGTACATGTCATTTCCATTTTTAATTGTCATAATGTATTGATTTGTGTGCAATAAAGTATAAAGTAAAGTAAATAAATAGCTACGTCACGCGTTGTCGTGGATGGCTGTACCTATATCGCAATGAAGCATGTCACACAACGCGGGCTTTGGTTGGCTCGCGCAGGTGAATCAGTGGGGCGGTTATTTGACCATACATCTAACAACATTGGCTAGTCCTGCTCTTGCCGGTGTGGTGTGCCAAAGCCTATAGGAAATGCTTTAATCTTGTTTGAGTAATTAACGTTCAAATAACAACGAATGTCAATTAACACTGTAAAAACATCAAAGTTATTATCGAAGCTGCCACGGCGCGAATTGCAATTTATCAAACAACAAGTGTAGCATATTTTGACAGCTTCAAAAGAAAACAGCATTTCAATGTTGAAATATGCCAAAAACTCACCGATTAAGCGATAATCGGACTGTCACTAATTGAGCTGATATGTAAAACGTAAATAAATATTTATTTTGCTCTCCGGGGTAGATTTTAATATGTAACTACTATCTACAAGTTACAAGGACATTTACAAGAACAAAACATGTTACAAAGGAGTAAAATTAATGCATTATTTTATTTTTATGGAGCATTGAGTAGGTAACAATAACTGACTATACGTTTAAAAAAAAAATACGGGAAAAGGCGTGACGCTGTCCTTTATTTTAATAAACGATCCTTTATATAGTCAAAGTCGCTTTTTCATATTTTATGTAGATATTTAAAAAATGTAACGTTATTTTCTGCCTCTTCGCTGAATTTATCATGCCAGAGGGTTCACTTAGGTGAGATGTTACAGCACTTATCAAATAACAATCGGTTAAAATATTATTTCTATAATATTATAAGGTTATTCATATTCTGCGTTTCCTGCCGAAGTAGATTTATTCGTAATTGGTCAAATGGAAAAAGAAAAGTATCTATCACTATCAATGGAAGTAAATGATATTTTATGAAGAATTATGACTTTTTCTCATAATAATATCATTATTATTTTTTCTTCAAAACATAGATATTACCGGTTAAACTTTTCGTCATTTATCACCACAATTTGATATGATAAGTGATAAAAGTAAGTAGCTGAATCAACCCCCGGCCAGCATAATGCGCGGGAATGTATATTTGCAAATGTCAGTCTGTGAGAGAAAATTCATTTATCAGAAACAGGAGCAGTTTTCACATTCTGCCTGGCAATAAATTTCCGGGCAGAGGACGCGATGGGTAGGCAAACGGGTGAAAATGTGTTCCACCATTGTGAAAAGCTATTTGATGTTTATTTATGTATGGTTGCTAATTTGTAGGTATACACAATTAGCCAGGATGTTACCTATGACATAGTACGTTTGAGTGGTGTTCAGAAGGCAAATTCCTGTACCCCACAGCAGCTATATAAATAAAGTCTATTCGTAATTTCGTAATTTCTTTATTGTACTCACATGACAGTAAAAATAGCTTAAATAGAAAAAATATGTACAAAGGCGAGCTTATCTCTAATAAGAGATTTCTTCCAGCAAACCATGTTGGGTAGGAGACGGAGATGATAGGTAAGGGGAAGAATTGCGCGTACAATAAAACTATTCTAGTACCTATATTTCTATTCGCAAACGAGGTGGCCGAGGCAGGGTAGGAATAACACTCCATGTTTAAAAAATACCCTGGGAAGCGTGTGACCTGTGCCCTCGCAAATTGGTCGGTTCATATCCACAGAGTTGATTCCCGCAGATTAACCAGCTACTCGTGGCGCCCCCCGGGACCGTGACTCGGCCGGACCCGGCTAAATGACAAAGCGGAAAATGACGGCCAAGTTCGAATGCCACTCGATTTTTGAGAGGGGCTTTTTTATAAAATTTTGACCTGATTTTCCTTCTAATGAAGTTTTATTGCGATTTGATAAATTTTGTCAGAAGTTGATAGATTGACTCTTGTAATATGTTTAGGGAGTTTGGATTTTTTGGGCAGATACCTACTTCACTACACTGGCTCAGTGCGGGTTGGTGAAGGGGTGTGGGGTTAGTGGCCAATCCGCCGTCAGTCAGAAGTTAGCTGTCCTATTTGGGCCTCTGACTGACACAGCTTTATGACTTTCTATCACCGTTTAAGTGTATTTGCCTCAGAAGATACTATTAAACCTTCTTTATGAAATACCTACTATAAGTAGGTTAATTATATCAGGCTTCGGCATTGTTACTAGCTGTATATGGAAGATTTAATTTTTTCTGGAATAAAGACTTATTATTATTATTATTATGTGTTTATGAATTTTTCATTTCACTCTTTTTAATTTAAAGAGGTTCTGACACACTGGCTTTATAATTATAACTATGGGTTGGGAGCGGGTTCGACGGTGGCATGGGGTGGTGGTCAATGTTGTCAAATCAAATGTATGTGGCCAACAAGCGCGGGCCCGTTTTTAAACGCTGCCGCTTGGTGTACTCATAGAGTTTCTTACAGACACCCGTCCCGCTACCGCTCCGCTACCGACACGCCGCCGGTAATGTGCCAAAGCCCTAAAAGGTTCCATTTAGCTACGGGACCGTAAAAATGACAGCGTAGCGCCGAAAACTTTTTAACCCCTCGACAGCCCCGGAACATTTTTCAGAGGGCTCTCTAATCCGCCTTTTTGGCACAGTGCACATTTTATCTGGACTGCATGCGCGTTTGTTGATGTGGCTAAGAGCCCGGATGACGAATTTTTTAACACATCGAAAATGTGAGCGAAAAGTTGTAGATAGACTGACGTGACTGTTTAATAAAAATATCAACTAGTCTAGTATTATGGTCTTATGGTGTCAACCTTCAGACGTTAGACTGGTTATGACAAAATTTAAATTCGATAGCACGCACGTGCATCGTTTGAAAGTAGTACTTGTCAGCTTTAGGGTTCAGAACCCGAAGGGTGCCAAACGAGACAATAAGCCTTCGCTTTTCGTCCATCTGTCTCTCTGTCTATCTGTCAGCGGTCTGTAACTTATATACTGTAATTGGTGGCAAGTTGAAATTTTCACAGAATCTGTATTTATTTGCCTCTACAGCAACATTATTTGGTTTGAAAACCAGCGTTGTGTGCTGCCACCGCACCATGCAACATATGCTGAAACCAAACCTTTTTGACACATAGGTAATTTCATTTTCGTAGGTATATCAATGTATTCTCTGACGTGTGTCAAATAAATGATTTTTCTTTCTTTCTTCTTTTTTCTTATATGACTATTATGCACAATGCACATGTCGTATACGTGTTTTCCTTCGCGTTTTTAGGGTTCCGTACACGAAGGGTGCCAAATGGGACCCTATTATTAAGGCTCCGCTTTCCGTCTGTCCGTCCGTCCGTCTGTCTGTCATCGGGTCCTACAGAATGAACCGTAATAGCTAGAGAGTTTAAATGTTTTACATAATGTGTATTTCTATTGCCGCAACAACAACAAATACTGAAATACATGAAAAAAGGGTGTTTAGAATTAAACAGTAGGTATTAAGTCAATTTCAATACAATAGCGCCTGACATTTTTTAATAGCAATTGTATTGCCGTTTTAGGCACAGACGGCGATGGTGCGGAAGCCTTCGTGTGCGAGTCCGACCCGCACTTGGCCACTTTTTTCTTGTTCGTTCGTTTCGTTCAGTTCAGAGCCCTTCATATGCGATTCCGACGCGCACGTGACCGATTTTTACACACATGTCTTAGCAGTCTTATCAAAGGTTTCTTCTCGATTAGATAATAAGACGCTTTATTGAGGATACGAGAAAAGCCTGACTCTTTCAATGCACACTCATTTCCATACTATTAGGCCGTAACGTCGGTTCTGCGTATGCGTCGATATGAAAAATTGTAGACCAGCCTTAAGCGCTTTTTACATTACGCTGTCGGCAGGGCACGATTTGTATAGACGTCTCACTCTGATGGAACGACTAGAAAGAGACAGTGAGTCAGACAGGGCCCTGCCGACAGCGTAGTCCAATAGGCCCATTAATATAGGACAAAAGAGTCAAGTCACGATACAACTATAGTAAAGACAGTCTACAGCAATATCCCCTTGACGGTACATTACACTGGGAGCCGGCAAATACTTTTGCATTTTTTTTAAATTGCGGAGTATTGATTTCTGGTGCCACGCTCGAGTGGATAAAGCACAGCAGTGGAAGACATCGTGAGGGGGGACTGCTTCATTAATTTATAGTAACTGATTGGCTGTCACGCAAATAAAGTATTGAATAATTGGCTCAAAGTTGGCACAATTGTGCCTCTGCCATACCACAATATGGGAAAAGGCGTGATGTTTGTTCAGAACTTTGCTTGAATTGACCAGGCATACAATAATGACCAGAGAATAAACAATTATATTTATTACTAGCTGACCCGGCAGACTTCGTACTGCCTCAATTTAATATGAACTTTATTGAATAGCAATAAAGTTCAAATTGACTCTAGAAAACGATTGACTCTAGAAAACGTTTGTATGGGAAATAGAAAAGGGCTGTTTTTAGGGTTTTCCCGGAAATTTATCGATTTTTTCTCGCCTTTTAAACCTTCCCTAGGCCTCTACGAACATTTCAAGACTAAGATAAGATAAATCCGTTCAGCCGTTCTCGAGTTTTAGTGAGACTAACGAACAGCAATTCATTTTTATATATATAGATTTTATTTAAAACTCTAGGTATCGAAATCGGGCCAGGTAGATGAAATATTAAAAAAAAGTTAGAGGTAAATCTCTCGCACATCTCATTCTTTCCTGTTACCATATAAATGGCAAGAGGAAATGAAAAGAGAATGGGAAACCATCCCGAGGCTTTGTAATGTGGAGTAATTTAATGTTATTTCACCATAAAGATTCTTTCAAGCAAGCCGGCCTCCATGAAGAAGATTAGAGGGAGTGGGTCGTCTTTTGTGTTTTGTTATTGTTGTTTTATACAAATTGTGGTTAACATATTTTTTGGAACCCTTTTATGTGGGCACATTAGAAGATCATACGCTTATCATCTTTGTCTGATCGTGGTAAAACCTTTTTGTTTCCTAGTGACATTACAATAATTTGCCATTTCCAAATGGGGTGGCAGGACATTAGTCAGTCGAAGTTTTGATATTTATAAAGCACTGTAGAGTCAAATTAATATTTTTTACCATTTCACCCTAATACCAGGAAGTTTTTAATAAAAAAGAAATGCGGTGGATTAATATTTCAATTAAGGATAAGATAACCGAGATACCGTATCAACTTAGGAGATCTTAAAACATTATTAAAGATTTTATCATTAATAAAAGCTGCTATTACTGATGTTATAACGTTAAGGGGCTACTCCAATTGATACTGTAAGCTTTAAGCTTTATAATGGTTCTACTACAGAATTACAGTAATGTTAACTAAACATAATATAAATAACTATGTATACATACATGCTGCTTGTTTGATAATGTTACCTTGACTTGAAGTAATTATAACCCTTAATCTTCTGAGTTTTATTTTATTTTATTATTTGCTTCATGATTTGGAAACATAGAATGACCCCAAAACCTTTATTAGGTACTATTTCGTACGGATACTCGTGGGCTGAAATTCTGAAATATAACATTTATGACAGACTTATTGTTTATTATTTGATTAGTTAAGTACATTTGAACACACAACACATGGCAACACTATGTATATATTTTATAGTAGAATTTTGGGCGTCATTTGTGGCAAGTGGCCACACTGCAAGATATACTTTTTTCGCTGTAAAGTGCTTGCAGCGCACCTAATTTTTATCTCCGATTTTCTAATTTACAAATTACGGTACGATCATTCAGTACTTATCCTTTTGTAATGTTCATGATTCAGACTGAGAGATGAACGCGTGGCCCAAACAGCTGAAGATGGAAGGCTGAAATTGTAGGTAAACTTAGTATATGTAGTGTAGAGTAACAAACCCGTTTATATTCAAAACACCCAATAGTCAGTCATGGACTCCAATTGCAAGTATAATAACTTTAGCATTAAATAAAAACCGCATAAAACCAGTCTTCCAGATTCATCACCAGGCCTCATCATCAGGTGAAATTAAAAGGATTCATCAGAACTAATCCAATGAGTCTAAACTCGATGGGTTTACTAGTAAGCACCTCAGGGTTCCAGCTCACACAATCGAGCTTCGCACTCCATAGTCAGATCAACTCGATGGTAGCATTTTCTCAAAGTTCTTGTCACTACGAGTCTAATGAGCCCAAACTCGATGGGTTTACTGGTAAGCATCCCAGGGTTCCAGCTTCTACCTTCGATCTTCGCACTCCATTGTCAGATCAACTCGATAGTACCATATTCTCAAAGTGCTTGTCACAACGAACCTAATGAGCCCGAATCCAACGGGCTTACTACATCATAGGGTTCCCGCTCTCACCTTCGAACTCCATCATCAGACCAGATCGATTGTACAATAACAACCAGCTCCAAGAAATCTACTTTCGAATAAAAACAAAATTCAAATCGGTTCACCCGTTTACGCTCCACGTGCTGAGAGACAGACAGACAGACACACAGAGTGACTCACACGTCATACTCATAACACCCCTTTTGCCTTCGTCGGGCGGGGGTTAAAAAATCAAACTCAGAAGCCGAAAGAAAACACAACGAGAACACAACTGACTGAAATTAAAATTCACATGTACTGGAGCATGTTCTCGCGCATTTGATATATGATATCTACACCTATATCGAGTGATTTCGTATGGGAATCTGTCAATATAGGTCTCGATATTCGTATATCGAAGGCGCGAGAATCATACCCCTGGAAGTTTGCACATCAGTGGCATGATTCTCGCGCATTCGATAAACGATATCTACTCCTATATTGAGTGATTTTGTATGGGAATCTGTTAATATGGGTCTCGATATCCGTATCGAAGGTGCGAGAATCATGCCACAGGATTGTAAATGAGCTATACCATCAGAGCATTGTTTCAGTCCATATGACCTTAGGAATAAAAGCTACCTCGGACAGAACCTTACTTTGAACGCAATGTAACCTTCAGGTAATTTTTGCCTCTTGTTCAGTTCAATCCTCAGGTGAGTTGTAAAGGGTTAATTTGGTGAGATTGGGTCTCGGAGACCCATTTGTTGTCTGTGTTCGCAGATTTTAATTATTTAATTCATTTGACTTCTGCGGGGTGTCGGGGAAAATTAAGAAGTTGCGTGTGGAGCGCACTATTTTGATAGGCGTAAAAGGGGTTTGATCAAGTCAATTTCTATAATGAACCACATTAGATATTGAAACAGATTTATGAATCTAAATATTCATTTTAAATCAAGGTTGATAAATCGTTTGGCCTAGCTAAGCTGTGAATTCTTCAGAAAATAAATCCAATGACATTGAATACTGTACTTTGAGTCTTTCAAAAGTATCGATTCGAATGACGATGACGACCTCAGTGGCTCAGCGGTTGCGCATCTGCCTACCATGTGAGAGGTCCCGGCTTCGAATCCCGGCTGGGGACCAAAAAAAAAACCCCAGGTCTTGGATGTTTACATGATTGTGATGTCGCTGTTTCTGGTTCCCACACAGTGTATCCTAGTGTGGGGCCAGAAGCAATTTACCTATGTACCTGTATGTAAAAAAAAATACGTTATCGAAGCCGTAAGTAACAAAATAACATAATAAATAATAATAATAGCATGGGTTCTCGCCATGTTGCTAGCTTTCTTTAATTTTACTCTTTTCTTAGACTGAAAGACTGCAGCTGAAAGAATAAGTACTTGTGCAGTCAGTATTAGATGTGGAAAATCTACTCAAATAGATCTACACACCCTAGCAACCAGAAACATCACCTATTTACTAGCAAAATCAGCAACCAAAAATCCTTAAGTAGTTGGACTTTTTTATTTTTTATTTATTGGTTGTATCCTAAGGCCACGTACAGTCGGAATTTGGGTACGGAATTCTGTAACGGAATTATCCCGAACGCATTAAACTCGTACAAATCTATGTATCTACCACATACATACGGAAGTTTTCCGTTCGGAATTTTCGCGGATTCGTATGGGATTGAATCCCGTTTCGGAATTCCGAATTGGAAGAATTCCGTTTGTATGTGGCCGGCCTAAATGTACAATTTCATAAAAAGTACTCGTAAACCACTGAGGTTTGTCTGAGCACAGAACATTAGTAGTTGTCAGTGCGCACTTTACATGACAAATTACACTACTGCACATCACTAACAAAGACTGCAAAATTATTATTCTAGGTAGGTTGGCGTCGTCGGCTATTTGATTTGGGCTCAACTAATAAATGCTCATTATAAGTGAAGCGCAGGTGCAGCAACATAATGCACAATCAGGTAGCAGGTGGTAAGTATTTCGACTGTTGGTAGTATGTATGTCAACCTAACCCGAAGGATAAAAAGGGCTCTACTTCGCTCACCTACCCTGACGCAACACTTCGCCGTGATATTTGATGAGCAAACCAGTAATTTTGGGTTGGAATATATTTGTTGCCTTTGGGTATCTTCCGTGCACACATATTTTTCATGCTGTCTGTACATTTTTAACACCTTTAAAGCGTAACATTTTCAAGAAAAATCCAACTTTATACCAAAAACATGCTTTAAAACCAAAATGTCCCATTTCTCTTAGCCGTAAAGCACGCGGTCGGGCGTAAATATTTTGCCAAGAAAAATGTAAAACACTCTTTTTTTTCTCACGCTCTCATTAAGCTAAAACGCTAAAATAACGCGCGACGCAAAATTATTACGCACGGCAAAATGAGGTCAACGTTCGGTGCTGTCTACCTATATTTAATTTAGTCGGAAACGGACGCTTCATTCATTGCAAACATTGCATTACAATTATGTCGTTTTGTCTGAAACTATTGTTAAAATCACCAGCTAGAATACTTTTAACATTATCACAGATTTACAAATGTTTGCCGATTCACTTCGCTGAAAGTCGAGAACCTCTAAATATAAACTAAACATAAGTGCGAAAAACCGCACAAGGAAAAAGTCTGTGACCTATTTTTTAAACATTCCAATTACACGTGGGCGGATAATGTAAAACTTACATTTTTGTGCAAAAAAATAATACACTTACCAAGATGACGCCAAAACTCCCAAAAAATAAGAAAACTGGCACTCACTTTTCAAATTGAATTTGGAACGCTTTAAATAACAAAAGCAAGATAGCCACTCAACACCACATTAGACGACCGGACATCCGGCGAATGTCGAATTCGAATTTTGAATTTCGAGGCGGCGCGCGGGCTTGTATCCGCCGCCGCATCCCGCGCGACACTGAAAACTCTGACTGAATCATGCGTCGGCGCATCGCGTCTGAAACTCCCTCTGTAATGTCTGTAACCCTTGAACACTGCGAAGCCAGGTAAATTTTACCATAATATTATTTTAAATTATTTTTACTTTGTGTTTTTATAGTGTTACAAACATAGTTGTAGCGATGGGCTAAGTGGCGCTCTTGATTACGTCACAATTAGAGTTGGAGCGATGACGTAAAACTGGAAAATCGTATCGTATGTATACGTAGGTGTTATGATGACTGATATGTATTTTATGCCTTAATCGCTTTTTGTTTCAGGTAGATGAAAAGGGCTTACCAATAATCGTTTAAAAGAACATTAACCTGAATAACGGTAATAACAAAAGAAACTATTTAAGCGACTGAATATAGATGAATTCTAGTGGGAATTCTCACAGACCAAATTCTATCGATTCCTTTGTTTGATGTATGAAGGTATGGAATTGATTTTATAAATAGTTATCAAAATGTAGCTCTAGTAATCTAATAATGTTTTACATTATTAAATAATATGTACTAAGATACTAAATAAGGGAAAAAAAATCAATTCTGACTAATTCCTGCATATTGAAGTGTTTTCAGCTTTCAGAATTTACCTTTTGTTTGCCACCTAAATTCCCCACAACACTGCTTCAACCACAAAAGCAGAGCCTTCTCAAAAGGGCTACAACGAACCGAAAACTTTGATCAAAGTCAAAAATACCGCCACGAAATATCGCTCCAAAATCCCGAGATCGTATGCAGTGTTAATAGCTGTCTATTTTTCGAAATTCAAAAACATGAACAAAAGAAGATCGCAGTCGAGCGCCCCCCTAGATTTAAATTTAGCACGACGCATGCCACGACATGTTAGCAGTAGTTCGTTCACATTCAGTGGAAAGGGATGCTGCAGTAGCATTCTCAGTTTGCTTTGTTGCTAAGCAAAAGCTGCCTAATAGACTAAAAATAGGATTGAATAGTCCGGTTTGTACTCGATGTTATGAGCCTCTGGTGGATGGATTGATTTTAATGTCTCTGAAAATAGAAAGCAAATTAATATTTGCAGATGGTATTATAATGTGAAAATATACATACTAAACAACAAAACATCGTGAATTCAGCTATAAAAAGTTTGTCTAATGGCTGCCGCTTTTGTGACGAAGACGCTACTAAACGCAAATCAATAACAACACATTCATAAAACTGAAACTGTTTATCACTCATATAAAAAGTTATAGTTTCTAAAGGGGCGAGAGCATCGGTTGCAATAAACTGTTTGTTTTTTTAATCAAACAGTTTTAACGCTTGACTTATTGACGTCACGATCTCTGATAAAAAAATAATTAGGAACACCTTTGTTTTATCCGGTGAAAATCATGATTTTCATGTAACATGTAGGAAACGTTTGGGTTTGCTGGAAGAAATCTCTTGATACAGATAAGCTTGCCTTTGTACATGTTATTTCCAAGTTTAATTGTCATAATGTATTGATTTTTATAAATAATTTAAATATTGAAACGTGATTGTTGTTCTTTGGGTCACAACTACGCAGCCACAAGCGTCCCACTCTCGGAATACGTCCTGTCCCGAAAAAGTATTTAATGCAGTTAATTCCGGAACCGATTGATAGATTCTTCCTGTTCCCATTAGGGTTGTCCCATCGATTATAGAACTTTAACGACGCAAGTTATAAAGTGCCGGAATATGAGGAAGTCAGGGTTGTCATCACAATGTTTGTTGTTTCGAATTTAGTGACGCTTGGATTCGGTTTTATGGGAGCGAGATGTGATGATGACTGTTTAGTTTTATTTTATATCGCTTTGAAGAACTTTGAACAGCTTATTATGTTATGACAGTCATTTTTATGTTACATTATTGATGTTCAGATGAAAGCTTGTAACGAAGGGTTACATATTATTACAGATGAGGTTTATGGATACTATCAAATCGCTCTTACAATAGTTAACACGCATCGTTATCACGTTCAAATTCTACACAACAAAATACGATCGCATTACTCTTTTGTACTAGTATAAGTACCTACATAGACAATAGACTGTCGATATGAACCTATTTATATGACACAGTAAATACTGAAAACTGAATACTGATATTAATATGATCGCTGTTAAATACCTTAACAAGAATTACAACATGTTTATTTATATTTTTACTTTACTTAGCCATAGAATGCCCATACTTTTCCACTAACTGCCAAACGAGTGTCATAAAACACCACTTGAATTACACTCGGCGAGTTTACTAGCAGGTTTAAACATAGCAAATGGCATTCCAGTGAGATAGAGTCAGCTGACGCAACTGGATACGGCTGTCTAGACCACAGCTGTGGTCTGAATCCTTCCCTTGTAACTTTTAGCTTGCTATCAATTTGGCCAAACTATTACTATACTAACCTTGTAACCTTAAGGATCGGATATGGACCATTGAATTGCGTTGGTTAAATAAGGACTCTATGTGCTTCTTCCACCACAAATGAGGAATGGCGTGAGGCCATGTCGGATATTAAGGATCATATTCGAGCGGGCTGAAAGCGTCCTAAAATTTAAAAGAAGCATTCGGACCACCGTTTCTCAGGATATGTTCCTAGGATTAAATATAGGTAGCCGGTTTTGGTTAGGTGGCGTTTAGCAGGCATTTTGGCAGTCGCTCGGGAACTTATTTCGGTCTGTTACTATGCCGGATAAGGAATTTCCTGTCGCGGTTTTATGTTAATGTATAAGGACATGATGTTAAATCTGTTGACGTTGACTAAGTAATATGTATGATTTTATGGTCAATAAAAATTTTGAATTGAATTGAATTGTTGTTGGATTGTTACAACTGGAATGGTAGAGATTTCAACAAGGATATCAAAGTATCGTTTTACATTAACGGAAATAAATTAGGACAAGCTTTGCTAACAAGACACAAGAACTCCGTGGTCTAGTAGTCCGTGATTGGCAAAGTTTGGAAAAAGTAAAATAAAAGAAAAATATTATCTCCTAAAAAGCACACATTTTCAGAATAATTATAAAAAGGGCTTTTCATCTTATTGTCCTCGCTCATCAAACCTATTTTTCGTGTACTATGCTTTAAATCTTTCGGCCTCAAGTTTTTCATCTGTATCAAGACTCTATATCCCTACTAAAGTCTCCTGCAAGACGTTCGCGTCGCAAAGGAGGTATAAATCAAAGAAGATGAGCTGTGTGGGAGTTTTTCTAGACCCTTCTTTTGTGGGCTATACTTAATATTGCTGGGGCATTTTCGGTAACTGAGTTGCATGATAAGAAATACTTACTGAAGTAGATGTTCTTATGGAGAATAAAAGTTCTTTACGTGAAGTATAATGTGCAATATATCATAGGATTTATCTCATTTGGTTTCAAATGATGTTACCTTTTTATATTATTTCAGTTCAAAGTCCTTTATGGTACCTACCTATGTAATTTTCCGAGGTTAACGGCACTAACAGAAACAAAGAAGTATATAGAAAATATCAAATCAGAAATCACAAAGTTACTAAGAACAGAATACCTTTCAGAGTGTAGTCGATAATAAAAATCAATTCTGCGCTGAGATTCGGGGGTATCCATAATATTAGTTTCACGGTATCTATAATAAACAAACTAATAGTTATATTCAAGCGAGATAATGAATATAATTATTTATGAATTCCACAATGAAATAAATGTAATTAGGAGAAAGTCATTCTCCAGAATTGCATTGGAATCAGTTTGAGCACTCAAAAAGTATGTTAAGACTATACAAAAAACACTACCAGAGAAACGGTTATTTTCCTATAACTGAAATTCATTGAAACATGACCTTTCTATTAATTTTAAAAAGTAATAGTAATTAGATCATTTTGATTCTGATGTTACTCATTTAGACCGATTTTATTAACATAAAATAGTTTGATATTAAAATACAAACGATAAATTTAATTATAATTTGTCACGAAATTTGTGGACTCTCCTTATCGAGAAATAACAATATTTGTCGGTACAATTACTTATTTCTTTCGCTCGTTGTGAGAATAAGCGAAAGAAAATAAAAGGATCTTACGAGAACCGATAAAAGAAAAGGTTCAATAAAGGAAATGTGTTCAGCAAGCTATAATCATTATGTAAGGACTGATTCTAAGAAACTGTACAGGAAAAAAAGTACATAGATGAAGCAGAAATTAATCAGGAAACCCGTGGAAGCATTTGTTTCAGTTATTTTCTTTCTTTCCTTCCTTCAATCTGGCTGTGGCGAGAGGCTAGATTCCTTTAAGGGGCTGGGCCTGGTATTCCTTAATACAGATTATTACATAATCTAGCTAGGATACCAGCTCGTCTCTCATCCTAAATGTACTTCATAATGTCTCATATTCATGTACACCCTTGAAATATTTACTTAGTTGATTCCTTTGTTACTAATCTGTAATCTGTTTAACACATAATGAATGTTTAACTGACTAATCGTAGCCACAATTTTTTTGCCTCTGCTACCCCTTATAGGAAAAAGATTTGATTTATTGAATCTATTGCTTGGTTACAATCAAATAAGTGATTTATGTTCTTTTATACACCGATGTCTCCACCAAATAAGCGTGAAGTTTCGTTGTTACTTGTAACCCACTTCCTTGATTCCCGCTTTTTCTGGACTGGTTATACAATAATTAATATTTTATTTATTAACTTTTAATTGATTCATCAAAATGTCATTTAATTAACTTTAAATTTATTAATTAAAAAGTAATTTAATTAACTTTAAATATATTAATTAAAAAGTTATGTAATTAACCCCTTCAGTCAAGAGTAAGTCATTCTCCTGGCCGAAAAGGAAAAAAATTGACATTAAAATTAGGGAAAATCAAGTTCTCATCCTCTTGCAATAGACATTAATTGACGTCTTGGTACCCACTGTCAAAGTCAAAGGACTCTTCTGTCCCCAAGCGAATGGGCGTGCTTTAAATTATCAATTTCGATGTCCAAAAAAAGTGGGGGACACGGAAGCGGGGGCCAACGGAACTACACCAAAATAAGTAAGTATTGAGAATTATTAAGATCAAATAAAAGATTTCAAGTATTTAATTTCTGGTATCTTCCTAAAAATTAATATAGATCGCGTGTCAACCAGCCGGTTTCTTTCTATTTATCGGTAAAATGTCAAGAAACTTCCGTGGGGCCAGATTTAGAACCGAGGGGGGGTTAAAACATATGACGGCGAGGCGGCGGCGCGCCACAGCTTACCCAGACAGATAACTCGAAAAAATGCATAGAGTAAACTCATATAATAATGAGTAGATAAATCGAAACTTGTCAAATTCATCATAATAATTATATCATTACATATGTATTCAGTAAAGTTTGAACTGCGATTCTGGACAAGTTATGAAAAAAAAAATGTGGATAAAAATGCGTAGTCTCAATACTGCCTAAAACGTTGTCATTAACGTTTACTCTTTTGCATCGTTACTTTGAAATAGAAGATAATTAAAATGGTATCAGATACATTCCAAATCATATTTGTCTAAGTAAAACCTGAATGCCTACCTACTCAAAGTAAAATTTTTGAACTTTGAGATGCAACATTTAATTATCCTCTCATCATCTTGGTTTCAATTTATGACATATAGATAGGTACTATGGCTAGTCGGTCAATTAAGGCGCCTCATGAATTAGGGGTGCTTTTTTTCATGTGTATTTCAGGAAATACTCGGCAAATTGTAATTCATTTTTGGTATATGTAATTTGAGTGAATAATCTAGGGTTTTCATGATGGAAAACGTGTTTGGATAGAATTTCCTCGATAGAAAATAAATCCAAAGACAACCCTCTTTTCAATATTTTTTCCCATTATACCGCAGTGGTAGTGAATTGATCTTTGTATTAATTCTAATATGTTGGGAATTTTTGTAACTAGCGATTTGAAGATTGAAAGGAAATATCTTATTTTTTATGTTTTTTTTCGTTTTGGCGCTTACGTTGATTAAGATTAGGTGCGAGCGCACAATTGCTATCCCACTTGTTCCTATTCCCGAGTTATTATTCGCTTCTCGCTTCCGCAATCTTCGTTGACCTTGGTTTGTAATTATTCATACCTCGCCTTAACTCTAAACCCGAGTAAAGACAACTCTAAACTTTACTCGAGTATCGGCAAAACTCGCTGTCCATTTACTCGACCAAAAAGTGAAACAATTGTCCTCCATATTCTGTGTAGTACCAATGACACTGACACCACTAACTGATAGTGCTTTTTCCATCCCTCGTTTCTTTTTTAGTCACGCCTTGCGTATTAAAGTGTTTAATTTGTTTCCTGTGATATGCTAAGATAAATGATCTTCTTTTCCGAGAGTGTTGCCAGGTATACGAAGACTTTATCGTTTATTTTTCCGAGTAAGTCGAATAAAGTTTGAATGGAAAAATTACTAGGTATATAGTGGTCTGATATTGACAGTCTATAAGTATTTTATTTACATTGTTTTTATATTTAGGTAATTGTTAGTTTTATTAAAAAAAAAACTCTATGCAGAAAAAAGTTACAGTTTTTACACTAGTAGTAGTATTAAGAAAGTTAAGTTAATCACCGGAAGGAAAGTAACGTGGAAATAGTGATATTTAAATCATTCCATACCAAAAACAATTTAATCATCACCAATTAAGACTATCCTAAAATCCACTGAAATCATTTTCATACAGGAATAAAAAACTGGCAACCCGTGTCCTCTAGTTCAGTGTTGATTGATGGTTCCGTACACTGAACCGACGAAGATTGACAAGTGCGAGTGATGGGTTATTTATATTCCGTCGTTTTAGGGGCGGCAGAAAATAATGATGAAGTCGTGTTGTAACAATTTAATAGAGGGCCACTTTATTGGATAGCTTTGCGGTGTTTGAGATTGTTTTGATTGAGTTATTTGATTGGCTTTGAATAATGTGATATTCAGAGAAGTGTTGACTCACGTTTGAAGTAGTGGGCCTAACATCGACTCTTATATCATACACAATAAGATATACAGTTGCATCGTTTTACGTACATATATCTAAAACAGAAGAGTTGACACAAATGACTTTCTTATGAGAAGGTGATAGATAAACTTAAATTTCAGGGTTCTCCGTATATTTGAAATTCTGTAAACAGGTATCCATGCCACGGAAATCAATCGACCTTTTTGGTTGGTAGGTTTAATTAAAATTCTCAGCGAAGCGAAAAAAACAATTTCCTTGGCCATTTGGCAGAGGTCCGATTTGTTTAAATTATAAATCATGGGCGGTCCCTTTTAGAAGTAAATCTACTTAAAGGGATACTTAAAGGGATCACAGGATGAGGATTTAGTTTCAGGTATAAGCCTTCTAGCAAAATGGTAGGTACTTTAAAATAAATACCTACCGATGTTGGTTCCGGGTACTTTGATAGAATTTTACAGTGCTTCTTCTTCTTTGGCACGTTTTGTCTATACCGTTAGACATTATGCTTTCCTAGTTGATCTCAAATACTTCATTTCTGTGGCATAATAAATAAAACATAAATTACGTCTCTTTTTGCCTTTACAAAATCTTCCGTAAAAGACGCAAATGAAATGAATTTCAATTACCATTAAACCGTTAATTTGCAGTACTAAATCAGCAGTTATCCACGCCTTTGATGTTAATTTTTAGAATAATTGGAAGTAATGAAAAGGTTTGTTTTCTCGAAATTACGCTTGCGCACTCCCTGCCATCTCCTATACTGACTTGGCTTTGCCCAGATTTTATTAGAGTTATTTAATAGTAGATTACTATTTTGATAAAAAAGGCACTTTGTAAAGGCATTTATTGGTAGTTTAACAGATAAAAATTGGATGATTTGCCTGAGTTAACTTACATACATCAGAATGAAATCGTATGATAAATATTGAATCAAATTGTTCCGTGGAATTAATGATCATATTGAACTGGTAAACCTTTAGATGTTCCTTGAAGTTGAAGGTAGGTTTACAGGGGGACGCCAGTTCTACGCAACTTAATGTCAAAAGATGGTAATTTCATCTGTCACCGGAAGTCAAAAGATCGTTGGAAAGCACATGTCTTATTGACAATGACACGTGTTATACTCGTTCAACGATCTTTTGTCGTGTTTGTGATGCGGCGTCACTTTTACGCAGAGTCATACAATGATCCTGTCAAAAATCAACAGTTTTCACCTGTCACCGCACACCAAAAGATCGTTGGACAGCTCTACTTTGGCATTAACGTATACTTGGTAAACTTTTTGGAATTTCATTAGAAGTACTTCGAAGGTAAATAAAAATAAATTAATTTTCACTTTTTAAACTTTTGTAAGTTCCATATTAATAAATTATTATGGAACTGAAACATGTATGGGTTTTGAGCTGTCAAAACTTAATTTCACTAAATTATTTTTCCCTTTTTACACTTTTGCGAGTTCCATAATAATAGTAATTATTATGGAACTGAATAAATTTTTTTCACTTTTGTAAACTTCTGTCAGTTACATATTAATTATCATGGAACTGCAGCATGCATAGATTTTAAGCTGTGAAAACTTTACTCATAGACTATAATAACGTGTCTCAAAAATCTTTTATAAAATGGATGAAACAAGCTCCATAATTTTCATTTCTTCTATAAGATTGTGCAGATCTGCTTCTATCAAGGGTCTAATTAATAACAATTGCAGCTTAACGAACCAAGCCCATTCCCTCGGGGAAAAAATCGCCGTATCTTACCTCCGTATTTTTAGAAACAATGTTTTAGGGTTCCGTACTCGTACATGCCAACAACGGGACGGTGACTCCGCTGTTTTTCCGTTGGTCCGTCTGTCACGTCACGAGGCTGTATCTTGTGCTGCTCTCTCTGAAGTTATTATTTCGCAGAAGGTATCGTATAGCAACGAAATCCATTTTACTACTTATGCATTGGTTAGGTAGACTTGTAACTAAATAACATCGAGCAACAAATTTTGGAATGAAAATTTTAGCCACTTCTTACTTTTAATTACAATTAAATAAAGTTGAAAACTCACATGTAGTTAAAAATATTTTTTTGGCTTTAGATATTTACTGGACCTTACTACGGAACCGATAAGCGAGTTTGACTTGCTTTTTGCCTGTATTTTTCTCTCTTCTCTTTTACTCGAATATAAGGGATATTTTTGCTCAAGGATGTTTATCTTTATGCTCTATCGTCGGAATGTCAGTATCGTAAAACCCGTCCTTCCTCAGACTAAAGGATATACAGTATGAAAATTGTGGAGTACTTATTGTATACTATGTTTTGTCTTTCAAGACTCAACTACGCTTTGAGATAAAATTTCGAGTACTGGGCTGAAGGGCCTTTTGATATTTGATAAAGAATAACTCAGAGAGTTCAGAATCTCAGGCTCATAGTCTGACCTTCTATCTTATTTAAACATTTATATACAGGCAAATACATTGCTTCCGTCTGACAACCCACCTATATCGTGGGAACCAGAAAAAACGACGTCACACTAATATTATAGGTATACAGATCAAAGCCTGAGGATTATTTTCCTCGCAGGTTTCGATGCCGGAACCTCTTTGCATGTCAAACATACTAGGTACTGAATTGCACACCTAATTATCAGGGTGATATGGTGGATTAGGTGACGGCCTTCAGTCTTAGTGTAAGGATTACCAGAAATAATTTGAAAGTTGAAGATCATTCCAATAAATTAGAAATTTAGAATAAGTGCAATTCGTTTCAACTGGTTCGCCGACACATCTTATACAGAGTGACATTTAATTAGCTGACCATATTTTGGGGAACGATAGTACCCATCATTTCCCAAAGCATAATTTCCCAACAACTTTCCCAAAGAAACATATAGGCGCAAATGAAAAAAAAATTTCGTCTCCCTCTACATTGCCCCGATCAGCTGATTTCAAGTTACTGGGAGACCCAATTTTTTTTTCTTTTGCGACCATATGTTCTGTCGGGAAAGTTGTTCATAATAATGGGTACTATCATTCCCCAAAATATCGTCAGCTAATTAAATGTCACCCTGTATAACAATAGTTCGCCATTGTTCGGTCGTTCGAGCGGTGTGCTTCTGCGAGGGGGTTTCAGGGTCAGGTACCTAATTATTTCTTTATGTGAGGTTAATGCTATCCCATGTTTTAGGGTTCCGATCCTAAGAAGAAAAGGAACCCTTATAGAATCACTTTGTTGTCCGTCCGTCCGTCTGTCTGTCCGTGTGTCACCACCTATATATGAAGAACGCATGGACACATGAAGCTGAAATTTATATCAATTGTAGGTCTGTGGTCGCATAAAGCTGTGAATAAATCAACCGACCGTTTATGCTGTAAAATTGTTTGATTTTCATAGTAATCGCAATGGACCCAAAACCTATTGGGTACTTCCCGTAGGCCTACAATCATGAAATTTGACAAAAAGCAAGGTCTAGCACAAGTAAAGGGAAAAATCTGAAAACTGCAAAAGTCTGTCTTTCAATTTGGTTTACATGGAAGACGTCATACTTTAGTTTTTTATGTGGAAAACTAATAACACGTTTAATGCTCTCCATGTGTGTTCGGAAACCTTGGTGCGCGAGTCCTACTCGCACATGACCGTTTATTACTAAATAACATAAAAAATAAATGAATATTTTTAACGTCCATTCTCTTACAGACTTTTCCATATGAGTTTTATCAAAACCGTTTGGTCGGCTGACTGACACTAAACTCCCTTAGGATCAGTCAAATTCCTATCTAGGTCATTTCGCATCTAGGTGTTCTATGCACCTCTATTTATGGGTGAAACTTCACTGTGATCCATCAATGTCGAGTAACAGGCTGCATGAAAAAAATAGAATACGTCTAAAAAACTTTTAGCGCGCGAAAGAGGAAAACGAAGGTGCAAAATAGTGATATTAAAACTATTATTTTTGGTTGGGCTGAAATGTGTGCATGTGTGTATGTTATTTTTGCATTTATTTAATCATTTACATACAGGTACAAACATTAATTCTGGCCCCACCCCTGTGTCGTGGGAACCAGAAACGGTATCACGAACATTTGAATATCTTCCGCATACGACAGCCACAAAAGCCGACACGTGAAGCTAGAAGCGTAAGCGGCCGTATCATCATTTTAAACTTTAATTTAAGTTATGTTAGTAAAAGTAGCACCATTAAATTTGTTAGTCAGTCACGGACGTGAGGGAGCGGGGTCTTCTGATACAGGTATTATTACTTAATAGAAGGCCCCAGCCGAAACTTATATGTATATTATTATCCCAAATGACTTATGGACATAATGTTATTGAATAATCGAATGTATGTAATTGACCTGACTAAATAATTTCATGTGGTGTTTAATGTAATCTATTTTATAGTTTGGATACTTTGTACGACGAATTGGATTTTTTCTGTCATGTTGTATGAATTTACTTTAAATAAATAAATAAATAAATAAATAAATGTATCATTTGATCATTGAATAAACATATTTTATTATTATTATTATAATAAACGTGTCGCTGCACACGGGCTTCTGGCCACAGCCACAAACGCCGCGACGACGAGAAGCTAGAAGCGGCCACAAACGAAGCTCAAGCGCGCGCCAGCCACGTCTTTAACAGATGCGCGCCGTATCATAAGACTTAAGGTGATTGGTTTTGTCTTTTACCTCAGATGGGATTCCACCCGGGACCTATCGCGGAAGGACAGCCTCGACCACAATTCTTAAATCAAAAAGTGTCAGTGGCTTGCTGGAAGAAATATCTTGTTAGAGATAAGCTCGCCTTTGTACATTGTCTATCTATTATAAGTTTTTTGTATGTCATTCTTTTGTTAGTACAATAAATAAATTACGAATTAATCCTGACAGTCGAGTCGTGCGTACAAAGTACCTACAATACATATTAGTAGAACATGGACGGACGTGCCATGTGTGTATGTGTGTGTATTCTGTACCAAATGATGGACAACATCGATAGGGCTGGTAGGGCGAGGGAACGGCCTCGATTTGTTCCCGTCAAAGAGGATCAAGACCTTTTGCCTTTGGAATATCAACACATGAAACTCAAAGCTTATGAAGCCGCCAAAAAACAAACAGCGTCACGCCTTTTCCGCCTTTATAGCACCCACGTTCAGCCAGTTATTCAATAAATCATTATGCTTTCAAATAAATGCCTTTTTAGGGTTCCGTATCTAAAGGGTAACGGAACCCTAATAATGAGACCGCTGCTGTTCGTCTGTCTGTCCGTCTGTCACCAGGCTGTATCTCATGAACCGTGATAGTTAGACAGTTGAAATTTTCACAGTTGATGTATTTGTGTTGCCGCTATAACAAGAAATACAAATAATTAATAACCGGCCAAGTGCGATTCGGACTCGCGCAGGAAGGGTTCTGTACCATTATCTATAAAAAACCGCAAAAAAAAAAAACATGTTGTATGAGAGCCCCCCTAAATATTAATTTAATTATTTATTTTTTAAGTAAATAATATACTCAATATATTGTGAACATTTTAAGCGTCTACCTGCTACCATTATCAATATCGAGCAAAAATGAGCAAAAAAATCAATCGCACTTGGCTGGTTTCTTTATTTCTTCATCTTTCTTTTCATATTAAATTATCAAATATGTAGTAGGTAAATGTATGTATTGCAGGCCGACATTTTACAAAAATGTTTACTGAACTATTCAAAATACCCTACAAATCGTTTTCACAGTACGGGACCGTGTCAAATGTTCAACACTGGGTTACACCCACGAGATTTGCCCTTTTCAGCAAAGAGTCGTCACGAAACACATTTGTACGCAATTTGTTTCTCTCAAGACGGCTATGAAGAGGTATTGTAGCTTTTTTGGAATAATATACCGTCTTTTCGGGTCATTAAAGTTAAATTTTGTTATTTTTTCACGTGGTCGTCTCAGGAAGTGATGACACAGAAGAGATAATAGTACTCCGTACAGAACGGCCACTCCCTTCTCCGCGCTGATCCAGATACCGCACCCCACCCCTGGCGTCAAAGGATTGGTTATAGCATCAATAGACAGGGCTGAACGCCGGACGAGTGACGGACGAGGCGTATACTTAAAGCGCTTATTACATTACGCTGTCGCCAGGGCACGATTTGTATAGACGTCTCACTCTGATGGAACTACTAGAAAGAGACAGTGAGTCAGACAGAGCCCTGCCGACAGCGTAGTCTAATAGACCCATAATATCGCTGCATCTGCCGCGTCACCAGCCCTAGCAAAGCTTACTCACACATTTGCACGTATACAAACATCATTTGGTTATGTAGTAGTAATAGGTGATTATTTTACGAGCGTTCTATGGAGTGTTCGAGGTGTGGTGATGAGCTGTAGGACTTTTGGTGGGAAACCGCCTAAGTACGTGACACATGGAAAAGGGGAAGAGAGGCCTTTGCCCAGCAGTGGAACGAACCCGGATAGTAATAATAATAATAAAATATTGTTTCACAAGATCAACCATTTTTGGGAATACCGTCTAAACTCCAATTGTATTATTAGAACCTGCATCTCCTGCGCAAGAGGCAAGCGCGAAGCTCATTAGATACGGAGCATTAAAAGCCATCAACTGATCATTTAACGATTCTGGGTATAGCAGTAAGCTTTATTGACGACGTCATAACCATATAGTACCTCGGGTCCTCTAAACATGATTATTATTGAATAACCCAATGCATTAATCTTCCCTTTCAATATTCTCTAGACTGCAAACTGGGAATCTATTACGCTAAACTTATTGAAACACAATAGTTTGTTGATTGGATGTTAATAGCTATTACTTATCTTCAGAAACCATCATATAGTACTAGTAGACTATGCTAAAATATGTATACGGTATACAGCCTGATCACAGACGGACAGACGGACAGACGGACAGCGGAGGCTTAGTAATAGGGTCCCGTTTGGCACCCTTCGGGTACGGAACCCTAATAAGTAGCACCAAACAACTCCATACTCGCTCGCCATTGTACACTTTATATCATACCGTGTTATTGTTAACTTTTTTTTTCATGTGCAATAAAGAAATTATAAATTATGAAACTCCATAGGTAGCGCAACATTGTACAAGAAGCTTCAATAACCGGCCAAGTGCGAGTCGGACTCACGCACGAAGGGTTCCGTACCATTATCTATAAAAAACCACAAAAAAAAAACATGTTGTATGGGAGCCCCCCCTAAATATTTATTTTATTTTATTTAATTATTTATTTTTAAGTAAATAATATTACTCAATATATTGTGAACATTTTAAGCGTCTACCTGGTACCATTATCAATATCGAGCAAAAATGAGCAAAAAAATAACGTTTGTTGTATGGGAGCCCCCCTTAATATTAAATTTCTTTTGTTTTTTAGTTTCTGTTGTTATAGCGGCAACATAAATACATCATCTGTGAAAATTTGAACTGTCTAACTACCACAGTTCATGAGATACAGCCTGGTGACAGACAGACAGACAGACAGACAGCGAAGTCTCAGTAATAGGGTCCCGTTTGGCACCCTTCAGGTACGGAACCCTAAAAATGTCTTTCCGGCAACCACAGATTATTTAGTTTTTTTAGATTATTTTCTGTGAAATATGCACGTTGACACTTGATAACCCTATCTATCTTTACATCTGAAAGCTTGATCTGAGAGCTCTGAAGGTCGGTCCTGAGAAGTTCTATTGAGAATTTCGTCCGTGCATAGAAGGGGGCGTTTCAATGATAGCGGTCGTAGTTCTGGAGCGCTATTTTTGAGACCTTCGAAAACCAATTCGCATTCGAAAGCGCAACTTTCGTGTACGAATTGATAAAAATGCCATTTTTGAAAATCCATTTCCGTGATTTCAACAACGAGTGGTCCTACCCACTCGTTTCTTGATTTCTACTAGTAGAAAATGACCATTCGCGGTTTCGCCACACCTTGACAATGACATTATAACTTTTTAATTAACGTTCCGTTCCCCCGAATCCATTACCGGTTTTTAAATCAATGCGTTATTTCTCATCGGTTTTTTTTTGCGTAAAATGAAATTTATTAAAGGTTTTGAATAATAATGGTAACACTGCTTTCGAAAATTCATAGAAAGTGGCCCAGTAGAAAATAAATTCGCACACGTTTTACTTTCGAGCGCGAATTCAAGAATCACTTTCACTTTTTCAAAAATACAGCTCCTGAATTCTGACATTTCACAGATAACTTGCTGGGTCTGTATCGCTCCCAATGATCTTTTGGCGCGCGATAATAGGTGGAACAAACGCTTGATTACCTACCAATGAGGAATGAAATATCGTTGCGGAAGTCGTTGCATTAAGTTGCGCAGAAGTGGCGCACCATGTAAACGTCACTTCATCAGCCAAAAGCTCAAGAGAAGACTGTACAACATTTTGACAGGCTAGTCACCTGTCAAAATGTTGTTGAAAAGGGTCCTCGAATACTGCCGATATTCATGGATTGGTACTATTTGGTACAGGCCACACTGGCTGTCTTGTTGATTAATTATTGACAGTATATGAGCCCTTGGGTCGCAGAGGGTTAAGTCAGGGCGTTGTGAGGTCACAGATATCCAGTGACATAGGTACGAAGAGATTAATGGTACATTTGCCTAGTGTAGGAAAAATAAAGGCCAGCGAATATCGAGGGGATGGAATATCGGGCGTTTTAGTACCTAACCCCACATTAGGGGTTTAATGTGGTATCTAAGATAGACATGGTATAGCTTTACGTTAACCCTCTCGTCGGCACATCTTAGCTATCTATTGTTCTCCATTGTTCGTTTGTTCGACCGGTGTGCTTCTGAGAGTGAACCAGCAATACTATTTGCTGGAACGACCTACAATACAGTATATTATCGATATGTGATGGTGAATGTAAAATATTTTGGGATCCCGCTGCTGTATTAGTGGAAACAAAACAAAAGTAAATAAAAAAGGATAGATCCATAGGTCTAAGTTTTATCTTAGAATAGAATAGAATATCCATTGATTTACTGTTATTATATACAACACTAGCCCATGGCCATATAGGTAAAGAGGTACACAGAGAGAATAAATTACTAAAAATTTACAAATCATGGTTGTACACGTTTTTTTTAAATAGACAAATATGACCAAATTCCCCATGTGGTGTGTACCGTAACAGCGAATGGGTTGCATGTGCTACAGGACTTGCAGCAAGTCCTGCAACGCTGGTATTCTGTCGGTACCTAAACATCGTGCGTGGGAATCATTATAGTTTAATTCCTGAATACAGTAAGTTTCACTACAGAATACCTAATATTACTACGGATTAACCTACTTACAAAGTGGAATACGACTAAATAAAAGTCAAGAAAATCCTTTTTACCCAACAAAATACAAAGTCAATAAATATTCAAATCCATCACTACTGAACGAATGGTTCTGGTACGTACGTCAGAGAATACACTGCATCTACGGTGTCTTTGTATCCGATACTATTGAACACGCTAAATAAGATCAGGTACCTACCTAGTATGTGTCTGCATCTCAGAAAATGCTGACAATAACTTTGAAATCTACTTTGAAATGGATTTATTTGTGCTAAATACATCAAATGATCTTGTCTTACAGGGCTCAGAAATATTTGAATGCATATCATATTTATGTAATAGTATGTTCAGTTTATGGTTGTACACATAGGTCTACCCCCTGTTAAATTATTAACCTCAGAACTTGGTTTGCTGGAAGAGATCTCTTTTAGAGATAAGCTCGCCTTTGTACACAATTTTATTTAATTTTGTTTTATTCCTACTAATTGTGTGCAATAAAGGAGTTATGAATTATGCTCTGCTATTTACGTGTGCGTGTGATTGTAACTATTGTGTGGCAGTGATGAGTACTGATGAGGCCATGCAAAATATTGGTAAGTACTATGTTTAATTTTATCATTATAAGTTCGTAAACACAGAACGTATGCGTACGGTACTGTGTCTATATGAAGACTTGCGCCACTTGACAAGATGTTTTATATTTTAATAAGTATATTTCAACTCTTAGATAATAATGCTTTTTGTATTATTTTTATGTTGTTTCCGAAAAGGACGGTCACCTGGTATCTTTTTCATTATATGGAATAAATAAAAAAACTAAATCTAATCATTCAGTCGCGTGTTGACACTTTCGTAAATTTACTCACCAGTCTTCTAAATATACTTATTTACCTAAATACATGCGCCAATCGTTTGCACAGTTAATTTATTTACAAGCCCCGTAGGACGGTAATGCGCGTAACGTCAGAGAACTGACAGTGTCTTATGACGACAATATGAGGTATGTTTTATCAAAATCTTTTAAATGTATGAACCCTTTCAGGGGCATCACCATTCTACTACTTCAAACAAACTGTTTGACCTACTGAAGGCAATAATACGTTACCCCAGCTGTAATCTCAGAGATCCGCAGCATGATGACAACATTTCCTATCCCATCCGAGTCGGGTTTGACAAATCTTCGGGCGGGTTCCATCCTTCATATCATAACCTTGCGTGTCCCTATATGCGGGTCACTTTTCTTTCTCTATCTTAGACTGTGGCCCAAAATAATCATATTCCGTCAACGTAAACGTAAAAAATGGTCAAGTGCGGGTCGGAATCGCACACGAAGGGTACCCTACTATCGTATAACAAAACTTAAGCACTCAAAACAATAAAACAAAGAATAAATAATATACCTTCACGAGGATTTGAACTCACGTCCTACGGATTGAGAGCCTAATTCATACCCGCTGAGCTACCCCAACGATGTAGGTTGACGCGATGTAGAATATACCATCATTTTGAAATGCGTGGGTGTATCAAAACAAGTCTCTTTTATGGGGACCCCCTTTAATTTGTAATATCTCTCGTATTTCAGTATTTGTTGTTGTTGTGGCAACAGATATGTACACATTTTGTGAAAATTTCAACTTTCTAGCTATTACGGTTCGTGCTCTAGGACCCGCTGACGGACGGACGACGGACGGACAGCGGAGCCTTAGTAATAGGGTCCCGTTTGGCACCCTTCGGATATGGTACCCTAAAACATAAAGTAAATGTAATCTTTTAATGTCCCCACCGAGAAGCATCGGCCTTTAACCGGATAGGAGTAAATGGAGCCTTACCTCACCACGCTGCTAGTGCGGGTTGGTGGAGGGGTTTTAACGACAACTATTTACTAACTATTTACTAACTAGGGGTACTAATTAGCGATTGTTATAACTTAGCTTTTTATTTCTCATGAAAGACATTAATATTATATTAGAATGTATAAGCACGTTTGTATCGCTTACTTATGTATCTACTGTGCTTAATTGAAACGGGTCAATAAAATATGTGTCAGATGGTTCATTACTTTGCAACGAGCGACAGAGATCACGCATAAACCACGTAGGTTTCCGTGATTGCTCCGTAGACTTAGTTTAAAAAAAACATTTTGGATAATAAAGAAAAATAACCGGCCAAGTGCAAGTCGGACTCGCGCACGAAGGGTTCCGTACCATTATCTATAAAAAACCGCAAAAAAAAAAACATGTTGTATGGGAGCCCCACCAAATATTAATTTAATTTTAATTTAATTATTTATTTATTAATTAAATAATATACTCAATATATTGAGAACATTTTGAGCGTCTACATGCTACCATTATCAATATCGAGCAAAAATGAGCAAAAAAAATCGCGTTTGTTGTATGGGAGCCCCCTTATTTCTTTTGATTTTTAGTATTTGTTGTTATAGCGGCTACAGAAATACATCATCTGTATAAATTTTAACTGTCTAGCTACCACGGTTCATGAGATACTGCCTGATGACAGACAGACGGACGCACGGACGGACGGACAGACAGCGAAGTCTCAGTAATAGGGTCCCGTTCGGCACCCTTCGGGTACGGAACCCTAAAGAGGTATGGTCTTCCTTCGCCAAGTGTGGCTCACTTGCATCGTTTGAGACTCTCTGCCGCTGCTGCTGCCATGTATTGTTGATGTACACACTGGTATTACTTTAAGCCACACCCCAAGATAGAGGGAACAGCGTCCATGCGGGCACAGATTTATTTGACATCATGACAGCATTCACCGAATACTCCATGATAGGGCACGGGGTTAAAGATGACACGGATTCGTTCTTATGAAATGACATCGTGTGCGGTTGGGATACCTTTTTAAAATGGCCGTACGAATCTCACAATTGTGATGAATCGATGGATGTGTATTTAAGGCGCCTGGTAACGCTAAAATTAGCAACTGGGTTTGTGGTGGTGGAAATTTTCACCTATCATAAAAGAAAAATGATTAAATAAAGTATATAATGGCGTAAACTGCAGCGCGACACTTACGTCCGCGCAAAAAGTGCGAAAATTGCAAAAAAGTGTGATTCGGCAAATTACACAAAAACCGCTGATGATTTCCAAAATGTTAAACACTAAATTTTTTGATATTTTGATTACTGATTTTTACACATAACAACCATATTAGCGTTCCTTGTAGAACTCCTGGAATAACTCGTTTTAGGTAAAAACAACTATTAGATAAATTTTATTTTCATATAGTTTCCAATGACATTATGATGTTTTCAAAGACAAAATTTTTAGCCAAGGGACGGTTTTATAACACATATTTTTTGTGGATTCAGGAAGTATCTCAAACTGCTGGATATGCTGGAAAGAGGAGATCGGTTTAGTTGGCTTATCGCCTAAAGATATGAAATCTTTGATCTGCCTCAAATGTAAGTTAGTTCTTATAGCTTATAAATATTTATCTGTATCAAGTTCACTTGCTACTTATCTTTAAATTTTCCAGATAGTAAAGACAGGTTAGGTTACATCAAACAGAGCAACTTTTCTAAAACAATGTTGACAGGCTGACAGTACAATTTAATTTATTCACACTACGAGTATTTAGACAAGTTTTCGATTAATTGTCATAAAAAAATAATGTTCTGCACTACAAATATTTAAAATACCTTAGATGTTCATTTGTACCTCTGCCACAGAAGAGACTACGTACAGAACGGCCACTCCCTTCCCCGCGCGGATTCAGATACCGCACCTCACCCCGGAGTCGGGGAGCCTCTTCGGGAGACACTTTGTATAGAAGCTGAACGCACACATTCACAAACGAACGAGTTAACGCACACATTTGCACGTGTACAAATGTCATTAGGCTATGTAGTAGTAATAGGTGATTATTTTACGAGCGTTCGATGGAGTGTCCGAGGTGTGCCTCTGCCTAATGTTAGGTTTGTTTGCAAGACGCAATAATAAGGCAACTTGTCGTCTTCACACGTACAAGATAAGAATCCCCGTCTTTCATTCAATTTGCCAGCTCACATCTGAATGGAGAAGCCGTTATCTTTTCAGTCGAATCAGCGAAAGCCCTAAATGTGCGTGCCGCCCTACGAACAACATTCGGTATTTAGATTCACGCTATTTCGTATTCCGGCAAGGGAGATGCTTACGACGGTTCTGGGATTATGAAACTAAGGATAGTTAGTTCAATGGGTGACACTTGCATTCGCGAGCTGGAGTGGCATTTTTGAGGCCCTCGAAAACCAATGCGCACACGAAAGCGCAACTTTCATGCACGAATTTATAAAAATGCCACTTTTGAAAATTCATTCCGTGATTTCTTATTAACAACGAGTGGTCCTACCCACCACTCCCTTCTTGATTTCTACTAGTAGAATAAATGAACATTTGACTAATGATTCCCTCCCATGAAGTTCTTGAATGTGCATAACCTTTTTTAAATCAATCAGTTATTGCTGGCCGGTTTTTTATTCTTTTTCGAGAATCGAAAAAAGTTAAAGGTATTTTGAGTGCTTCAAAAATGCATAAAAAGAGCACCACTAGAAAATAAATTCGAAAACGCTTTACTTTCGAGCGTGAATTCAAGATTCGTTTCGATTCGAAGGCCTCAAAAATGGCACTTCTGTTTGTTATCCGTTCCATAGGGTAACGCCATCCACGACGACGCGCGACGTAGCTAGTTGCATCTTTCTTTTTCATCGAGGCACTCCGCTGAAAGACAAAGATGCGGTACCTTCTATTTATGTTAGAAACTCACTGATGACAAGTTGTCCATAGTTCCCTCTTCGGCCCCTCCTTGAGTTTTTGAAAAACACGAAGTGGGTAGGCTAAAAATTACGGGCCATGGATTTTGAACGGATGGGATGGTTAAAAAGATAGGTAACTCAAACCCAAAGGAAAGCCGCGCTCATGTAGTCGGCAACGGCTACCCGGCAACTGGTATGAAATGCACAAGGGCCGAATTAATAAAGAATAGATCAGTCATTGGCAGGAAATGCTTTAAATTTTCTTGATTCATTTTATCAGACCTGACTATTCAATTTGTGGAAAAAAATATCCAAGGACCTCTTGGGTCAATCATTCTGTGGATTGATTGATATATCAAATAAGGTGGCAGTGTCATAATCAGCAGGTTGCTTCCCTGATAAGATATAGATTCTGTTACGAACGCAATCGGGCGTCAAATTAGGCGTCGACTTTTTCTTGCTGAATAAGATATATGTAAATTCGAAATTGAAACCTGTGGTTGGTGTGGTGTGTCGCTGCCTTAACTGTATTTTTCCCCGTAATCTATATTGGATTTGGTTTAGGAAAGCCTTTTGTGCTGTTTTCCTTATGTACCCGTTTATAGTATGACGTTATTTATAGTACCTATGATCTGCGATAGAAGGCTTGTTTCCCAGAGTTAAGCAGTATTCCGATTCTGTAACTCTGTAAATATCCTATTCCTTACAAAAGAGGATGTGCGTTCTGGCTATCATCGTCCACATTCACCTACTGATGGGTACAAGGCTCTTCTTTACCACGCCATCTATTCAATTAAAGCCTACCAGCTATTCAATTCAATTCAATTACATTCAATTCGTTTAGCTATTATTTATTCCTTATATTATTACTATTACCACAGATACTATAATATTACTACTACGCCATTTTTGAAAGACTTTTTCTTTATCCTTTAGACCCTTTTTAACCGACTTCCCAAAGGAGGAGGTTTACAATTCGTCCGGATATTTGTTTTTTTTTTTTTTATGTATGTTCCCCGATAGCGCCTAGACGGATGGACCGATTTGGAAAATTATTTTTTTGTTTGAAAGGGTTTACTTTCCCATTGGTCTCATTGACACCAGGTCAGGATCTGATGATGGTATCCTGGAGAAATCGAGGGAACTCTTCAAATATTATAGGCAGACCTATAGTGATTTTTGTGTTTTTCATAATAACTCGTGCAAATGCACATGGTAAGCATAATATTGTGATGCGGAACTGCTCATGAAGACCACATATGGCCACCAGATCTGCTCAATACTAGGTACAAATTGAAAACAATATGTTTCTACTATACAACAAGAACGAATAGTTAAAAAAAATCTCGTTGTCGACGAGCTATGGCTAGTATAATTATCGTAACATCTACTGTATATTTTGTAGTAGGGACAAGGTGATATTAGTTAAATAGGCTTTTGTACTATTTACAAGACAAATCATAAATATAACAAAATATTGTAGTGTTTACAAGACGCCTGGTAATAAGAACAGAGCCATTTGCTAGATGGTGAGGTCTGGACCCCTCCCCTCCCCCTAACCGCAAGTTGGAACTCTTGGAACCCATGGTCCCCGCCCGTGCGTGCGCGTCACCTCAACTCAACTAATCAATCATCCATCTTGTTTTGTTGTGCGTGCGTTGGTGGTTACCTTGTCGTGTCGTGTCGTGCTGGATTTTTAAAGTTCTTGTGATTCGGACTTTCGGAGAGAATATCTAAAAACAGTTTTCGGTCGGGCATTTCTTATAAAATAAATATCGACCTACGTCTACCACCATGGAAGAAGAAGAAATGAAAAACTTACTGGAAGCATGGGGCCTGGATACCTACTATGGAACATGTTGTATACTTACATACTGGATTATAAATTATTCTCATTGGAGACGTTGAATGGACGATGTTCCTTTGATTATGGACCTGACCGTGGAAATCAACCACCATCTATATCACTTGATCACCTCCGAAAGCAGTCAGTCAAAATGTCAGCTTCAGAAATGCTCTGTTTTATCAGGTATTTAGGTGTGTTACTAGAAGATTTAATTCCGTTCGAAGATCCGATTTGGGAGCTGTATATATGTTTAAGAAAAATTATTGATATCGTAACCTCCACTAATTTGCAAAGAGGGACAATTGTTTTACTTCAATGTATAGTATCACAAACTATATCTACAATACAGTCATAAAACACTGACACCTAAATTTCATTTTTTAACACACTATCATCACATGTTACAGAAGTTTGGACCTTTAATTTCAATTTGGTCCATGAGGTTCGAAGCCAAGCATAGGATATCGAAATTGTATGTTTCTTGTAATAGGCGTAATATTTGTAAAACTTTAGCAATAAAACACCAATTAAAATTGAATAAGTTGTTTCTGCAAAATAATATCGAGACAGAAATACAAAGTGGTTTGAGAAAATCTGTGAAGTGTAGTATAAAACAAAATATTATGCGTAAGTTAAATATTGATGTTTCCTTTATTGAGAAGTGTAATTGGATAAATGTAAATGGTACACAGTATCATTCTAACTTAGTGTTAACATTAGATGTGACTGAAGACTCAATGCCAATCTTTGGTTTAATTGAAAATATTTTTATTAGCAATAATAACATAATTATTTTTGAACTGACTGTTTTTGAAACACTTTATTTTGATGAAAGATTATTTTGTTTTGTAGTTTCACAGGGCGCAAACGATCCTGATTTTTACTTGTATGACAATCTCTATAGCTATGTGCCAAATACTTGTCATTAAACCGTAATGGTATGATTAAATATGTGATTTTAAGATCTCCTTTATAATTTAATTCTTTGTCTTTAATACATTCAATTATTATATTTCAATGTTTCATTTTTAACGAATATATGTACAGGTTGATAGTAACGTACTTATACAAGTATAAGTACTATACAAGTATAAGTACGGCACTATCACCCTGTACAATCTGACCCCTTTTACAATAAAATGGTTGCTAACCCTACAGTGCCTCATTGTACTGTCTACTATATTATCCAGTCACAACAACTTTCTTCTCATTTTTGTGCACTAATAGTATTGTCACCACTAACTACAAGTAGTAGAGACAGCATTACATTCTAGTATACGAGTAGTAGAGACAGCATTACATTCTAGTATACGAGTAGTAGAGACAGCATTACATTCTAGTATAAGAATAGTAGAGACAGCACTACAGGCATTACAGTCTAGCATACAAGTAGTAGATAAAACTTTACATATAGTTATGGTAGCTAAAGTATTCAGTACAAGTAGCAAATTTTAAATTAGTGCCAGCCAGCTTAATTCGTAATGAGAACAACCCTACTTAGTATAAATAACAACACTATTGTATTTTTTACACTTTGGTATAGTACATATTGCAATGTGAATTTAACTGGATCTGTTTGGTATTTTTTACAAAGCGTTTTGTCGTCACATATACAACAAGACAGTACTGTACGTACAACATAATTCTGGTTGCCAGTACGAGATATTTTTCAATGCGTGGCTGGCGGGCAGGCAACGCATAGCCTAAGCCGGTGGACCTAGAGCCATGAAACTTTGTACAGAGGTTCCTTAGTAGCGTGGGGTAGCACTGTGATGGGATTTGACAAAATTAATTCCCCAAGGGGGGGGGGGGGGGGGTAAGGGGTTACAGTTTGTATTAAACTCAATCTAATCAAATAGGGTTTGTGGAAGTCGGTTTTTTCTAAAGTTTACTTTTTGTTTCAATTATATTGGTTTCATTTTGTTGACTAAAGAATAAAATTTTGGTCACAAACAGTTATGTGTTAAGCAATCCAACATTTTGTCAACAACAGTATAGAAGCTGTTGCCTATCTTACAGGTATTTTAGTCTAGTTTAGGTAAGAGAAACAAACATACAATGTAAAACTTGGATTGATAAATAAACTATTCTTATTCTTATTATATTTTTGAAAGAGTATCACCTGTTTATAAATTGTTTGGGCATTGCGTTAACTAATTGAGCATAACCGAAAAGTAGTAAAGGGAAGCAGCTTTCAACTCTTAAGTACCTGTTTTTTACTTTATCGATATGTCACCGTAAAATTGTGAAACCTGCGAGACTACAATCTAACGGTTTTAAATCTGTGAGATTGTAATTTGTCAATAAATTGTGGACCTGTAACGAACTTCATACAATATATAACGCGTTAGTAGATAAACTGAAATGACGAATCACTGGGCGAAGTGGTGGGTCAGGGTCAGGTAGGCTTCGCTCACCCCCTTTATCCTTCGTGTTAGGTTGACTTGTAAATACAAAAAAAAACATAAATGCTACACCTTGTCGATTTCGTTTACAATTTATGGACATATTATAATCTAACGGTATTTTTTCTGTTAGATTTTATAGTCTTGCGGTTTTTACAAAATTACGGTGACAGATACACATACATATTGTATGCACACACATATATTTTCATACTTACACTTCACAATATGAAAATTATTCACCACCCAAACTAGGCAACTTAACTTTTGACTGACTGTTAACTTCAAACAGAGTAAAATCTTAAAAATGTTCGCCATTTTGTTTCCAAATAACAATGCTATCTTGTTTAATCCAGTAACCGGAAGAGATAAAGGGTGAAGGGCATTTCCTGCTACTCAACTTAAACTCGAACCTTTTCTTTATCACTGTTTATTTCAAATTAACTTAGCAAACGCATTTTTAGTCTCTTATCTACATAGTCCTTTGTAGCAGACGAATGTTATAAAAGTAAAGTTTTTACACCAGAAACAACTTTTAAGGATTTTGAAGGGGTCAGATGAAAATCTTTGGGGCAGTAGAATGATGCAAATCTTCTTCTTCTTCTTCAGGTGCCTCTTCACTACTAGAGGTTGGTAGCCAGCTCTTCATACTCCCTCCTCTCTGTTCTTCGCCAAGCGCATCACTGTTCTACTGCCACTTCCATCCATTCTCAGGCCCCCAATTCTCGCGCTAACGAGATCATCTCCCCAGTCGAGATATCTGTTTTGATACCGCCTAAATCCGTTGAAAACGATCTCGATTTATATTTATTTCGATCGAAAATGGGTTAAGATATCTCGGTTGGTCGAAAGGCCAATCGTAAGAATAGCTTTTTATTGTTTTTGATAGAGTTTTAGGTATCTCAAAATTATAGATGTGCCGAGCCCGGAATACTGCCATTTCACGGCAATATTGCCATTTTCTGTATGGAGCAATATTGCCGGTAATATTGCTCCCAGCTTGGCACATCTGTACTCAAAATCGATATTTCGACCATGGACATGATCTCGCTAGTGCCAAAATTGTTGCGGAGCCACGACTTCCTCCTTCTCGTTTCCCCTCTACCTTTCCCATTACGATGTCCTGCCTGAAGAAGTCGGTACCGTTCGTGTCTAAGCAAATGTCCTGTAACTTGTTTTCTTCTTTTTTATGGTCAAGGTGCAAAATTGCAAATACACAATCCTTATACTCGTAGTACCTGCAAAGAGATTCTCACTTTCGAAAACACTTTCGGCAACAAAGCAGATTTCCAGGTTTTCGATAAGTATCCAATGTTCAATATATAAATTCTATCTTGGCATTATCTAAAAACTTTTGCAAGCGCAATAACCAATAATGTCATTCATTATTAATAAATGAAAGATGATAGTATTTAATTGGATTGGGTTTTCAGTACCGTGGGGACTTCTCAGATTAGGGAAAGTGAAATAGTTTTAGCAACGACTGTCCCTCCCTTTAGCTTGTTCAAGTCAATGTATCGTAACGTAAGCAAGTTCTTTATCTCTTCTCCAATCACGCCCGGAAAGGAAGACCCCAAAATTCAGGCTAGCGTATGAGTGAAGTTTTTAAATCAAGACACGTTTTCTATTCCGCTCGGCGAGCACAATTTTAAGAGCAAAGTGATATATAAAGTCGCTACGTGAGTAACTGGAGACTTTATGTGAAATATCTGATGTACTCACGGGAAATAAATGTTTTCCTCCTGCGCATAGAGGGGGGGGAGGGAAGGGGGGATCGGTTTTGTGCTTGAAGAACGTGGGTTGGTTTCTTAGTGGAGATAATCAAAGGATCCCTGAAATGAACTCTGTGCCTGATACAGACATTTATTTGTCATCAATGTGTGATGGGTTTCTATTGAATTCTTAGTTTATTCATCACACTTTGTAAACAAAACGTTAGATAATAATATTAAATTAGTAACAAGAAAACATAAGAATAACGTATAAACCGCCCCGGGACATCTCCATGCCAAAGGTTCCTATAAGGCTGGCAGGCGTTACCACGCATGTACGAGTACAGCTAAAGAAATCATTTGCACCTTTACACCTGAGGCGGCGTGCCAACTCCCTGATAAATAGTTTATCCTGCGCCCCCCACACCCTGGTCGTCTCAAGTGCCAGCGGAACAAAATTCGTCTATCTATTGAGTATTTGTCTATCTATTGAGTTTACTAGGAAAAAGTGCTGAGGTAAGTAATGGAAATGTAATGACTAAGCGTGGGAGTAACCGCTACCCTGTAAGACAGGCTTGACGATTGCATGTAAAAGAAAAGTTAAGTTATTGTTAAGTTATTTTGGCTTAGGCCATGGCAATAATCCCATACAGCTAGGTTATTTGTCTGAGCATAGAGCAGATACCAATTAAATTAGCAAACAGCGTGAATCCAGGATTATAATTGTACCTAACACGCGCGTTCAGCGGAACGGAATGTGTTGTATTGTAGATAATTATTGGTATCAAAGGCAAGTTATTAGCCTGATTAGGGTATACAACAAAATCAATTGAAATATTACTCCACGTGAAATTAATTAGATTTTGGTATATTTGATATTGAGCTTTGGTGAAATAGTTGTTTGGAAATATATTAATGGAGATAAAGAGAAGGCAGCTACCGGGATTTCTGTAGAACTTTTACAGTTTTTGTGAAAGAGTTTTTCAGAGCTCTTGAGTCGAAGACTGCGGCAGAAGGACAGTAATGTTATTCAATAAGTAATCTTTTTCCTTGTAATGTAACCTACGTTACAAGGAAAAAGATTACTTATTGTCTTATGTCAGGTTAACGCACGGCTTCTATAAGAATAATCTTTTGTAACAGAAGTAAGGCCCGGTTTCCACCAAAGCGGAGTGGAGAGAAGACGAGAGGAGACGTGTTTTGCCAAGCAGATTTGTTTATTTCCACATCTCCTCTCCGCTTAGCTTTGGTGGAAATAGATCAAGCGAAGAGGAGAAGAGATGTCTCATTTTTCTCGTGAATCTTGTGCCGCGCGCGAGCAAGCGGCGCGGCCGGGCGGCGACGTTTCCGTCGATAGTTTAAATATTGAACAATTAAGTTTCTTCAACCTCTAAATTCTCTTCCTTAAGATGTAACTTTTTTAACGACATGACGTCTTCCTTTTGTACGCTTGACTTTGTTCGAGCTCTCACAGCTCATATCTCTCCGCTACGCATCTCCTCTCCGCTTTGGTGGCAATAACCTACCAGCTTCGCAGCACATCTCGTCTCTGCTCCTCTTCGCTGTGGTGGAAACCGGGCTTTAGTCTCATGTCAAATAAACCGTCCAAGGGTAGTAACGCGACGCGAATAAACCACAAAATCATTTGTGTACCTATTTGAGTTGATAAATTTACTGCAAGAAACTAAAATCAAAATTCTTTATCGAAAAAAAATAGATCGAATAAAACCTGAGCCATTGACACGGCCATCGAGTCAGCAGAATCGCTGAATCTAGAACAGGGATGAGGTAACACAATGGTTTCAAGAAGCAAGCGAGAGCGATTGCTGCCCCTTTACACCTACATGCTTACCCCCAAAGAAAGAACCCTTTCCGAAAGAGTAATCGAATGTAACGGTGGGAACTGGGAACTGACCAACGTTACGAGGTGTAATGTATCATGTTACAAAGCGAGCATTTATGCATCAGTACGTAACGTAGTGTTTCGGGGAAACCAGCGAGCAACGAGCGTGCACAGCTCCTGCTCGAGTGCGAAATGCTTGATGCGAATGCTGCATACCTCGTAAAGTTATCCAGTTAGAAAATTATTTAAAATACCGGCACGTGATTAGCTGAAATTATTTTAACTAGAATGTACGTTGTCACATATTCTTCCAAAAACTGGGTGGTTTAGTCGTTTGCTTGACAGCTTATTTATTTATCGAAGAATTATTTGAATGAAGTTTGACATGAGAAATACCAGCGTTAGTATTTTAAATTTTTATTAAAAAATAATTATGCTATACAGACCTAGATTTCATGGCCCGCTCGACGCTCCGCTCAACGCTCCGCTCTGTCAATGTGCGCAGCATTAAAAACTGGCGCGTTAGCACCTTCCGCAGGTTTCCGAACGAATTCTTTGTTTTTAAGCGGAAGAAATTCGTTCCTTTGCGGCCGGAAAAAAGTCCGATGATGGCAATCGTACAATCCCGCTATTCTGCTATTCCCTTTAATTTTAGGAAATTATCTGTCGTTTGTTGAAGATTTTATGATAAAGATAAATTCTTTTTCTTCTTTTATAAATGGCGTGCGTCTTTTCAGGATTTATTTTATTCGTATGGCATAGCCGTCGAGTCGCTCATATAAGTAATCTTGATGTCTGCAGCCATTTTGAGGATAATTTTACCAGTGTCAAGTGTATGATGTACCTATCAAAGATCACAGTATGGTCAGGTTCTCCATCGAGAACCTGGAAATAAACATAAACAAACATCTCTAAACATATTTAAAAGAATGGTGAAGAAACACTACCTTAATCTTCAGAATCTCAGGTAGTTTGCATGTAATTGACCGAGCGAGCGAAGCGAGCGAAGCGTCTCCGTTTCAGGTTTGGGCAAAAATGCTTTCGTATGTCCGGTTGTTCTCCTCTACAGGTCGCATTTATGAACCGATTCTCGTGAAATTTTGTGAGCAGGTTGGAAAAATAAATATAATTTTTTACTCGAGCCAGTTTTTTGATTTTTTTCAAAATGGCGGAGATAAAATCGCTACAACCCAAACGGCTCGATGGATATTAACAAATGAGGTGTCGTTGGATTCGTAAAGACCATGAGAGTGAAACAGATGAGCGAGCGAAGCGAGCGAAGCGTCTCCGTTTCAGGTTTGGGCAAAAATGCTTTTGTATGTCCGGTTGTTCTCCTCTACAGGTCGCATTTATGAACCGATTCTCGTGAAATTTTGTGAGCAGGTTGAAAAAATAAATAGATTTTTTTTATTTGAGCCAGTTTTTTGATTTTTTTCAAAATGGCGGAGATATGGGGTTTTAAAATGTAAAAAAATCGCTACAACCCAAACGGCTCGATGGATATTAACAAATGAGGTGTCGTTGGATTTGTAAAGACTATGAGAGTGAAACAGATTATATAATTTTAGTAAAAAGTCAATAGGTTGTATAAAAGATCGCGAAATGTAGTTTACAAAGTTATTGGTGCGGCTACTTTCATACTGCATGTACGTAACCAGGTACATTCATAAGTTTGTATGTGTTATTGAAAGAAAATTATTTGGGTTATTTTTTTTATGTGTTTTAGCAGTTCAGCTTTCCCACCGACATACTCGCGAGGTCTACAGCTCACAGAGCCACTAGTTTATTAGTTTATGTATGTGTACGTAAATATTTATTAGTTTATAAACAGCGAGGTAATGGTGCCAGCATGTTGGGCACCCTGCCGCTCGACGGCGGCGGCGGTGACCTCAGGGATATTTTTTATTTGAATTGTTTGTAGTCGTAAGTTAGGTTAAGTTGTACATATTGTATTATAATTATATCTAACTGTTTATTGAACGAAAAAAAAGTTATTAAAGTAAATCTATAATATTTTGGTAGTTAATTTTAGGATGTATTGGGATGTATGTATATTCGAGCGTTGTTGGTACTCGTAGGTATATGGTATACCCTTGCTCATGTCATATCAAACTCTCTCATCGGAACTTGGTTTTCTGGAAGAGATCTCTTTTTAGGGTTAAGCTCGCCTTTGTACACTGTTTTAATTTACTTTTTGTCATTTAAATTAATTGTGTGCAATAAAGAAATGATGAAATAGACGTCTTGGGAATGATTTGTTACTCGTTAGCACTACCCAGATTATACGTTTAGTTGTAAGTTTCTATATTTATGGGAAATGGTGTGAGCTGAAAACCAGCGTTACGTGCAGCTTACTGCTACACGTAACACATGCTGAGTTCAAACAATTTTGACATCTAAACTTCAACCATAAACTGTACTATTTTTTCTATCCAGCGTTACGTGCAGCTCACTGCTAAACGTAACACATGCTGAGCTCAAACCATTTTGACATCTAAACCTCAACCGCAAAACTGTACTATTTTTTCTATATATCCCTGTGTTTATTTGTCAAATAAATATATTCCTATTTCTATTTCTAACCCGGGAAGGACGTGAAGGGCTGTTGAATTCAAGTATTTCCTTTGGACGTGAGCAAATGCCTCCCCAAAAAGATGAAATGATTTAAAATAAAAGTAATGCATGCGTCACCGTCAAAGTATGAAATCTGGCATTTAATACAATGCCCAGCAGGCAATGCGCATGAAATATTAGGGTAGAGTAGGTCATTGTAGGTGAAAGCTAACAGACGACGTGAGCGAAGCCTTCTTTTTAACCGACTTCAAAAAAGGAGGGGGTTATCAATTCGGTTGTATGTTTTTTATGTTTGTTACATCGAAACATTTATGAACCGATTTCAAAAATTATTTCTTCGTTCGAATGACCAATCCAACAGCTTGGTCCCATTTTTTGAAAATCAGTTATCGGTCTAGTAGTTAGGTTCCTACATGAAAAAACTGTGAAGTTTAATTTGGTTTTACCTGGATGACATTATACATTCAGCCTTTATGTGACTTTTTGGTGTTTATTAGTCATTGTGACAAGATATATTCTAGCTGTTAGGATTGTATATTCGTTTATATTATACAACATGTATGGACTTCACCGACAGGTGATAGATTTTGAAGGTCGTTTTTGGGTTCATAAAACGACATTTGTATACCGAGCGGGGAGGACTAAGTAATAGGTCATGAAGTCGGTTTTTTTTTAGTTTTTAACTTGGGGAATTATTACCCTTCGTGTAAGTGGGCATGCAAAAGAAACATACAATTTGAACTCTGTTGGTCTTGTTTACAATTTGACGGTTTGACATTAATAGATATTTCATGGTCTTCCAACTTTACCGATAGGTTACAATTTCGCACGATAGATTATAAAACTCATATGCCTCATGTTTTTTACAATATTACGCTGACATATTTTAAAAAGTTGATGAAAGCCTTGTTTAATAAAATATCTCCCAACATTTTTCGCTCATATCTTCGTTTGACTTCAAAGGAGAATCAGAATATTTTTTAAGGTAAGTATTGCTTTTATTTCTTAAAAAGTTTCAAATGAAATACCTTCTTTTGATTTTTGAGCACAAGTGCTTGTATTAATATCTTCTTATAAAACTCTGTGTTTTTCGGGAAAATAAAGGTTCAAATACAGGGTGTAACAGAAGAGTATAGTCATATTTAAGGGGGTAGTTAGGGACATCATTCTGAGCAACTTTCACTACAAAACCAATTTGATCAGAGCAACTTTATGTTTCATTGCTCCATACGTTTTGGTCCAGGCAGTCAGCTGATTTGTAAAGAAATGTGAAAATTAAAGTTTCTCTGATCAAATCAGATTTATAGTGAAAGTTGCTCAGATTGATGTCCCTATATAGCAACTTCCTAAAATATGACTACACCTTTCTGTAACACCCAGTATAGATAAAAAAGTAAAACTAAATTATTAAATAAAGTAGGGTCAAAGATTCAAATAATAGATGTGGCAGGATAATTTGATAAGTCGAATTTTCGCATAAAGATTATTAAATTTGATAAGTCGAATTTGCGCGAAAATTCTAGGGATTTTGGAAAAACACTAACTAACCTAACCTAACCTAACCTAACCAAATTTTAGCCAAAGTTCGACTTATCAAATAATCCTGCCACGTATATAAAACACAATTATAAATATATAGTTGCCTTAATAAAATTATTATTGATGTTGTTTAGTGCGAACAGTACTTAAGTACAGCAACTTAAGATATTGTTATAATATTAAATTATTATACATATAATTGTATAAAATAGACATTTAAGACACAATAAAGATTTTCCTAGTGTATGGATCAACTAGGCCACATACAATGATATACATAAAATACAAATTAATTAAGAAGTGAAAACTGTAACTTATTTATGAAAAATAAACATTCATTAATTTATTCATCCTACCTGGATTTTCGAATTGCAAAATGTAGAATAAAACACACAAAAAAATAACGTACGAGTATCTTGTATGAAGGAAGACCTTCTAACGGGGGCAGACAGACAGACAGACGACGGATGGACAGCGGAGACTGAACTAGATAAATTGTTTGGCAAACTTCAAAAACCGGCCAAGTGCGAGTCGGACTCGCGCACGAAGGGTTCCGTACCATTATCTATAAAAAACCGCAAAAAAAAAAAATGTATGGGAGCCCCGCCTAAAAGAAATTTAATAATTTATTTTTTAAGTAAATAATATACTCAATATATTGTGAACATTTTAAGCGTCTACCTGCTACCATTATCAATATCGAGCAAAAATGAGCAAAAAAAAATCACTTTGTTGTATCTTATATTAAATTTCTTTTGATTTTTAGTATTTGTTGTTATAGCGGCAACAGAAATACACCATCTGTGAAAATTTCAACTGTCTAGCTACCACGGTTCATGAGATACAGCCTGGTGACAGACGGACGGACGGACGGACGGACGGACGGACAAGTCTCAGTAATAGGGTCCCGTTTGGCACCCTTCGGGTACGGAATCCTAAAAGCCAAAATTGACTCTATTCTTTAGTCAAACGGAGCGTGTTTTTATTTTGTCCAATGCCTTTTTGTCGCCGCCGCCAAAGTAAAAAGCCAATATGAAACCTTTTTTTTGCTAAAACTTCTGCGAAATGACTTCATCTGCAAACTGTTTGAGAGTTGTACTACAGAGCTGCGACGTGAAATTTTTCATTTGATATTTCAACTTCCAATTTCTAGTCTCTTTTTGCGTGTTTGCAGCGTTTGTAAAGGCTGGATATGGTCTAGGGGAGCTAAGATTGCTGATCTTTGGCGTTGTTGCTGACTCCCAATCGAGTATTTCTGGGTGGTCTAATCCCGGCTATGGAGAAAGGAAAGAAAAACCCTGGATAAAAATTCTGGATCCTACGTCACGGGGTATTCTATTGCGAGGTCAGGGATATTGTATATTAGTATATTTGTATGTAAAAAATGCAAATTTTATGTCTTTTACACGGATCATCGTAATAATGGCAATGTACTTCGAAAGGACTTCTTCCCTTCCATCCCCGGTCCCGTCATATGATGGGAACCTAAAAATACCCTATTGCCCGACGCCGTCTTAAGACGGCATCGATACCTTTCTTTTTTTAGAACGGAACTAAATAGCCAATTTTGCTCGTATTGGCAAGGTTGGAGTGTGTATGGACGGCCAATGAACTAATCTTCGACTTCCGGTATAGTCTGTGGTTCAATTCATTCATTTCAAGACCGTGCAATGACTCGAAAAAATCAGTCCGACGACGTTCGCCCGGTGTGGTCGTGTTTGTGTTTGTGTTTGAGTGCGGAAATAAGTGTTGTTTTTGGAGAATTGAGGTAAGTCTTTGTTATTTTAACAACAACAACAAGTTTTTTGTTGTTTTTTGCAGAAATAGTAGTGAAATTGTTGTGTTTTTTACTCATGTCGACTACATTTGTGACGAGAGGGAGCGAAATGTGATTCTGATGTCGGTACAAAAATAAAACAAAAATAAACTAAGGTCACAGTGACATTTTCTTCGCATTGAGTAAGAGAGGGTTTCATTAGCTACTCAGATGTACAATTCTCATAGTTCTAAGAGTTACCATTCAGACATAATCACTTGATATGTCAGTCAAGTCGCGCGACTTGCGCGAGCGCATATCAGGGTTGGGATTTTAGCTGCCGCGCGCCGGGCGGCCGGATCTGAAAGGGCAAATTTTATGTCTTTTACACGGATCATCGTAATAATGGCAATGTACTTCGAAAGGACTTCTTATAAGGACGTTTTCATTCTCCATAGTCGCGGTAACCCTCTCTCACGCAAAACAAAATATCGACTAAATCAGCCAAGTGCGAGTCGGACTCTCACACGGAGGGTTCCGCACCATCATGGTACCAAAAGTACAAAAAATACGTTTCTTGTATGAAGACACCTTTATTTTTTCAATATTTCGTGTATTTCAGTGTTTTTGTATATTTGAGCGGCAACAGATATACACATTCTGTGAAAATTTCAACTTTCTAGCTATTACGTTTCATGCTGGAGGGCCCTCTGACGGACGGACGGACAGACGGACGGACAGACAGCGGAGGCTTAGTAATAGGATCCCGTTGGGCAGCCTTCGGGTACGGAACCCCGAAAACTGGCTATCTGTGGGTACAAATGTGCCTCTGCCACACAGTGCAGGAAAAGATAACGCTATGTTCTAGGAGACGCGCGCCTCAAAAGGCCACCTGCTGCCCCACCACGGCTGCAACCACACAGTTTCATGTCAAATCAAACGTGAAAACCATTCGTATGTAAAGTGAAGCGAGCACCGTTCCGCATTCAGTGAAACTTGTTTTCTCACGGATGGTTAACTCTTAGACGACTCTGTACCTACTATAGAGCAAGCGCAAGCATAGAACTGAGTTATTAGTACCTATTAGTTGATAAACATTTACTAAAGAAGTGTAATGAACATATTACATAACTATTTTGAGGTTAGTTTCGTCAGTGTAGTGTATTCTTTCAGGAAGCCCACAATTGGAATTCTCCGGTCGTGCCTCTTATTTAGCCATGTATGCCGATTATGTAAAATTTTAACAACTACTCCCTTCGTTATCTATATATCACTCTCATTTCGTATTCGTTTGACGCATTAAATCTTGTTCGAGTATGAAGTGAGCGTCGAAGTGACTCTTACCGAATGCCACTTCTTACGTCATTTCATACTATATCTATCAAAAAACGTTTCAGATTCGAACTCTAAAGTGAGGTTTACAGAATCACACGGCATCACTGTATTATTTTAATTTAGATTTTCCGATTTTTTCTTTACTGTAACTAAATTGAACCCGGTAACCTCATCAGCATTTAACTTTATACCGCAGAGAATTCCCTATAATTATTTATAATATCCGTTTAAAATAAATAAACGTTTATCCCAGCATTAATCAAATTGGCAATGTTGCCAAAGTTAATATACTTTTTTACCCAAAATTTCACTGAACCAAGCAATCAAATTAGGATCAAATGGTTGAGGCTTTGCTGCTCAAAGGCTATTTGGTTTTAACACAGATTTTCATCTTTTTATCATTTCCTTTTCCTTCTCGAATTTTCGGAATTCAAAGGGCATTGAAACATTTTAATTTTAAGGTTGGCCAGGACTAAAATGCGTGTAAAATAATTGCGATAGTCACTTATTCTGATTGAATTGTTAGGGAATGAACTCGTATCATACCTTGATAGCAAAACTATCGCAGTTGTATTAACTATTAGGTATCGGTTAAGTTAAACCCTACTAGCTCGTCCAACGGACCAAAAGACCTTTCTGAAGTTTTTTTGTTCTGGTTTTTTTCATAGTTTTTGAACTTTATTAAGATTTGGGACTTTGGACGGACAAGCTAGTACTTACGATTATTTTTTTTAGCCATTAAAGTGTCCCACTGCTGGGCAAAGGCCTCCCCCTCTTTCGTCCACACTTCCCTGGTCTGTTCCACCTCCGGCCACCCCGGCAAAAACTTGTCGAGGTCGTCCCGCCATCTCCGTTTAGGCCTGCCCCTACACCGGTATCCGTCCTGTGGCACCCAGTCAGTGGCGATTTTCGCCCATCTGTCTGGGTGCATTCGACTTACGTGGCCGGCCCAGTTCCACTTTAGCTTAGCGGTTTGTGCACCCACATTAGCGATGCCAGTTTTGGAGCGCAGTGTGGTGTTCCTAATATGGTCCTTCCTACGAACACTAAGGATGCTGCGATTACTTACGATTTATTATAGCTACAACCATAGCTTTAATCCCTCTCGCCAACACATCTTATCTATCTATTGTTCTCCATTGTTCGTTTGTTCGACCGGTGTGCTTCTGATAGTGAACCAGTTAAGATGGCAACTAACATTCCACAGTACAATACAAACTTATTATTACCTTTACTCCTGCTACACCTCGTTTCCATAAATTTCAACTTTGCCCACCAAACGGCCAACAAAAAACTTGAGTAGTGCCACTTCCGAAGAAAACAAGAGCTTGGAAAGCGGTCGGCAATCCTCTTATGTTTTTGCGATCTTGTTTTGCCATTGAATTCAGGATGTGAATCATCGAATGGACCACGTGTATTAAATTAAATTAAATTTTGAAAAATATTATACACAGGATCTACAAACAAAACTAAGGAGATGGAGAGTATGGAGCATAGGGATTGTCAACCGAACTACTGATATCGCTATTGTCAGAATGCTGATCTTTACATTTTTTATAAATAGTAGCAAAGCCGTAGCAGTAGTAGCAAGAGCTTGTTAGACTTTACTTTTCAGTAAAAATATGCTTAAACTATAACAAGCTCTTAAAACTCGACTAGCCTTTTGTTCCACCCTGTACAGTGGTCGGCACGATCCTCTTATGTTTTTCCGATCTCGGTTCTACTAGAATATAATATAGCCCTAATTAAATTTCAGATCGGGGCGCCGACACCGAGACGGGCCTTAGTTTGACGACGGCGAAGTTGTTAGTCATGGACTAAAAACCCGTGTTTCTGTTACGGCTAACGGTAGAAGAGCGGCTAATGTTAGATACTATTAATAATAATATTAGTTTTTCTACGGCGGCGCAGCGGCGGGTCAGGGTAGGTGAGTGGTAGGTTGATATTTAAGAACGAATTAAACATGATTGGACACCTAACATTAGCCGGTTAAACGGTTTAGCCGCTCTCCTAGAATTAACCGTATCATAACCGTAAATGGGCTAAATATTGAAAATACCACCGAGTCGACACCATCTCATAGATGCGGTTGGTTGGTTCGTATTGATTTTTGTTACAGGTATCCATTTATTTGCGAAAACGTTCAAATCGTAGGAACGCGAACAGTTTTAAATTCAAGAATATAAATAAACGAATGATATTGATTGTGGTTTGGCGGATTGGCCACTCGGAGACCAGAAGTAGGTTAGTCTTCAGTTAGATAAGTGTTAATAAAGAAGTAGAGAAAGATGATGACCTCCGTGGTCTTCACGCTTGCAGTGCAGCAGTGCCAATGCGGTTCGAATCCCAGTGCTGATGCTGACCATGTACCAATGTGATAAATCATTTACGTACGTTATACAACATCACGAGGAAACCTCCACAACTCCATAGTTGCGGTACTGCTAAAATTTAGTAAAATGAACACTGGCTAAAATGGGCACAGTTGTACACCCCGTATAGGAACAAACATGACGCTGTGTCATGTTATGTTCAGGGATCGGAATTGAGGTGTGAATTTACCTAAAGTTTGCAATGAGACATAACATGGAGCTGTTACAACCACTTGAGTTGAACCGGTGTGATTTTAATAATTTTAGACAAAATTAAAATTATATTTTTATTTTATAGATTCCAGAAATTGTATATTTTTTTTCTTTTTTCGAATGCTTGAAAAATATAAAAGTTATGATGTTTTTTTGGGAATCAGCAGCTTAAAAATGTCCATAGTTCGGTGTTTCAAATGTAAGGAACATGTAAACCTAAAAAAATAATAATAACCGGTAAAACACTTTTTTAATACACAAATTAAAAAAGTGCTCACTTTTTTAATACACAAATTATTAAAAAAGTGAGCATTAAGATTGCTCCGATTTTTTCACATTTGACGAACTTATGCTTGGAACACGGAATCTTCCCTGATCGCCTTAAGACTTCCATAGTTAAACCGCTTTTCAAAAAAGACGACAGGGAAGATATGAACTGCTATAGGCCTATAGCACTAATACCAATATTCTCCAAAGTAATCGAGAAAGCCATTTATAACAGGCTTTACATTTATCTTGAAAAGCATAAAATATTGGTGGAAGAACAAAAGGGCTTTAGGAGACGTAAAAATATTAACATGGCGATATACGATTTCTTAAGCAAGATCATGACGAATATTGATAGTGATATCCCTGTTGGTAGTGGTAAAAGTGAAACGAAAGTTTACACTCCTTGATAGATCTTTATTGGACTGTGGTCGCAATAACACTACAATTTTGCTTACAAACTAGCTTATATTTATACTCGGAGCTAGCGTCGGTCCATTGTTCTCTCCGTGTTCGTCGCAGGGATCGCCTCTCTGTTCATGCGGTCCTTGTCGGCGCGCTGCGCCGTCTCGCTCGCACCTCCAGCCAGTCAGTCGGCCGGCGTTCGTTGCGCCGGTAGGAGCTCGCTGTCCGTAACATCCTCCCCCCGGCGCAGACTCGTCGTAGCCTCCTCTTCAACGCGAAGGACGGCGAGTTTCCTTGTAGGTCGCGTGAAGACTCCGCCTCTCGTTCGGACGTCGGCGCTGCGCACGTCGTTGTCCGGGCCGACGTGTATGCGCTCGACGATGCCGCGCGGCCATGTGTTGCGCGGCAACCCGGAGTCTACCACGACGACGAGGTCGCCCACTCGCAGCGGTCGTTGCAGATCCGCTGCGCCTCTGCGTGGCACCAGGGTGGGAAGATATTCCCTGGTCCATCTTCTCCAGAATTGGTCAGCCAGTCCTTGGGCTGCTCTCCACTTGCGTCGATCAGCTGGGTCGCAGGGGCCGGTCTGGGGCAGGCCGCTCGATGTTCCGATCAGGAAATGGTTAGGCGTCAGCGCCTCTGGGTCTGCCGGGTCCACCGACACGTGGGTCAGCGGGCGCGCGTTCACGGCGTGCTCAGCTTCCAGCAGCAAGGTCAGCAGCACCTCCTCCTTGGGCACCTGCTCGTTCAGTGTAGCTTTGAGGGCGGTCTTGATGGACCGCACCAGTCGCTCCCAGGCGCCTCCCATGTTCGGCGCCCCGGGTGGGATGAAGCGCCAGTCCACGCGCTGCAGGTGCGCGTAGTCCCGCAGTGCTGGCGCCCACTCCTTGTAGGCGGCTCGTAGCTCGTTGTCAGAGCCTCGGAAGTTCGTCCCGTTGTCGCTCCAGATCTGGCGCGGCCATCCGCGGCGCGCAGCCATCCTCCTCAGCGCCATGATTGCTGCGTCGACGTCGAGGCTGCCCACCAGCTCGATGTGGACAGCTCGTGTCGTCAGGCACGTGAAGAGCGCGCCCCATCTCTTCTCTCGCCGGCGCCCGACTGCTACCAGCATCGGGCCGAAGTAGTCGACCCCGCAGTTGGTGAAGGGCCGGCGGTTGGAGTCCAGGCGGGCCGGTGGCAGGTTCCCCAGCGGCGGGACTCGGGGCGTCGTTCGGCGCACTCGGCAGAGTGCGCAGGATCGGGACACCGCACGCACAGTGGGGCGTGCGCGCAGTATCCAGTAGCGTTGCTGCAGGTCGTTCAGCACGCGCTCGTTGCCGGCGTGTCCGGCGGCGGCGTGCTCCCTCAGCACGATCAGCCGAGTCAGCGGGTGGCGGCCATCCATGATGAGAGGCTGCTTGGCCTCTGTCGGTACGCGTGCGGCGTTGATTCGCCCGCACACGCGTAGCAGGTCATCCTTCATCATTGGGTCCAGCTTGTGAAGACGGCTGGAGGCGGGCAGTGGTCGGCCCGCTTGTAGCCGTGCGATCTCCTCCCCGAAGCTGTCCCGCTGCGCCTTGGCCACCCATAGCTGCTCTGCTCGTTCCAGGTGGCGCAGCTCCAGGCGCTCGGTCTTCTTCCTGCATCTGTCGATGAAAGCCAACATAGTAGCAGTGGCCCGAATTAGCCGCTCATATGATGAGAAGCGGCTGATGTCCGGCAGGACATCCGCTCCCCCCGTGTTGGATGCGTGGTGCGTTGCCTCGACATCCTCTGGCTCGTGGTTCGATGCTCGGGGCCAGGCGTCCTCAGACTCGTAGAGGAAGGCCGGGCCGATGAACCACCGGTCGTGTGGTCCTTGTGGCGTGTTCTCCGGGCGCGTCGCGTCGTCTGCCACGTTGTGCTCGGTCGGCACCCATCTCCATTGGCTGGGCTCGGTCGCCTCAGCTATCTCGCCGAGCCGGTGCGCTACGTATGGGGTGTAGCGCCGGGCGTCGGTGCGAATCCACTGGATCACGGTGCTGGAGTCGCTCCAATAGACGACTCGTTGTGGCTGCCAGTGGTGTTCTCGCTTGATCATGTCTGCGAGTCGTACGCCAATCACCGCAGCCTGCAGTTCAAGGCGCGGGATCGTCTGGGGCCGCAGTGGGGCCACCTTTGCTTTGGCGGCGGCCAAAGCGATCGTGATGCGGCCGTCGGCGTGTTCAAGGCGCCAGTACGCCGCTGCGGCGTATGCTTGCTCGCTGGCGTCCATGAAGACATGGAGCTGTCGCTCTGGCTCTGCAGTGTCCTCTTCGTTGTAGCGGCGTGGGAGTCGTAGCTGGGCAATCTCGTTCAGTGCCCCCAGCCAGCGGTCGAAGCGTTCGGCGTACGCCGATGGCAGGGTCTCGTCCCAGCCCATGCTGATGCGCCACAGGTCTTGCAGCAGGATCTTCGCCGTGCGCCATGGCAGCCCAACCTCAAGGCGACCGTTGACTCGACGGGCCGTCCTCTCGAAGGTGTCGATGGCGCGCTGATGTTCTGGCGATGTCTTCACGCGGAGAGACACACCCAGCGCGTCCACCTCGTGGTGCTGCTTCACCAGCTCGTGAAGGCTCTCGTCGTCCTCGCAGCGGCGTTCTGCCGCGTGGATGTGCAGCACGGCGTCCTCGTCAGTGCGGCGCAGCAGTCGTGGCACCGTCCCGTAGACGACCCACCCTAGGTCGGTCTTGGAGGCGGCAGGCTCGTTCCGTTTGCCGGTCCGCATCTGATGAGATACAATAAGGTGCCAGTGGTCGGCACCGATCAATATCTGGGGCTTCGCGTTCTCGAAGCCGTGGTCTTGCAGATGTCGCAGGTGGCGGTAGCGCAGCACATCCCGTGACACGCTCTGTTGCCGCAGGTCGAGGTTGCGGACGGTTCGGGCCGCTATCTCGTGGTGTGCGCGCTCCTGGTGCCCTCTGATCTGGACAGTGACTCGTCGACTGTCCGTGTGTGGCTGCACTCCGTTCACCCCGCGCAGGTTCAGTGGCGCGAGGTCTCCTGTGGCACCGACAGCGTCAGCGAGGTCCTTGCTGATCAGGGTGACGCTCGATCCCTCGTCCAGCAACGCGTAGGTCGACGTCTTCCCCGCAGGCCCAGTGACTTCAACTCTGCAGACCTTTAAGAGCACAGTATGGTCGTTAGTGTTCGCAATCGACATTACCGCTTCAGCTTCCTGGTCGGTGGCGGGCTCGGTGCTCACGGTCGGCGTCTCCTGGGCCTGGCGGCTGCTCTCCTCGTGCAGCAGCGGGTGGTGTGGACGGCGGCAGCCGTTCGTGCCGCATCCCTTGGCTCTGCATACGTTGCGGCGGTGCCTGGACTCCATGCACTTGAAGCACAGGCGTTCTGACCTGGCCCACTCCCAGCGGGCATCGGTGGTCATGTTCAACAGCTTGCGGCATCTGTTGATTGGGTGCTCGTTGCCACCGCAGCAAAGACAGGTCCTGCGATCTGCAGGTCTTCGCTCCTCTTCCGCGGTGAGCACCTGGGCGGTGCGCGCTGTGGCGCGCGGCGGTCGGGGGATGACTGGCTTGGCACCGGCGTACGTCTTCACTGGAGCGGGGGCCACGGGCGCGATCGACGGGCCTGATGGGTGAACATATTTTACCATATCCCTCGCTGCTTCCTTCAGGAAGCGTGTCAGACGTACGAGCTCTGGTTCTCCCAGGTGCGCTGTCTGCCTCGCAGACGTAGCCCAGTTGCACTTCATGTAGTCGGGCAGCTTGTTCACCACCTCTCGTACCAGGAGAGGGTTCTCCAGCCATTTCTCGGCGTGCAGGTCTTCCAGCCCGAAGACCACGTTCTCCACCTGTGAGGCAAAGACACTCAAAGAGTTAGTGTCATCCCGTCTGGGCGCCGGAATCTGATGCAGCATCGTCAGGGAGTTGTCGATGAGCAGCTCTGGTCGGCCGTAGAGCTCCTCCAGTGTCTGCATGATCCGATCTGGACGCCTTGCAGTCCCCAACTGGTTGATCACGCTGGCTCTCGCTTTCCCTTGCAGCGCGATTCGGAGCCGGTTCACGTTCTCCTCGGGGTCGATGTGGTATTTTCTCGTGGTGCTCTCCATCAAGGATTTGAACGATACCCAATCGCCCGGCTCGCCTGAGAAAATAGGTAAATTCAGGTTAGGTTTATACCGGTGAGGTCGATCCAACTTCTGCTCCATCCTCTCGAATCGCTCTGCGAGAAATCGTGCCGTCGGCGTGGGAGAGCGGGAGCGGCGCCGCGCTCCATACTCTCGCGGTGGCGCGTCCAGCTGCAGCTGCTCATGTCTGAAGGTGACATGAGGTCTCTCCCCCCGTCGTTCAGGCGGGGTATGGCGTTGCTCGGCTCCGGTCCCCGTAGCTGTAGTCGTTGCGGCGGTCGGGTAGCTCGTCGCCCGAGTGTCGGGGATGGGGTAGCTCGCAGTCCCGGCGGCGGCAGCAACTGGTCCCAGCCAGGCGCTCATCCGCTCATGATGAGAGCCGGACACGTGGCTCGCCTGTTCGTCGACAGTTACACTCTGCATCTGTAACTCAAGTAATTTTTGCGCGTTCTCGAGGTCGAGATCGACCTGCCTCTTCTCGAGCTCTAGGGCTCGACGTCGCATCTCGTTCATGCGGGTCTGGGCTTCGATCTGAAGCTGTATGCGCCTCTGTGTCACGGCGCTCGATGTAGATCGCACGGAGTTCGCTCGTCGCACGTTCTCCTCGGTCAGCGGAGCCAATCTCGGGCAGTGTGCTGGCAGCACCGATCCTGCCTGACCCATTGACGCTTGCTCCGACGGGGACCGGGGCGGCATGACGTGGTGTACGGTCTGTACAACGCTCCTTCCATCCTCGGTGTAGGCCCGGGCTTCGGCGCGGGCATTGGCGGCAGCAAGGGCTTCTGCAGCTTCGGCTGCGGCCGCTTCGGCGGCCTCCATGCGTGCACGCATCTCTGCTTGGGTGGACTCGACGACGGCGGCGGCGGCTTCAGCAGCCTCGACGCGGGCCAGCATCTCGGCTCGGGCAGCCTGGTCAGCGGCCGCGGCGGCGGCCGCAGCGGCGGCGTCTGCGTCTGCCTTCGTCACCATCTCGTACCGATCTGGCACGGTTCTATACTTCGAACGGAGTGACACTCGACGCTCTCAGTACTGGTACTTTCGAACGGAGTTGTCACTCAACGTTCTAGGTACGAATAATCGGAGTCAGACTCAACGATCCTTTCCACCCAACGGCACTGATCGGAGTTAAACTCAACGATCCGGCTCGAAGGACCAAAATGTTGGTAGTGGTATAAGTGAAACGAAAGTTTACACTCCTTGATAGCTCTTTATTGGACTGTGGTCGCAATAACACTACAATTTTGCTTTTTTTTTTGTGTGTGAGGGGATAAAAAAATCTTTTTAAAGATGCCCGGGAGTCAGACCTCCCTGCTATGTCCGATTCTCCACAATGAGGTCCGGATGAGGTCTCCACCGTGAGGCGGAGACTACATTGAGCGGAACACTCGTATGTGGCATACGGACTAAAAAAACCCCTGTGTGCTGTTGTTGCGTGCAGTTGCGCGTATGCATCACTGTTTCCATGGCCTCGGTTAGACGCAGAGGGCGTTCTACCTACAAGTTATATATAAGTTTCGATAATATATATGGGAGGGGTCTGCCTGCTTTCCCCAGCGACTGTGGCTACTCGAGCGGGCCTCGGCTCGTAGTCAGTGGGTAGCGGCATATCAGGGGGCAGAAGGCCTCCGCTGCTATGAGATGATTATATAATGGTTAAACCTACCCTAAACCTAATCCTAAGCCTAACTGCCTAATATTGATCGGGGGGGCGGGGCGGGGGAGGGGGAGGTTGTCCGTCTGGCGGATCCAGACGGCGATCCCTTTGGATCCAAATTTGGTAGCGGAGGCGCTGGAGGGCTTCCGGGATAACGCCTTCGACGGGTTGGCGCGCCTGAGGGGCATCGGGGGAGGGGGGAGGAGGTTCTGCCTTGAGAGCTATAGTAATATCATCGTCGGGTTCTAGGAGGACGTCTTTGGGGCGTCTTTTATAGATATGTTTGGACTGAAGGTCTGGGGAGGGGTCGTAAGAGATGGCCTGAGTGACAAGAGGGTTGGGGTGAGCTGAGGCAGTTTGAAAGAAGCGTTCGGACGCTTCTTTCATAAACTGCTTGACTGTGGGGAGTCTAAAGTCACTATGGAGGTCTACGTTGCGCACGTACCACGGGGCACCCGCGGCTTTGCGCATGAATTTATTTTGGAGTGTCTGAAGGGATTTCAAAGATGGTTTAGAGGAGTGAGCGAATACTGGGCTTGCATACGTGAAGACCGGACGAATGCAAGTCTTGTATAGATTTATTTTGCAGCGCAATGGGAGTTTGCTGTTACTTCTCAAGAGTGGGTGAAGCCTACTCAAGTAGAAGGCTGCTTTGTCGCGGACCGTTTTGATGTGTTTCCGAAAATTTAGTCGTGAGTCTAATGTCACGCCTAGGTACTTCACATCTTTCTCCCAGGGTATGGGTCGGTCAAAGAGTGTGATGACGGGTTTGCGTTTATTTCTTTTCCTAGAGAAGAGTACAGCTGCACTCTTCTCAGGGTTCATCTCAATCCTCCATTTGAGAGCCCATTCACCGAGATCGGTTACTGCTCTCTGGAGAACTTTGCAAACGCGCGCCTGCGTCCTACTGGTATAATAGAGGGCCGTATCGTCAGCGTAAAGGGCTAGCTCGACGTACGGAGAGCGGGGGACATCATGAATGTAAAGTGTGAATAGAGTGGGGGCGAGAACTGAGCCTTGCGGGACTCCTGCGGCTATGGGATGGGGCTGAGAAATGGATTTTTCTACTCGATAGCAAAAGTTACGCTCAGAGAGATAGTCCTTGATTATGAGTACTAGCCTATCGGGGAGATTGAGTCGGTAAAGTTTATAAATAAGGCCATTGTGCCAGACTTTGTCAAAAGCTTTCGCTACGTCAAAGAAAATGGCGCCGGTATCTTTGGACTTTGCCGTTGTTTGAAATCCTCTGTGTATATGCTCCGTTATGCGGTGCACTTGTTGTACACACGAGTGTTTGGATCTAAAGCCGAACTGCTCGTTTGGAATGAGGTTCCTAGCTGTGCAAATGTCTTGGAGACGGTTTAGAATAACCCGTTCGTAGACTTTGCCAATGCAGGCTAGTAAGCTAATGGGGCGGTAGCTGGTGGGGTCAGATCTATCTTTCCGAGGCTTGTGAAAGCCTATAACTACGGCTTCTTTCCAAGCGGTTGGAAAGACGCAGAGGCGGAGGGAGACATTGAATAAGACCGTAAGAGTGGTGAGAAGCTTAATGGGGAAGGATTTAATAGCCAAGTTGGTGATTTTATCAAGCCCCGGGGCTTTCCTAGGTTTGAGGTCTTTGATTAAAGTTTTCACTTCCTCGAGGGTGACCTCGGGAAGGGAGTCAGTGGGGGGGAGGGAGCTTCTGCTGTCTACTTCTGAGTTAACCATGTTAAGGTGGGCTGGGTCTATTGGTTGGGTGGATGGGGTACATTGGGATTCTAGGCTTTCAGCAAGACATTCGGCCTTTTCGTCGTCATCAAAAGCTGGGGGTTGGTTGACCCGATTCAAAGGGGGCATAGGAACTATTGTGTCGGATTTAAGATACTTAGTGAATTTATATATGGCTGTGTGATTGGGGGCTATGCTAGAGACAAAGTCATCCATGCGGGTGGCTCTGAGCTCTTTCATGCATCTATTGACCTCTCGTTGGAGGAAGCGCATTCGCTTTCTGGTTTGATCAGTGGGGCTGTAATCGTAATCTCTCTGGGCCGCATTCTTTGCACTAAGCAGCAGTCTCATGTCCTCGGGGAGCTCGATGCGATGATCGGGCTTGACCGGGACTTCGCGAGAGGCGCCGATTAGGGCTTCGTTGAGACTGCTGCCTATTTCAGAGATTTTGGCTTCTAATTGGGCTTTACTGTTAATTTCTGAGGTGATATCTAATCTCGAATCTGGTTTGCTGAGGGCTTGTCTGAATTTACGGTTATTGATAATGGTCTTCGTTTCAGTCGGTCGGTCGAAAGGCCTGCCGAGATGGTATAAGACTGGTCTGTGGTCCGAGTGAAGCTCGCTGAGGACGCTTATGTCCTTGACTGGTAGGCTAATGTTTTTGAAGATGCAGTAGGAGAGGATATCGGGTCTGTGGGCTACGTTGAAGGGATAGTGGGTGGGGGCAAATGGGGCTATGACTTCGCAGTCATCGAGGGATTCGAGAACTCTGTGAATGGTCAGTCCGTTACTGTTCGTCTCAGTACAGTTCCATTGCCGGTGCTTGCTATTGAAGTCACCGCCAATGATGACTGTATTACCTAGTCCTAAGAGGGTTTCTATATCTTGATCTATCATCCGCTGTCCGGCTGATAAATAAATTGAAGCTATAATTACGGGGTCATGGCCTGTTAGTGCAATGCGGATGATAGTTGCCTCGCAATTTACTAGTGTGGGGGTAACTATAGGAGATATATGGAGGGAACGTTTGTAATAGATGGCAGTACCGCCTCTACGGCCTAGGGGGTCATTGGAGCGATTCGGATCTGGCAAACGATCGTTCCGAAGAAGATTGTAACCGGCTATGTTAAACCGTCTATATTTGGGTTTGAGGCAAGATTCCTGGACCGCGAGTATATCTATCTGATGTCTTTTGAGAAGATCGGCTACTTCTTCTCTTTGACTTACTAAGCTGTTCGCGTTATAAAGTCCTAGGATAAAGTTGTGGGGCTTCGTCCGTCCGTTAGTTGAGTTCATTTGTACTGCCATAATGGGGTTGAATAGTTAAATTGTTTGGGGGAGGCGACCACGGAGGCATAAGACTGTCGGGAGAGATAGCAAGGGGGCTCAATTCGGGGGAGGTCTAAGAGGCTAGGAATGGATGGAAAGGGATTTTGAAGGTTGAATGAATAGCTATATTGCCGGCGCTGAATGTGCCGTTCGAGAGAAGGGGCGTGGGGGCGGGGTCCGTAACCTTGACCGAGGGGGTAGAGGGTGCGCTGTGATTGGGACTGGCCGAGCGGTCCCTGCTCCCACCTGCGATTCTTGCCCGGGGCCGCCGGACATCCGCCATAGCTGGCTGGGTGTCCGGTTTGTCCGCACAAAGCGCAGGTGGGAGGGGTCGACGCGTCCTTCTCACATAATGCGGTGGCATGGTTGCCAGCGCATTTTACGCAGCGGGAGGGGCCTAAACATCTAAGTTGCGAATGACCATACAACTGGCAGTTGTGACACTGCTGTGTGGTCGTTTTGGATTGGGGGGTTTCTACTTTAATATAAGAGAGGCCGCAGATTGAACTAAGGGACCTAAGCTGCCTCCCTGCTTCCGTTGGTTTGGTTGTCACCAGAACCATGCCGAAAGGCTTAGTGGGGTGGTTGGGGTGGGAACGTTCGCGATGTAGTCGATGAACTTCGACTACGGGAATATTCTTGGAGAGGAGGTCATCTTTAATGGCCGAGGTTGTGATATTTATTGGGACGGGACGGAGGATGAAGTGGTAGGACTTCTCCTCGGGAATTTGGTAAGTACTAAAGGCCAGGCGGTTAGACCTAAGGAATTTGGTTAGGGCTCTATAGGTATCGGGCCTTGCCACTTGGACGCGGGTTCCGGCTGGTGTTAGCGCGGAGCTGACGATAGATAAACCATTTTTCTGTAAATGGATGTTTGCCCGCGTCCAAGCGGTTTGGTCTCGAATGACGATGGGCGGTGGGGGACGTGTGAGCGATAGGGGTGCGGGCGTTCCGGTTGTCCCGGTCGGCGCAGTGGTGGCTGGGGGGGGCATAGCGGGGAGAGCGGGACTCTGGAGAGTCAGGGTTCGGGGCGCGGCGGTGGGTTGACTGCGCGGAGTCGCTAATGGGGAGTGAGATGGTTTGCTCAGCTTAGCCTCGGGGCTAACCGGAGACTCGGAAGAGCGGTTCTTCCGCTTCTTGTTGTTTTTGACAACGGTGGCGAAGTGAGCTTCGTCATCGCTGTCACCAACAGCAAGGGAGGTCGTGGGGGAGGGCAGACTAAAGGCTGGGCCTGGGGTCAGTGGGCTAAAGGCTGGGCTGGGGGACGGGGAGCGATTTAGCGGAGTCGAACCGCCTAGAGCTACGGGGGATGCAGTGAGGGTCTGGTCGGGACTGGGGTTAGATGAGGTAGGGATTATGACCGGCGATTTCACTGGGAAATCAGCGGTCGAGCAGGAAGACGGGCTGGAAGGGGGGAACTTACGCACAATGGTGCAAACTAATGGGTTCGCGGGCGGGTTGGGGGCTAGAAGTTCATCTATATACATAGATAAGAGGGGATGAGCCTCGACCATCTCTTCTCTCCTCAATTTTCTGAAGAGAATCTCCGAAAAATACGGAGAGAAGACATGGCCGATGGTCTCGGCAAAGGAGGCCATGGAAAAAACCTCCCTGTGGCTGTAAGCGCACAGGGAGAGGTGTGTTGAGTACCTGAATGTGGTGAGTACCTAAGTGAGTCTCTGACCGTCTCCGTCTCAGTCCAGACGGCCCGAGGTGAATAAACAAACACAAATAATATAAATAATAGGGAAGAAAACAGACAGTGGGGGACAAGGGGGACAAGTGAGACAGAATAAATAAATATACTATACGACCTGCCGGAACCAATCCAAAGGGAGGGCACTAAGCACAGTCACTTCACAGAACTCGCGGCGGTCGCTACTACCTGCCTCGACCGGGACGGTCTCGGCGGGTGTGCGAGGGAGAGAGAGAGCGGTCTCTCACGCGGGCGCGGGCGCGGACGCGGGAGAGGGAAAACTGGTTGCCGGGGTGGCAACGGGGGAGCGCGAGTGGAGACGACCGTACAGCTCGGCTGCCGGACGCGGAAAACGATTCTCCTACAATTTTGCTTACAAACTAGCTTATATTTATACTCGGAGCTAGCGTCGGTCCATTGTTCTCTCCGTGTTCGTCGCAGGGATCGCCTCTCTGTTCATGCGGTCCTTGTCGGCGCGCTGCGCCGTCTCGCTCGCACCTCCAGCCAGTCAGTCGGCCGGCGTTCGTTGCGCCGGTAGGAGCTCGCTGTCCGTAACAATCCCAGTGACATCTCTATATATGGACCTAACTAAGGCTTTTGATTATGTGGACCACGTCATACTTTTAAATAAACTAAATGCATATGGTGTTAGGGGTAACGCATATGACCTCATCCAATCTTATTTAAGCAATAGGAAACGATTGACTCAAATTACACAAATCTGCAATAACTCAAAAATTGAATTGACATTTTCTTCTGACATTAGGGACATAAAATGTGGAGTACCTCAAGGAAGTGTATTGGGTCCACTGTTGTTCCTTATTTACATTAATGACATCCCAAAATGTGTTAATCATCCCATGGTACTTTTCGCTGATGATAGCACAGTAACATTTATTGGACATAATCTTAATACATATGAATGTGACATAAATAATTCTCTTATAAGTTTAATTGACTGGCTACAGAACAACAATCTTTTAATTAATATTACCAAAACCAAATTAATGAAATTCAGGAAGGGACATAAAAATCAATTGACATTAAATATTAATTATGAGGGTAATCAAATTGAAGAAACAGAGACCACGAAATTCTTAGGGCTTCACATTGATAGCAACATGTCATGGAATACACATATAGACATACTGAGTAATAAACTGAGTCAATTCTCGTATGCTTTATATATGCTGTCTAAACAGGTGAAAAGGGACGCTGTGCTAACTGCATATCATGGGTTTGTCGAGTCGTCCTTACGATATGGCATAATGTTTTGGGGAAACGCCACTAAAATAGATCTAATATTTAAGGCTCAGAAGAAATGTATACGGTCTATATGCAATATTAATATAACACAATCTCGTAAGAGCCATTTCATTAATGTTAAAATATTAACAGTAGCGTCACTTTATATATTCGAAACTGCAGTGTTTGTCAAGTGTAATCTACATTTATTCAATTTTATGAAGAGTAAACGTAACCAGGACAAGCTTTGCGCCTACCCACGTAAATCTGCTTACTTTGATAAAAGCATATTCGGCATGTCCACCCGAATATATAATAAACTACCGGAGACATTAAGAGCGATGAATAATATAAGTATTTTTAAATATAATCTTAAGAAATTGCTTACATCCAAGGCCTACTACACCATAAATGAATATCTCTTCGACACCGACACTGTATATAGCTTACACCACTGACTACCTCAATCACACCTGTTTTTATTGACTACATAACTGCATGTTAAATAGGTAACATATATTATTAGTCAATAAATAATAATATTTGTATGCCATTGCGCGAAACATAGAGATACCTACGATTTAAACGTATTCCTAAGACCTTTGTTATATACACCTATGTTTTACAAATAAAGATCTATTCTATTCTATTCTATTCTATTCTAACAAAAACCCGAAATTTAACCGCTTAAATTCAAACCGGTTCAACTCAAATGGTTGTAACAGCTCCATGTTATGTCTCACTGCAAACTTTAGGTAAATTCACACCCCAATTCCAATCCCTGGTTATGTTAGAAAAAGGGTCATTGTTTTCCGTCCACATCTCCATGCCCGCAGCGGCTTTGCAGTAAGAATCTGAAAGTTCGCCGGTTCCTACTAAACTTGAGACTTGAAAATAAGCTCGTGGAATAGTTCTGAAACATGCGGCCCCTTTGAATGCAGTTTCCCTACAATAATGAACGCTCTGGAAGAGCTTGTTAGAAAGAGAACACGCTTTCATGGGTTGTCTATAAAAGCTGAGTTTTGCGATCGAGTTTTGCTGTCAAAGTTCATAAATAAAAACGAGGGATGTAATTAAAGAACTTTTTATAAAGGCGGATTATAGTCGTAAATTCTGTTAATAATTTCATTCTGATACAGTAAATTCTAATATTCAGTATCTAATTTAAAATCAAAGATAGTCTTGTTCTAAGGGTATTCTGAAAAACCTTCTACGCATGCCAACTGATTATAGTCTATTGGTGATAAGAATGCAGTAAAGTCATCACTGCCCGGGGGCCTAGCCACGCCCCGTAACCAATCAAATCTTTTCCAATTATCAAGACCAGTTGAAGGCAAACTTTCCAACGCGAAGGTTGTGTCCTGTCCTGTGAGTGTGTGTTAACAGATTTAAATTTAAACTTCACTGCATTCTTATCACGAATAGACTGTACTATCCAAAAGTAGGCAAACACATCTGTGCCCCTTCCAATGTGGGAAAAGGCATGACACTATGCCTTTTCTTTACGAACAACCGAAGTCATGTTATCATAGTCTCGCTTGAGAAATTACAGTACTGTAATGGGCTTATAAACTGCCTACTGCTCACTTCAGAGGTCGCCACTGTGGACCGTCTATAAATTTGACAGTTCCTCTTAGTAAACATGTAAACAAACTAATTATTTTATGAATAAATTCTTTCAATGCCTCGTTGTGCAGCTGTTGATTGCAAAAATGTGGGGATTCATATATTCCCTAAAGACGCTAAAAGAAGAAAATTGTGGGAGAAAGCTCTTCGTATAAAAAATTGGCATGCAAGTACTTCGTCATGGTTATGTGCTACCCATTTCCTACCTGACAATTATTTTGGACCAAATTCGTATACAGGTGATAAATCTCTAATCAAAGTGTTGAAGAAAACTGCTGTACCGTCTTTATTTTCACATTCTAAGGTCAAAACAATCACACAGACAACACAACAACAACAGCGATCGGATAGACAGCTTCGGAGCCTCTTCCAAGTCAGGAATGACCGGGATCTCATCCTCGAGTTCATCTTCAACTCCGAGAAGGTTATTCTTGTCGTACGCCCTTAGTCTACAACAAGAAAATGGATTTTACAATAAAACCGCAACATAACCTTTATATCATAACAATGCCAGTTTATAACTTACCTTTCAATTAAAACTGCTTTTTTACCAACGATGGACGCTTTTCTTTTTCTCAGCTCGACTTTTAATTGAATCACACTCCATGTCGCATACATTGATATAGTTTATTTTGTTATTTCAATTATTCGTGAAACAATAACAACTAGACAATATGGCAGTTCTTAGACACCCCATAGTGCTGCCCTCTGCAATTGGCTTTCAGTTTCAAACCCTATTTCTCAAGCCACGTGGCAATATGATATTTAAGTGGCATTTAATTTAAATAGAAAGTCTGTGCATTCGGCTGACTATCCCTGCCCACGGCTCTGATTAAAGTCTGCAATTGATGTTCTGTGCTCAGACAAACCTCAGTGGTTTAAGAGTACTTTTTATGAAATTATATATTAAGTATATTTAAAACACAACCAAAAAAAATATAGCCTAAATGTACGCGCTTTCAACCCAACACCACTCGACCCTATTTTACTTTTTGAAAGTGATATAAAAATATATGCATAACACTATCCATGCTTAGAAGCAACTTGACAGCTACACTCCGTAGACAGTTATTTTACCTTCAGGTACACCTTTGCCTCTCTTTCTAGCTGTACGGAATCCTGACAGCTAGAAAGAGAGGCACAGATATATGTGGAGGTAAAATAACTGTGAACGGAGTGTAACCTTAAATTCATAAAATCCACTTTTTAAACACACTACCTAGGGATGTTACCAAAACAATCGGAAAGAATCGAAATTATTTATTCAGTTGAACCAACAGAAGAGTTGTCATCATCGTCATCACTGCTATCCGCACTTAGGGATATAATTAATTCATTTTGTATTTGTATTTTATCTATTTATTTGCATCAGCGCACATTTTCAACTAATATATTGTCCATTCTAATATCGCTTTGCAAATCTTGTAAAATTATTCCCGATTCATAAATGTTTAAAGAGTGTATCGATTCTTTTGATTAATCGATTTTTATGAGCAATATCCCCTCACTAATAGGCTAAGATTGACATCTGCAAAGTTGCCTGTTATATTTGATACACTATAGACGAAAAGTACTTGCGCGTTTTATCATCAATTTGTCAAAAGAAGCGAACAATACGAAATTATTTCGTAGTAATCACTCATGGTGTCTCGCCCCTCTCATCTGTTCAAATCCGAGCATGATTAATAAAAGGTTCACCGGTTCCCAAAGAGGTTGATTGTGAATAAAAATCGTATGTTGATTTGGTTTACTCGTGCAGCAAGCCTTGATGTCGCAGGGTAGAGCATGTGATTTGGTTTACTCGTGCAGCAAGCCTTGATGTCGCAGGGTAGAGCATGTGATTTTGATAGATACACAGTTTATGATATTATGATAATGCGTGTATTGAGTGTATACTATAATTATTCAAATTCCAAGTACATTGGACGGCAAAAATTCCGATTAATACACAGTCCTGCTAACACGTTAAAACCTACACGTATACATAATATTGTCTGTGGTAAAAATATGTTCACTTACCTTAAAGAGTAAACCTTCTACAATGTAAACATGCGTAGAATGGTTGGCGTTGGTGTGGCGTGAGAAATGATTATACTATTGAGGTTGGCGGTTTTCGGCAATTGTGGGATTAGCAAAAAACTACAACAATAGTCGTTAACGTCGAAAAGCGTCATTTTAGTTTCTTCAGGGCGGGCTTTAGGCAATCAGAACTTAAAATTACATCCTTAACTTATTTTTAGAAGAAATTAAATAAAAAAATTGAAAAAGGTTAAAGCCAAGCAAGTTTAACAAAGGAACATACCTACTGTGTCATTTTTATAATGATTAGATAAATAACAAGAACACAAATTCAGTTGTGGTGCGAAATTGAAATTAAAACATTGTGACAGATTTTCTGGTAACTTCAGGAGACTTTTCTATCGAACAAAATTAATAAAATAACGTTTATGGGAAAGCAAAGTCGCTGGCACTCTTGATAAACAAGCTAGTGAAAAAATATATAGCAATAATACTCGTCATTCCGAGCGATTTGCGTTTTACTAAAGGCTGTTTTGCCTTAGGCGCCGTCTTCAGGAGCATTGGTAATGATGTCGTGGTATTAAAATAATGAAACGGCATATTATAACTAAACTTCAAGCGGAAAGAGACTGAGATAAAAAATAACTGGCCATTTGCGAGTTGGAATTGCGCACCACCGAGGGTTCCGACCAAATTTTTTTTTACTATGATCAGCAACACTAAAATAACACTATGTTATTTATACACATAGCTAACTGTTTAAAATGCAGTTGGTACTCCGCACATACCATCAATCCACAAAAAAGGCAACATTTTATTCCTCGATTGTATGCAAATTTCATAAACTGCGGTGTCCCTAATTTATCACGTCTTGCGCCCCCCTGTAAACGTCATAACCCAGTTATTAGGGGTTTTTGCCCTACAAAGGGTGCACTAGAAAAACTAGGTTCGGTTGATGACCACGCGAAAATAAAAAAAAGTGGTGAAAATAGTGGTATTTTCCGTTTTAAGGTTTTCACCAAATTTTTGTAATAAAAGGTGGCATTTTCTCATCAAAAATGAATTCTACGTTCATCACTTATAAGGTAATGATACTCAACATGACCAAGTACTAAAAATAGGTCCGCTAGAATGTTTTGTATGAGGCATGAGAGAACCCCACTTTCTCCCCTTCCCATCCCACCCCTGAGGGTCGGCGCGATGAGGAATTGGGCCAAAATGGTTAAGTTCTATTCAAGGAATAACTATGCACCTTTAAAAAGTTAGTTTAAACACAATTAGCATAGAAGATCAAGATTACCCATGCAGAAGACTTTTTGTAAATATAAAATTTTCTCCCGCTTGCCTCTTTGTAACTATAGGACATACAGAGTAGAAACCAGTGGAAATAAATAATTGAAATTTTTTCATCGTTATTCTTCTCATAGACATTTTTGTTATAAAGTCAACCGTTGAAGCATTATTTGAAAAAGAACAAATTTTGGCCCCTTCAACTCAAAATAGTGGCTAAAGCAAGCACTCCTCGAGGTCAAAAACTTACATTTTTCATGGCTAGCATCTACCTAAGCAATACAAATCGAAAACAAAACTACTCCATCTTTTGTAGAGCAGAGCCTCTAATTTCCCCCACAAACTGGGTTATCAAAATATCATTCAAGTGCTAAAAATCCTTGGAAGGTATTTTTTCACACTTTATAATCCCGCGTGGGCAGGCAGGCACTTAAGCAAACAAAAATAATAGGTCTGATCCACATTACAAGATGCCAGGTGTTGCGAAAGTTGCGACATTTTATTACGTCTCTCACAAGAATATACCCATTTCTCGTTTCATACATTCAGACAAGTGTGACTGAAACAAGAAATGTGAATTATGCCGTGTTTTTATTATGTGCGAGTAAGTACCTGAGTAATTTTGCGCAGATGGTTTGTAAATCAAATCGAGGACTCTTTGAAATATACAGATTCTAGGGTATAGATAGGGTATAGTATTTTACAAAAAAAACCGAACCATCGTACAAGAAAAAGTACAAAAAAAACACGTTTCTTGAATGGGGACGCATTGCGGTACGTGAGACAGAACACAGAACCCGCTGGCGGACAAACTTACAGACGGACGGACAGCGACGGAGGCTTAGTAATAGGGTGCTGTTTGGAACCCTTCGGGCACGGAACCCTACAAATGAGACGTCAATGACTTACAATAGGCTGTGTCACTGTTGACAGTGCTGATTTTGGTAAAATTACTAAGAACGATTACAGAAAAGTCTACTACCATTTGCAGAATACCCCTTTAAAGTCCGTCTACCCGTTAGGATGCTACAAACTCACACACACACACACACCCTCACACACACACACACACACACACACACCCTCGCACACGGTTCACACGAAACAAACAAATCCTTTTGTTTTGTTGGGGGCTCAGAATCATAATTATGTCGTATGAACTCAAATTCAGTGTGTAATGTTTTAAATGTCAATGATCGGATGTAAACAACCTTCAACTTCCGAAACAAAACCACACTCCCAGAATTAATCAAAATAATTTCGCGACACGGATTTCTTGTAAAAGTTTTCTGTTGTTTCATTATGGTAATACTTCAGAAGATCTGCGTTATTGAGGTGATTATGGCCTTCTTAGACACCCCACTTGGTCTTTTGAGTAAAAATAAATGGTGTCCCATTTTTTTACCGAATGACGCCTTTGTTGTATGAAAGGACATTTCATAAAAGGTATACTTTCTGGTTGATCGCTTTAATTTATTTAATGTAAAATGATGACAAAATGTTTGCGTTCATGATTAGCCGCTTTAACTGGCTAGCCCCCTGTCATGCATTCTGATTTCTGTTGCATTGTATAACTGTTAGACGTGAGCATAGCTGTGAGCATAAATTTAACAATGGCATTTAGTAAAAAACTTCGGACTTGCAATAGCGATAGTGGCACGTGATTAAATCGCATTAAGTTATCAAATCTGTGTTACCAGAAGTGTGACCAAAATTACCATAGTCCGGTTTGAAGGTAAATCTAGTAATAAGAAACAGCTGTAAGCTGTGAAAGTTTTATTTTTAAACGAGTAGATAACATGTAGCCTTAACATGACTTTTGGCAGGGCACGATTTGTATAGACGTCTCACTCTCATGGAACGACTAGAAAGAGACAGTGAGTCAGACAGGGCCCTGCCGACAGCGTAGTCTAATAGGCCCATAATTTTGCAATAGCAGCGCGACGTACATATCAAGAAAGCAAGAAGGTTATTTGCTAATTGAAAGTGCTAAGTGCTGAGGCATGCAGTATGTTATGTATTAAAATTTTATTTTGTGTCCTTCGTTCTGAGGGAACATGTTTTTTTATTTAACATTGTTTGTTTTTATTTTAAATATGTTCTTGCTTGTAATCACATTTATGCTTAAAACATGACGCCACATCACTGTTACGATCCTCGTAAGAGACGCGGGCCTACTTCATAAATACAGGCTACCTGTGAGCCTAGTATGATAGTAGTCGACAAAATCTCCTTGTTATGTATATTTTTACTATGAATAAACATTTTTATTATTAATTATTATTTATAATACTGTTCTTATGTACAATATAGCTACGAAAATATAAAAAAACTAAAAACAAAAGCTATCATTAGATTAATCTCGCTATTCCCTTACAATTCAATATATAAAAGGCAACCGAGGGTTATGTGATCTAAAAGGGATCGGTCTGTATTGGCCAAAGTGAAATTATCGAAGCAAACGCCCGTGAATCGAAGCACCGGACCAGAGACTTTATATACATTTGACTGCGCCTGCGGGGGAATGCGGCTCGCATACGCAACCTATGTACGATGACGGGCCGCCAGACAGTTTTGCAGCGGCTAACCAATCACAGCTCTCTTACCTCGTCCCCCGCCACCCATAAATAGGTGAGTTGTGTTTCAAAGGAAAATGTATCTATGCGCTCTCCACTGGATAAGTGCTCCCTGCACCGGACCAAAGGGGATTACAGAATATCGAATGGATTTAAAACTAATCAACGTTGTGTAGACCGACGATGTCAAGATTGTGTTAGCTGGAAAAGCTAATTTAATTGAACTGGACTGGAAACTTCTTTGATCTTATCCTGCTAGTTTCAGTCATCAGAATAAAAATTTAAGTGAATTTCAGAAACAGAATAGAAACAGATGGTGTAACGACTCTTTATCAAAAGAAGTGACTGATTTGCTTCATATTTAATTATCCGTTTAAAACATAAACATTTACATACAGGCACATACATTGCTTCTGGCCCCACAATAGGATACCCTGTGTCGTGGGAACCAGAAACAGCATTTACGTGGCAGCCATTTACAGCACTGTTTTTTTTAAAGGAAATCAATTTATTAATAGACCGAATGAACTAAATGAACCTGCCATTGAAAACAATTTTTTTTCCTTCGTTCTCATATTAATTTTGATGATTTTCCTTGTTTTGAACGTAAAAACTTTTCTACTTTCATTGTCATGATCTTACATCAAACTGTAGCTTATGTAATTACATTTTTATTTTTTTCATACCACCATTTTTAAAATTTCATTTGAATAATACGAGTATTATTATTCTATCTCCTTTTCGAAACTAGTCCATTTTAGTTTTGCAAGATTTCAAAGAGAACGCATCGGTTTGATTACATCGATTAGTTTAGGCTAACAACGAGATTGAAAATGACGAAACAAAAGAGGGTTTGGGTTATTTGTCCGAAAGCTGAGCTATAAAACGGACGAAACCAAAGAGGGTTTGGGTTATTTGTCCGAAAGCTGAGCTATAAAACGGGCTTTACATTATTTAATTTAATGAGTTTAAAACAATACCTTTTAGTTTAGATATAAAATAAATAAATAAATAAACGTAATTAGCACAATTATGTCACCACCGAGAAGCAATGCCTTTATCATTGGGATTGGATGGCAGTCCCAGTGCAGTTTCAATATCGCACAAAAAAGTATGTTGCCATTATTTTTCGTCTAGCGTACGTATCTTGCCAGAGTATAATCACACTTCAAAGTTTAACCAAATGTTCTGCTTCCGCAAAATTCACGCAATGGTATTGCGGATGTCATCCGACTTTTTTAATTCCGACTTTTTTTTAAATTCCCAACAGAGTTCCGCGCTGGAATGCATTTGAAACGGTGGTCACTGGTCGCTGACAAATTCAATTTTTTTTCTGCATGTACGGTACGGTTCAGCAATAAAACGTCTTTTCACCATTTTAGATCGATAAAAATATATGACTAAATCAATGTTTATCGCTAGTCGCTACCAGAAAGGAGGTTCAAAAACTACATATGTCAAAAACGGTCTATTAAAGAAGTCTTATTACAGTGTAAAATAATATTTAGACGACAAAACTGGCGTGGTCTTTACCATCTCAGCGCACAGAAATTCAAAGAGGGGCGTTGGACTGAGTCAATACGTCTCTCTACTGTGTATTTCCTTCGTCTTAAGTAGAAATACATAAAATTGTATTTTTAAAAGGCCCTTAAATATTTTAAAAGAGGTACGGGGAGTTTCTTGCTCCATCCCTAAGCCCACAACTTCCGAACGGGCGGGCGGTAGTTACAAAAATAAATAATATTAAAGTGACGTTGAATAAGCAATCTGTATGATTTTATGGTCAATATTTTTTTTTTACTAAACTGACTGAACTTAATTTGGCCAAAAACGCAATTTTTTATTTTTGTACTAGAAAGCTTTTTTACAAAAAGTTAAATCGGTCAAGTGCTACTCGGACATGAAGAAAGTATCACATGACAGGTTTCGCACCTTATTACAACTAGTGGCTCTGTGAGCTGTAGACCTCGCGAGTATGTCGGTGGGAAAGCTGAACTGCTAACACACAAACTATAACCCAAATAATTTTCTTTCAATACATGCAGTATGAAAGTAGCCGCACCAATAACTTTGTAAACTACTTTTTGCGATCTAAAATACTACCTATTGACTTTTTACTAAAATTATATAGTTTGTTTCACTTTCATGGTCTTTATAAATTCAACGACATCTCATTTGTTAATATCCATTGAGCCGTTTGGGTTGTAGCGATTTTTTTACATTTTAAAACTCCATATCTCCGCCATTTTGAAAAAAAAAAACAAAAACTGGTAGCCTGGGGACTGGTAGTCCTTGGTTTTGCATTACAATTATAAAACCAAGGAGTGGGGCGCGTCATTTTAGCTTAGACGAGCTCTACCATTCTACGCAGAACCGTCAGCAATGGAGGAGAGCATGCGGTCACGATCCTCAGCATTGAGGGACCGACAAAGAAGAAGATAAAATCTGGAGTTTTTACTCAGACACGAGCGATAAAAGTCGTCTCTGAATCGTTCTCTGTCAGACGCTGTCCCAGTGTCTAGAGTCTAGAAATCCCTTATTTAATCCCAAATCGTCCGTTTACTCGGTGTCTCGATCCATTAATCTCCTTCGCTAAAGTTAATGAAGTAGAGATTGAGAATTGAATCATGGCTGTTTCATTTTAGATTTTAAATTGTTTTAAAGGTTTTTAACAAACATAAAAAACACAAAACCGATTTGATAACCCCCTCCTTTTTTGAAGTCGGTTAAAAAAGGATAAAAAGCAAGCTGTTAAAAGTTTCCCTATTTTATTTGGTTAAGATGTAGCTACACCTAAAAAACTACTTTTATAACTCAAAAAAGCCACTGCATATTCACAATAGAAAAGTATTGTGTCCGCGTTTTCTCGGATAGAACAGAAACGGCGATAAAAATAGAAGGAAACTAAACGCTGGACAGCACTAGTAGGATAAGGAAACAAATCTTTTTGTTCCAAGGAAACTTTTAAGAAGTCGAGGAAGGAAGGCATTTATTGCACTAAAAGCTCGAACGGAGCTAACTTTAAAATGGATTCAACTTTGCCTTGCCCGCTGCATTTGAGAAATCCGTTAAAAGCGTTAGTTTTTTTCTGTTTGTTATTTGTTAGGGTTCCGTACCCGAAGGGCGCCAAACGGCACCCTGTAACTAAGCCTAAGCTGTCCGTCTGTCTATCTGTCTCTCCGTCAGCAGGCTGGATCACAGGAACCATAATAGAAAAGTTGAAATTTTCACAGAATGTGTGAAGCTGTTCTTCATCAACAAATGCTAAACTACATGAAACATTGAAAAAATAACGTGTCCTCGTACAAGAAACGTGATTTTTTTTGTATCTTTTTGGTACGATGGTGCAGAACCCTCCGTCCGATTCGCACTTAACGGATTATTTCTGTTTGTTCTTTGTTTTTGGGTAGTTGCTACCTTGCCAGAGAATGTGAGATGTCTGGTAGGGCAGTCGCGTTTATGGGTAGAAAATAGAACACCTGGTTCGCTGGTGTTGTAAGAGACACTTACGTTCACTGTTCCACACGTACATTCTGTACATTGTAATATAAATGTATGAAAATAAATACGAACTTTGTTCATAGAAGCGCTCTGAGGTCTAGTAGGTTTCAGACTTGCTTCTCACATAGGTGATAGTTTGAATTTGGTGCTGACAAAAGAGTTAAGAAAGAATGAGGGCAATTGCCCATACTAAAGAATATCTCGAGCGAATTTGTAACGTCTATTCACAAAAATATATATTTGATAGATTTTTTATTCATGAGGTCGGTACTGTAAGATTTTTTGATCATGATGATCAAGATGAGATATGATCCTGCCCTCATTCTTTAAGACGTATATTCATAAACATTTTGCAAACATTTCTGGGTAAGACTAGAATACTATATATGTACTTTACACGCTAATTAACATAATCCCACTAGAAACAATACAAATTTCACAAGAGCAAAATATGCACTCGCATCGTGAAGTAATCCATCGGATATTCCAATTTGGAAAGGATTTTTCTCAAAAAACTGTTTATTAACAAAGTATAAGAAAAACAACATAACATAGGTAGCGTTTTCCCATACGGGGTGCCACACACTAATGGCACAGAATAACTAATAGTACGCTAATGGGCCCACTTTTAGCAAGTTAAACCACAGAATAACTAATAGCACTACGTACAGAAGGTTCACTCCCGAACAAAAGTCAAGTTTAGGTGCAAAAAAATATTTGTCTATGCTACTGCATCATCTAAAATTGAAGCTTATGGTATGACACGAATGTTCATATTCCATTAGACACCGCTGACACGTTGCCATCACGCAGGGTTGCGAATCGCACTCAGTTGTTTTCGGCGTCATTGTTTCATGCGGCTAGCCCGCGCACCGAGAGCCGAGCGACAACCATGTGACAAAGACCGAATGGCGCGTATAAACGGCCGTAGATACCTACTAAGTGAAGTGACACCCCCCTGGTTATACAAAATTCCACAAAAGGTATGTAGGATACCTATTCATTATAATTATTACAGCAACAACGTTTTTACAAAAGCTTATAGAATATACAAAGCATACAAATCATTTCCTAAATTTTATATAACGTACATTAAGGAGCATCACGATTTACGAATCTAAAGGAGAATTCTACGTAATCCCATTAAAAGTATTGCATATTCACATCAAGCTATCCCACTGAAAATTTATTCTTGCTTCCTAAGAGCCTTTCTCATAAAAAGTAGATAATGTATGTGGCGTGGCTTCCATTACGTAAAAATGACTTATAAATCTCCCTGGAGGAGGTTTCTAGTTAAAAGTCTCAGGGCAGGCAGGAGATAATTTCCTTCTATCCCATTATAAGGAGGTGTGAGGTAAAAAGTGGCTGAAAATGGGCATAGTTGGGCCTTTGCCAGCGCGTATGGGAAATGACGTGACTATGTTAGGTAGTGAGATAAAAAAAAGTGTTCTTCTGTTCATATTCTAGATTATGTTGGCCGATCGGTAGGACAGACAGGAATTGCAAATGCTTGTAGTCCGATTAATCGGACTAATGAGAAAAAAAGTACACGCCGTCGTCCGACGGTAGGACAAAGTCAGTAGGACCATGACCGGAGGGCTTCAAGGTAGCATGTCAAAGGTACAATTGCTAGAAAATAGGTTTAAAAGAGTAATTAGTCTTTTCAACCGACTTCAAAAAAAGGAGGAGGTTCTCAATTCGACCCGTATGTTTTTTTTTTTCTATGTTTGTTACGCGATAACTCCGCCAATTATGAACCGATTTGAACAAATCTTTTTTCGGCGTATAGGTAATACCTCAAGGGTGGTCCCATTGACACCAGGTCAGGATCTGATGATGGAATCCTGGATAAATCGAGAGAACTCTTCAAATATTATAGGCAGACCTATAGTGATTTTTGTGTTTTTCATAATAACTCGTGCAAATGCACATAGCATAATATTGTGATGCGGAACTGCTGATGAAGACCACATATGGCCACCAGATCTGCTCAATACTAGGTACAAATACAATGCGTGGCTGACGGGCAGGCAACGCATAGCCTAAACCGGTGGACCTAGAGCCATGAAACTTTGTACAGGGGTTCCTTAGTCGCGTGGGGTAGCACTGATATAGGATTTGACAAAATGAATTCCCCAAGGGGGGCGGGGATAAGGGGTAACAGTTAGTATTAAACTCAATCTAATCAAATAGGGTTTGTGGAAGTCGGTTTTTTCTAAAGTTTACTTTTTGTTTCAATTATGTATAATACAGGATTGTAGTGTAGTGGTGGAGGATAGAGAAGAGATATTTATTTTAGTCTTTCCTGGAAAAGGTCGAGGATATTACCTATGTTCGTGTTGTAGTCAATACAGGAATAAAACACGCTCAATTTTGATGTATGTGTGTAACTTGATTCTTTTTCTGAAAATTCCAATTTGTACAATACAAAATTCTCTAAAATCCTCTCTGTGTAAAATTTTAACACAGGCTTTTTTGATTGAGCACCACTTCAACCACTTCATAGCATTTATTAAAACAGTAAAAGGATTTGATTGATGAGTACCTATATAAAACTAAAATAAAATAAATAGTGATCGTGGTCTAGTGGTTTCAAGCCTGCTTCCCACGAGGAGATGCAGGTTCGAATCATACAGAGACTGTTTTGTATTAAGTGAGTCAGATGAAGCTAAAGCACTTCAGAATGTTTAGACACAACACCACACAATACGCTATTTTACTGCTAGCCAAAATAGATACTGTTTAGGGTTCCGTACCCGAAGGGTGCCAAACGGGACCCTATTACTGAGACTTCGCTGTCCGTCCGTCCGTCCGTCCGTCCACCCGTAAGTCTGTCTGTCACCAGGCTGTATCTCATGAACCGTGGTAGCTAGACAGTTGAAATTTTCACAGATGATGTATTTCTGTTGCCGCTATAACAACAAAAACTAAAAATCAAAAGAAATTTAATATTAGGGTACATACAACAAACGTGATTTTTTTGCTCATTTTTTTCTCGATATTGATAATGGTAGCAGGTAGACGCTTAAAATGTCCAAAATATATTGAGTATAATATTTAATTAAAAAATAAATAATTAAGTTAAAATTAAATTAATATTTAGGGGGGGCTCCCATATAAAATTATTTTATTTTTGCGGTTTTTTATAGATAATGGTACGGAACCCTTCGTGCGCGAGTCCGACTCGCACTTGGCCGGTTATTAGGAATTGTCACAACGACAATGTTCGTGATTTCTATGAAATGCGTTAATATCTGACCAAATGACGTCATAATAATTGTAACTGCTATCTTTTTTACACAAAAATTTTGGCTTTGTATATAACGGCTATAAATACACAATTATGATATTATTAAGCCATTTTGTACATAATGCTTTAAATTCAGACAGGCTCCTAGATTTATTTGACTACCATAGTAAAATACCGTATTACCACTTTACGCGTAGACTTTCATATCAAAACTAACAAAGCAGTATGCAACTTAATTAACATAAAGGAAAGACGGAAATATAATTCGTCAACAATGCCACAGTTATGAAATACAGCTGGAAACAAAGTTGCATCCCCATGACAGCTCCAGTGCAAGCAGGAACTGGATTGCTAGACCTGGGTTATTCCCAAAGCCTTATTATGAACCTTGCCAACAGGATTTTATAGGCAGCTACAATCTAGTACTACACCTGTTTTACACTGCTTCTAAAAGCAAAACTATTATGAATAAAAGTTGGTAATGTTAACACGCTCAAATGGCCTCTCATGGCCGTGTTGGAGTGGGTGTGTAGTGACTGGGCCACACCTCGGACACTCCATAGAACGCTCGTAAAATAATCACCTATTACTACTACATAGCCTAATGACATTTGTACACGTGCAAATGTGTGCGTAAACTCGTTCGTTTGTGAATGTGTGCGTTCAGCGCCTAAACAAAGTGTCTCCCGAAGAGGCTCCCCGACTCCGGGGTGAGATGCGGTATCTGAATCCGCGCGGGGAAGGGTGTGGCCGTTCTGTACGTAGTACTATTATCTCTTCTGTGACTGGGCCCTAGAGCGCGCGCGGACGAACCGGACGCTATGGTGTATCTAATATAACAGGCAACTTGACAGATGTCAATCTTAGCCTGTCAGTGAGGGGATATTTCTCATAAAAATCGATTAATCAAAATAATCGATACACCCTTTTAACATTTGTGAATCGGGAATAATATTACAACATTTGCAAAGAGACATTAGAATAGACTATATTGTTGAAAATTAACTAATTATATCCCTAAACGCCGCGCCGTTGACTAAGTAATCAGTATGATTTTATGGTCAGTAAAAAAAAATTATGAACTTGAACTATAACAATATTTCGCCATTGTCGTTCGAGCAGCATGCTTCTGCGAGGGCTAATAGCAGTGATCACGATGACAACGCTTCTGTTAGTTCAACTGAATAAACAATTTCGATACTTTCCGATTGTTTTGGTAACATCCCTAGTCTTTAAAAAGTGGATTATATGAAGTTTTAGGTTAGCTGTCAAGTTGCTTCTAAGCATGGATAGAGTATAGTGAGTGACTAACGCGCGGACGTTAGTCACTAGCGTCCGGTTTCAATAACCTATCTATCCTCAATCTACAGATAGATAGGGTCGAATTTGACATAAGTTCTATATAGCGCAACTGTCAAACTCTAATAATGTGAAACTCTAATTAATGAAACCGGGCGATAATCGAGCACATTGATTTTATTTGTTTTTTTTTGTGTGATGTTTCGTATCTTATGTGATTGGCAAGTTTATTAGTATGAATTGTTCATTAATTGCGTAGACGTCTACGTTCGAAACCTAAACTTTTTTGTTCGCAAATCGCAAGATTTTGTTGGAAGTATTAGTCCTAACCAAGTTTAGACAACATAACATAGCGTCATGATTTTTCCCATACTGGGTGGCAGAGGCACAATTGTCCCCACTTTTCAGGGCAGTTATTCAATGCTCTATTTTGCGTGACAGAGGTGAAGCACATGAAGGTTTCCACACGATGATATTCATTGCCGTTAGAACGTCCGTATAATGTAGATAAGATGCATTACTTATCTCATTGGTACATGATCAGCATCGGCATTCGAACCTGCATTCCTGCGTGAGAAGCAAGGGTGAAACCCACTTGACCACGGAGTTTTATTAGACATAAGAGCAAGTTTAAGGAGATATGATGGTATGCCTATTTAAGAATATACTTTTAATCCTCTCCACCGGACGTTAGAAACATGACGTCTGGTCAAAGTTGTATGCAGAACTAGACAATTCTACACAAAATATATTCTTCTATTATGTTTTGGTAGATGTATTAGAATGCATGTCATATTTATGTGATATTTTGTTCAGTTTATTGTTGTACACATAGGTCTACCCCTGTTTAATTATTAACATCTCTCATCAGAACTTGGTTTGCTGGAAGAAATTTCTTTTTAGAGATAAGCTCGCCTTTGTACACTATTTTTATTTACTTTTGTTTTATTTCAACTAATTGTGTGCAATAAAGAAATTATGAATTACTAGCTGACCCGGCAGACTTCGTACTGCCTCAATTTAATATGAACTTTATTGAATAGCAATAAAGTTCAAATTGACTCTAGAAAACGATTGACTCTAGAAAACGTTTGTATGGGAAATAGAAAAGTGCTGTTTTTAGGGTTTTCCCGGAAATTATTCGATTTTTTCTCGCCTTTTTAACCTTCCCTAGACCTCCACGAACATTTCAAGACTAAGATAAGATAAATCCGTTCAGTCGTTCTCGAGTTTTAGTGAGACTAACGAACAGCAATTCATTTTTATATATATAGATAAGCCACGCATGTGTGCCCGTATACAGATTCTAATCCGTAACGTTATAAGATTGGGGAGTCTGAACTATGCTTGAAATGATATTACCATTTAACAGTATTAGTGTACCATAAATATCAAGTTCTGTTATAATCTGTATTAAAACATGTATTTGGTAGACCGGCTTTAACGCCATATTTTTTAAACAAAATACTTGCTCTATAGTATCCTATTAGTAAATGTTTGAATAGAGAGACAGAGATTCACAGTTTTCTTCATTATGAAGGAAGGTATTTATAAGTATAAGTTTAGTTATTATGAATTATGAATTATGAGTATAGTGTAGTATGAGCTATTCTTTAAATAGCACAACTAATTCTACCTACCTACCTAACTACCTACCTACCTAACTACCTACCTACCTACCTACCTACCTACCTACCTACCTACCTACCTACCTACCTACCTACCTACCTACCTACCTACCTACCTACCTACTTACTAGTCAGTTCACAGTTAAGTCCCTGTAAGTCCCAGCTTCTGTAGTAGTAGTAGTCGTAAAAACTCTCCATGAACTCACACTGGGCCCAGCGTGGTGGCCAATCTTAATCCAATTATTTTAATCCTATCCGTGTTTGTATGTTTAAATATTCGCTTGCAAATATAATCTTTACCCAAATCAAATGTAATTTTGTAAAACTAACCACTCTTAAAATATTACTTAATACATAATTTAAACATAAAACAAGAGTTGAAATTCGGTCTCTAGGTTGTTAATAAATTATCTTGTTCAATATGCTTTAGCTCTCAAGATAGAATCTAATATAGTAGTTTTTTGGAATCCAAGCTTAATAAACAAGTTGGGACTACATAAGTCTCAGCTAAGACGAGCACTTGAATATTTTTGCATCTATTGCTTTCATTAAGACTAAGTATTTCAAAGCAGAATTTTCTTCGTACGATCTATTTACATAAACCGAAAGCAATATACGATTATATTATTTTTTCTTCCTTTCCTGCTTTTCTTTTTCTTGACAAATTCTCATTTAATTTAGTCAAAAGGTTTCTAAGAGGTACCTGGATACAAATTATACACTTGTCAAGTCAGCACAGGCTTTTCAAGTCACAATCAGAAATTCCACACTTCCCACTATTCCGAAACAATAGGGCATCATCTAATTATGAATTTTGTTGTCGAAAGTACCTCTTGGCGAAAGAGTTTTTTAACGTTCTTAACATATCACAATATTCATGAAGAATCTAATAATTAATTACTGCAATTCTAAAAAGCAATACACCCTTTCTAGATCCTCCATAAACAGACGCTTCAAAAAATAATACAGTGCTCCTGTCCCCATACACACCGTTACACTTACACGGTAAATTTTTGAATTTTTGATTTTGATTGATCGTTCTGGAGCGATTATTCCCGCGATATTGCTTGCAATTGCTTCAAACATTCCATATTGCTCTATATGGTTTAGCTACAATGATATTTTACCATTGTTACCGTAAATTGCTGGATTGCCATGAGTCGAGATTTTATTTGACAGAAATAACAACAGAACAAATGCAAATCTAACCCACATTCATATATCAGGCAGAAATAGCGCCGTCTCAGTTCCCCGACCATACGTCTCAGAGATGTGGCCCAGAGATATCCTTCATTCTGCCTTCTGGAACTATTCAGCTATTTCAGCTGTCGCGCCGCGGTGCCTGGAGATGTAGGAGATATATCGAGCTAAGCCTCAGTAATTAGGACGGGACATGCCATTTAATTTATGTATCTTGATTTAAGAGCAAATGTGAATGGAAGCAATAAACGTAATTCTTCTTCTTCTTTACACAAACAATTTTTTTAAATTTTTATTCTGTAAATGAATTTTATAATCGAAATTAATTATGGTTTTCGAACTCGTGGACCTTAATGGCTTTTAATTTTAACTTTGAACATTTAAAATATAATATATGATATATTATATCAATCACTAGACTTTTGACCATATTTTTTTTTACTTCTACCTAATACATTAAATTTAAGTGTTGTAAGTAGTAGTTAAGACTAACTGTATTAATGTTCACATACAACTATATTGTTTAATGAATAAAATGTTTATGATTATGAACAAGCTAAACAAAACTTGTACTTTATCAGACGGGTAATCGAATTCTTTTTCTTTTTCTAGTACCATCTTCTATCGGAGGTCGGCTATCATTATGGTTATTTGTAATCGCGTTATGTTGCGGTTCGGAATATTTCAGTGCTGTCCCCTTCACTCTCAGAAGCACACCTCTCGAACGACCGAACAAAAGCGAACTATTGTTATGTAAGATGTGTCGGCGAACCAATTAATTCAATTAAACCGATCTGCGAGGTTTTGAAGCCAGTGGGTTCTTGTGCGGCCAGGTCTTGGGTGGCCAACCAATCAGATGGACGATGCCAAAGAGTACATAAACAATACGTGAGATGGATGACGCCTCTAGAACTTATTGCTCTGAGCGCTATTGCCCACAGTAATCTGCAAATAGCAGTTCTGGTTGCGAATTTGTGCTGAAAATCGCTCCTCGTATTTAAAACACTACTGTTGGCAAATGCACAGTTGCTTCTCAAATAAAGTGCCACTTTAATGTTACACTGTCGCTCTCGTTTTCCGAGTGAGAGACAGTGATAGTAATATTTAAGGGCGGTGCCGAATTAAATTATTATATAAATTAAATTATGCCATCGATGCCGTTTTTTCCATGAATAAACTTATTCATTTTATTCCGCTGCAATATTAACAATTATCATCCGCGTGTTGAGTAGTGGTTTTTGCGTTTAAGTGGATTTAGTCTGGAAATTAATGGAAATTCCCCCTTTCAAATGACGTAGCCCCATGGGTAAAAAGCCTTGACATAAACTTGTTATTAAATAATACGAAACTACTGTACTCATAATTAAGCCATATACGGCAAAATAAATGGAATGATTAGGAAATATATTCTTGGTTATATGATACAAATACACTGTCCACAAATAAAAAGATGCTGTCAAAACACCCAGTAGGATATTCTACATGTTTTAAAATAAGATGTTTATATTAAGAAACGCAATGTATTATATCTGTTGTGTTTTGCAATAAATAAAATAAAAAAATAAAATAAAATAAAAGATTGAATATGATATTTTTGTGACATCGACTCCTTTAATGCCTCAGGAAAAATTGCCCGAGTGAATTCTTTCAATGGAAATCTTTACTTAGATTGTATAAGTACTTGTAAAAGTCAAGGTTTTATTTTTACATAGCCTGTAATGTGTCCCACTGCTGGGTAAAGGCCTCGAGGATATTGCGCATGAAAAAATCACATTACTTTACTGGTTAACGACTTTCTTCTTGAAAATAAACTCCACTATTAAACATGACTGCGGTATGCGGTTAAATGTGCACTTAAATTAAAATCTGCGCAATAAAAGTACCGTGACTTTATATAAAAGAACAGAGACTTTTTTCATTAGAAATATTTGAGGTTGAGCGCAGAATTTAAATTACAGTTTCACGTTTTTTGCCCTTGTGTGGATTTCAAGTGATTTAGGTAGCTCGGATTCTCATTTCAATAGAACTTTCATGTTAAATTGTTTTAATGACTGGAAAAGGTTTTCAAAAATAGGGTTTAATAATGTCGCCTGCTTGAAACATTACTTGATTAAAAATGTTGCTGCCGTTTTTAGAATACTAAATAAGGGAATACAGATGTTGGAAAAAGGAGTTGAAGGCTTACTAATAGTGTGCAGACAAAAGGTAAAAGCGATAAACGTTTATTTGAGATCAATTTATCAAGCTAAGATACTCGAATTGAAAATGTGTAAAAGCATTCGCAAGTCTCATTTGTGAAAAAGAGGGTCGTTATTAACAGTCTAGATACATACAGTTAGAAGTCTACTTATAAATCCACCTTCGTAAAACGATCTATCCTGCATCACTCCAGATAGTCTAGATTCTAGACTCTAGAATGTTTAGAAAGGAATACCTTCAAATGGTTCCCAAAATTGATTACTTACCTCTGTCAAACTGATTTAGGGTTCTTATTTCTTGAATTGAAGATACATTGTTTTAAGTGTACAGGTTCAAGGGTTTTCTAGTCCTTTATTGAATAGTGTACCAGTTAGAAAAATGTTTATGTTTGTAGTTTAGTAAGTAAGGTTTTTTTTTTTTTTAATTTGACCTTAATTACAAAAAAAACCCTTTACGCTTATTTAAAGTATAATGTTTGTTTGTCAAGACTTCTGACTACTAGTTATTCTTCAGTTCAGTCAACTTTGTTGTAATTTTACTATGTAGTTTTAAATACATAGTAAAACCACTGTGATTTTCAATATGTACACCTTCAGTCATAAAGAAAGCTAGATTTATCCGTCAAGAATAAAAGGTAGTAAAATGAAACTAGAAACACCATCGCCACATAAAGTAAGTACCCAGTAACTCTATTCTCAAACTCTGAAATATATATTTTTTAATCGGGATCCTTGTCAAAGACCATTGTGTAAAAGTGGTGCCTTTTTTTTGCTCGGCCATCCACCAGCCCTTGTTTTTCTAGTGGTATTACTTAGATGGCTGTTTCTGTACTACAGGGTTCACACAGCAGGGACCGACGATTAAACATGACCTCCGAAGCACAGAAGCGTCGTTTTACTTGACCCATCCAAAAAATTGACTACACTTGGTGTTGCTTAACCTCAACGATCGATCCGGATGACCGAGCCGAGCTGAGCGATGATTACTCTATGATTATAACTTAACTTGACCCTAGGAGACCAATAAATACATCTCAAAAACCTAATAAATGTTACAAACATTGAGCTCCTCTAGCGACACTATTCTGCACTAGAAAAACCAGAGACTAATATATCCAATTGACTGCGCCTGCGGGGGAATGCAACTCACCAAACGTTTGTTTTATTCAACAAACGTTCGCATACGCAACCTATGTACGATGACGGGCCGCCAGACAGTTCGCAGCGGCTGACCAATCACAGCTCTCTTACCTCGTCCCCCGCCGCCCGTAAATTGGTGAGTTGTGTTTTAAAGGAAAATGTATCAAAGCGCTCTCCACTGGTTAAGTGCTCCCTGAGAAAAACAAGGTTTGGTTAATGGCCGCGCGAAAAAAAAAAAAACAATTTTCTCCAAACAAAATTACTTTACTTACTTTACTTTTACTTTATACTTTATTGCACAGAAAAACATAATATTACAGACACTTAATATAGGAAAAAACATGTACCATTGGCTTTTAAATTTCAAATGATTCTTGCCTCTCCAAATTCACGTAAACAGAGGACGTCTCCAAACAGAGGACGCCAGTGGCTGTCATTGGTGAATCGTCTATTTTAAAGTCATCGAGAAAATCTCAAAATGTACAGAAGAAATCACGAAGTTAACGTAGTCATCTCTATCTCTCCCTACTTACTACTCTTAATAAGTTGATAAGTCAGAGGCTCCCCCAGACGAAGCTGTGGGGTTATAGGAGTCGTATTTCTACTCCTTAGCTATAGCAAAAGCTATAGCGAGGGTGCAAAATCTCGTTTTTTTTGTAGTCGGGGCGCGGCACGTCTCGGTGTGTTGACAAGCCAAAACCGAAATTTTTAGCTCTCGCTTTTCCCACTGTCATACGATTCGCTTGCAGAATCACGGCCTGCTCGTCAAAAATCTGTTAAGGGCTCAAACATCCGAAATGATCGCGCAAAGTCGACACGACCCCGTCAGCTCAGGCGCCGTCGTCACAATCCCGACTACCTATAAAGATTGAAATCGAAATCGAAACGATGCGAGGGCAATTGAGCACATATTCCTAAACGTGGAAATGGTTTGTAAATTTCGTTTAAAACGCGATGCATCTTGGGAATGTTCGCATTGGAAATTCCCAGGCTGCGGCTTCCGGGTGGAAAGATTGGCGGGTCGGGGTATGAAAGTTATGCATTATGTGGGTTCTCGGGAATTTAGATACTTGCTTCGCTGCTGCTTGTGGTGCCGTCGTTTTTCTGTGGATAAACATAGCACTATGTTTAAGCAACTGTGAATTTCCGGGGAATTTTGTTTACTGTATAATGAATCCATTTATCAAACCAGTCAGATAACTTTTACGAGAAAGCCAGATAAAGATGATGTGGATCTGCTACTTTGTGTGAAATAATAACATTACAAAACATCACTCCCCTTTCCCAAACAGGGTGGCAAAGGTACAATGTGCTCATATTCCATATTCAGTTTCGCGTAACAGGGGGCTAGACTATCGACGCAGCTATGGAGTAGTGTTTGTGTTTGCTGATAGTTTATTTAAATTAAAATTAGTACTCAGCCAATAACAGGCGGTAAGTAACGAGATTGAGGTGGAGATGAGCGGGACACTTGGGTAGACGGGACGACGCACGGTGGACCAAAGCAGTCACGGAGTGGTGGCCACGGGGAGCGACAAGGCCAGTGAGCAGACCACCGGCCCGATGGTCCGACGATATTGTCAAGTCGTCGGGATCACACTGGGTGCGATTGGCACAGGACCGGGAAGACTGGCGCTATAGAGAAGAGGCCTATGCCCAGCAGTGGGTCGATGTGGGCTGAGGATGATGATGATGATGATGATTCAGCCAATATGACCCAATAAATATATATTTTCCAATACGCTGGTTCGTGGCTTTTAAGTGGTAAAATAAAAACATTATAAGTGAATGTAAACAGTTCAAAATTGCTCTTCTTAAAGTATCGTTAAACAGTGGCTAATGTTCCTATGAAAGCATATCCAATTTCCCGAATAAATAAACAAAATCAGATTTATCTCTAGCTAAAAGAGTCCAATATCGAATAAATTTCCAGAGACAATTTCCTTTAATCCCCCCGAGCTCTTTTTAAAAGATTCGCCTTTTATGCAAATTTATTCATTGATGAAAAAAATCGAAGGCCTACTACCGATCCAAGAATTCAATTACGATCTTAGTTTCAAGTTTACTAAAAGAACAATTATCTAAGAATTCAAACACATTTAAAAAAATGAGTTGAATGTTGAGACAGCGAGAGATAATAATAATAATTATTATTATTTATTGCACGGAAAAAATGTGATACAGTAGTCTTATAAAACAAAGACAAAAAGGCAAAGGCGAGCTTATCTCTAAGAAGAGATTTCTTCCCGCAAAACTAGGCAAGATAGGACAGATTGTGCTGAGACAACAGTCCTAGTGCACAATAAATAAAATTAAGCTATATGAAATTTGAGCGATATATTAATTACTCGTATTATTATACTCATTACATGTTACGTGAAATGGGCTCGAATAATCTCCTAAACTAAACAATAAGGAGATCAAACAATCGAGGAAGAATAAAAAACTGTTTGCTGAAGCAAAAGCTGAAATAATTTACAAAGCAGATCTGCAATAAGCTTCTGAAGGAAACGCGTCTGAAAATGTTAATGTATTCAACGACTCGAAGATCGAACGCAAATGGATTTCAGACTCAATCTCCGTTTGAAATTTAAAATTCAAAGATGGCTCAGATATGAGATGGGCGTCGCTTTTTTGCTCTGACGACATAACTTTTCATTTTATAATGCTCAAAACTGAGTTCCATTTACCTTTTATCTGCATGATAAGAACATTTAACTTTAGTTTTATAGTGTTTTCTGACAGCAAACCAGCGTGGTGGAGTATGGCTCAATCTTATCTCACCCGTATCCGGGTAAAGAACGGTAAGGACATTTTTAAGCTACATTAATTTTAGAGTTCATGTTTATTATCCTCAATCCCCATTGACAGCCAAAAAAACCACACTCGTATTTAATTTTGTCTGACATTAGTACAGCTATCATACTCGTTCATCAAATAAATATTGAACGGTTTTGCTGATAGTTTGCTCTGGCATAATATGTAATTATGTTAGTCTGCGCCCAATACATAAACTCTACAAGTGTTAATCTTAGCAACAAATAGAATAATCAATCTGACTAATGGAGAACGAGAGAGATTTGCGAATCTTTTTGCGCTGATGAAAAAATAGGGTGTACTTATACGATGTTCTTTCTTTGTTCGGAATACTAAGCTTTGGATTGAATTGATGTTATTACAGGCTGAAACAAAAGTCCATAATTAATTCTGGCGATTATCAGAGATTTAATCGAATCATGTTTTGTGTGCTATTCGACCTATCGATCGACGGCCCATCGACGGTAGAATGGATCAGTCGATGTCGATCGATATTTTCAATTACACCAATTGATCGACGTCGATCGATGCCGTCGATTCGTGTCAGAATGGAATAGTCGAAGTTGATCGATAGTTTCTGTTACACCAATTTCCATCACACCAATCGATCGACAGCATTTGATCGACGGTCGAACGACGGTAGGATCGAACAGTCAACGTCGATCGACAGTTTCTATTGCAACAATCGATCGACATCGATCGATCGGTGGAGTATCACCCTAAAGTGCCGTGACGACAGACGTGAGACTTCTGTGACACAGAAATCCAGGTATTACCTCACACAGGGACCTACGGAATTTGTATATTCAATAAATATTTGTCTTAACATAAACATTTGTCGTACGTCAAAAACTGCCACTAAGACGTATAGGTAATTGTGTTATTGTTAACTGTTATTCTTTATTTATTTACAATAATTATTGGTGCAATTACAGCCAAAGCCAGGTCGACACAAATATACAAAATTACAACATACATATAATTGGATATTAGCTTTCATTCTGTATCTTTGCTCTTTGTAATTTGTTTATATATGTGCTGTTGATGTTCCAAATAAAAATAGTAAAATAAATGACAATGGGGCCAATTCTCTGGGGCACACTCACTAAAATTACTTGACAATTATTAGCTCCGACGCTCTTATGCCATATATTCCATTTTCGAACTCACTTTTGAATTAGTTCATCAGTACATTAAAATAATTCAAAAATATGTTCGAAAATGGAATCTATGGCGATCGCATAAGAGCTGTCGGACCTAATATTGTCAAGTAATTTTATTGAGTGTAACCTAGAGAATCGGCCACATTGTCACTTACCTACCTAATACTTTTTGGGTGCCAAAGGATATTAGCCCTGGGTATGTGGTACCCTTAGCGAATAGATAAGTCAATCCCAATCCAATCTTCCTGCTTCGAAGTGTAGCAAAAAACTACTCTATCAAAAAAGGCGACAGAAATGTCATAATTTCCGGTCGACCTCTGACCGAGGGTGCGTTCGGGTCTTAACCGCGTTCAGATTATTACACAAGGTGTAAACGAATTAACGCAAAACGAGAAACTTATTTGTAAGGGACATCATTCCGAGCAACTTTCATCATGAAACCGATTTGATCAGAGCAACTTTATTTTTCACTTCTCCATACAAATCAGCTGATCCATTCAGGCCAAAATGTACTGGGAAGTGAAAAATCAAGTTGCTCTAATCGATTCGGTTTCATAATGAAAGTTGCTCGGAATAATGTCCCTAACAAAGCAGTTTATCATTTTGCGTTAATTCATTTACACCTTGTATTTGTTATATATTTTTTTCATTTAAGATATGTTAGGTAGGTTCTTGACGAGAATGAGGCCAGTAGACATTAGGGGCAATTTAGGAGGTGTCAAAACCACTAAACAAAGGCACTACACAGTTCTTCTTACGCGGTTACCATACCACAGATTTAATTTTCACACACAATTTGAATTAGTCTGCTCAGTTTAGTTTGTGTCACCTCCCAAATCGCAGGCACTATCCAAACGGCAGCCGGCAGGCTCAATATTAATATCATGAGATTTATTTCTCTGCCCACAATCTCGTGGTGGCAAATAAATCATGATGCTAGGCCAGGATTTTCCTTTAGTTGACGGCCGTCACGGTAGGGTGAGATATACTGACCATAAGCCCCGATGAAGGCCCGATCGACCAGAATTGCTTTACGGGGTGTGATGTACACTGTACATTGTGATGTACAGGTGTGTTTTATTGTATTTATTGACCGAGCGAAACGAGGCGAGCGAGTGTCTCCGTCTCAGCCTCGAAAAAAATGTGGTAATGAAGAAAATGCACTCGGAATTGTTTCTAGTTTTACTTTATTCATCCAACGTTCTCACACACCCTCTCACACACACTCACTCACACTCATACGACACATAGAGAGGTTCACCCACTACCTTATAATTTTTCTTTTTAAATAATTGTTTTTACAATTTAAGTAGTTTCAGCAAGTTTATATAAAAAAACTGTTATTTCTGTTTGATCAGTGTAAATTAGCAAATCATATTTTATGGAAGTGCACTGCAGCCTGAAATACAGGTATATACCTAGCTCAGGCTCAGATGCTCCAATTTATTTTTTATCACACCTGCTCTGAAAATACATACTAATTATACCAATTAGAGGGAAGAAACGCCTTTATCCCGCCCTTCAAATCCTTTCATCCCAAGGTATGGAAGTTTGTATGAAAATCTTTCCGACCCAAGGGTGGGAAGTATGTATGAAATTCCATTACATACCCGGTTTTTTTATTTTTATTTGTCAGCAGTCATACTGCAAAGAGACTAGTCTACTAATTAAATTTCAAGTAAATTGTTACTGGCCACATACAGTTTTTTTTTTACCAGTTACCAACCTCCTTGGTGCATACAGAAAATTAAAAACGAAATTATTTTTGTATATAAAACGCGCGGAATCACGGAAGAAGTGGCTGCATGACCTTATGATCTTAGCCTACTCCAGAAACGGGCGAATAAAAAAAGGAAAAGCCCGCGCATTTTCGCAAAAACTTCGATTGATTTAGCATTTATTTCTATGCATTTATGTCTATTATTGTCTATAATTTTCCTCGTAGGTGTAATAAAAAGCACTATACATACCTCAGGATAAAGTACAGTTCCATACCTCAAATGGTTTGCGCCCCTCGCAAGCTCGTGGCGCAAATGCCATAATCTCGGTATGGAACTGTCACTTTCTTCCCTCTGAAGTAATGTACTATTTTAGCTATGTACCTAATAATGTAACCATTTTCTGACCGTGTTTTTTTGGTAAATAAATATTATTAAATATGTCGGCGGCCGATCGTAGAATTGGGCACATCATGATGTGCACAAACGTGAAATGTCATGAAACGATAAAATCTCTAAAGGCAAACACTGCGGTAGCTTAGGTGAAGACTTACGTTTGAAAACATCGTGAGGAAAGCATGGAGTATTGAATAACTGCTAAAATTGGGCACTGTGCCTCTGCCTCCCCGTATGGGAAAAGGCGTGACGCTATGTTGTTGTTGTTGTTGTTGTCATGCCCGGGTGCAACCGGGGGAAATGAAAATGAAAAATGATAAATGAAAAGATTTATTTCTAACAACAATAAATATTTTCATTTTTCATTTTATTTTATTTATTTATTTATTTATTCATTCAGGAAGCCAACAGCATTTATCATTACAAAATGTTAATTCAATAACTTATGAGATAAAGCCAATTACAGGTTTCCATCGATTGCATTTATAGATTATAATTATTCATTTATTTTTATAAATTAAATACTTAGTTACTTATATTTTTACTTAATATATGTGTTATTTAAACAATTTTTTATTAAACCATTTTGCTACATTACAAGGAAATGAAAATGTTCCCACGCCCTGGTGTGGTGATATTGATAAATAAACGCACGTATATAAACATTTCCAGTCCTTTTTTGTTTCACCTGTGTATATGTAGTGACTATTGAAATTGCTTTGGTGGTGTTTCGTCTTGGTTCGATATTGATGGGCTGGATTACTGATGGTAATAATAATAATTGTTGTTCTGTTTCAAGAAATTGATTCCAGATGTCGAACTTAAAGTTGTCGGTTCAGTTACTTACCTTGAGTTACACAAAAGGATTATGAAATTTAAAGTGGTCACTTAACTAATTTATTCGCGAAAATCTCATAGGATTATCATTTGTTTCTATGCTAACCCCTAAGTTTTTGAGACGCTGATCAAAGGTTACGATTAGCTAATAGAGCGATTAACTAATCTCAGCCAATCGTGTGCCGCCATCAGCCAGTCGTGACCTGTGATCAGCGTCTCAGGGGTTAGGATATGATTTTCAAAGTTTTCGTGCAACTCGAGAGTTTAGTTTTAGTTTAGTGTTTTGACATCCCAAATCGCGCCCCAAATTGCTACCCCAAAAGGTACGTTGAGCAAAATTAAAGAGAGCACCAAGGTTCAAGTTACGCAGCACCTCTCTCGAATTGCTCCTCAGAAGATGGCAAGCCCAGGAATTAGAAGGGATTATATATGCGATGTGCCACAGTCAGCTCATTGCGTCTTAAGGTATTCCTACTACAGGCAACTAAAATTGCGCGATTCCAAGCAACTATACATATTTTTAACCAACTTCAAGAATTTATCAACAGAGGTTACAGGGTTATCAATTCGGTTGAGTGTTATATTTTTTATGTGTGTTACCATGAAACTGGTATTATTTATATCAATTTCAGAAAATATTTCTCTATTTAAAAGGGAAGCTCAATAGTTTGGTCCCATTTTTTGGAAATCAGGAATCGGTCCAGCAGTTTAGTTTCTATATGAAAAATCTGTGAAGTTTAATTTGTTTTTACCTTTTTCGTCACTTTGTGATGTTTATAGTCATTGTCACGAGATGAATACTGGCTGTTAGAATCGTATTCTATTCGTTCATAAATGTATTGTACCTGTAATACGTGTAAGATTTACTTTACGCTAGTTTGCGTGTATGTACATGTATTACGATATTTGCATACCGAGAGGGAGGAGGCAAAAGGTCAGGAAGTCGGTTTTTTTAAGTTTTTAACTTTTTGAATTATAAAATGTTTATCTTGTTATCGTGCATTCTAATGTGATACTTATACTTACATTTTAGTTTCCATGTTAAGAGCAATATGGATCCGTGCGCGGTCCGAAATACACGATTTGAATTGAATTGAATTAAATTAAGTCACGCCGGTCACGGCTACATCAACCCATTTACGGCAACAAATGGCAACATAAAGCAACTACAGCTAGAGATACCGCAACACCATATTTTGTGGCATTACCAATATATGGAGCAATTGCAAGAAATATTGCGGAAACAATAAATATATTCCAGCTTGGACGGATTAAGATAAAATTTAAATGCAAAAGTTTAAAATTTTGAAAGAAATTTTTCTTACAACTTTTCTTTTTTTTTACAACGTGGATAATAATAAGATAACTGCTAAGTTTTTTTTTTCTCTTTTACTTGCTTATTGTATCTTCTGTGGATATCTGTTACCGGCTTAATTTTTGTATTTACTATCTACCATTGTAACTCGTTTATTTTATATGCTGTTGATGTCCCAAATAAAAAAATAAATAAATAAATAAACAATCGCTCCAGTAGCTGGGCAATTTGTTGCTCGATTTTTTTCCCGTGTGAGCGTAGCTTTACTTTTCTTTCTCTGGCCTCGTCCGATATGACGCGATAAGGAAAGGTTTAGTGTTGCCTATTTGGAGGATTGTCGAATAGGCTTTCTCTGAGTGTTGAGTTTATTTACCGTTGGCTCGTCTTTGCCACAAATGCAACCTGAGCAGTTCGCTGAAAAGCTTCTTCGTCATCGGAGTGGATTTTTCCTCCTATATTTAGATCTCTTAGGAGGATCGTTTGCGCACGAGCTTCCATACAAAAAGCGAAAACGTTTTCAACCATTTAAACCTTATCCGATTTTGCGAAAATAATTGAAATTTTAAATGAAATAGAATTACTTGTCTAAGTTTTTTTGCATTATTGTTTGTAATGCGAGTAGGACTCGCGCACCAAGGGTTCCGATCACACTTGGAGAGCGTAACACGTGTAATTAGATTTCCACATAAAAAAGTAAAGTATGATGTCATCTATATAAACCAAATTGAATATGTTTGTAGATAGACAGAAATTTGCAGTTTTCAGATTTTTCAATTTACTTGTGCTATAAGGCCTACGTGTTGTAGGTCTACGGGAAGTGCCCTTTAGGTTTTGGCAACAATTTTACAGTATAAACGGTCGTACCGTTCGATTGCGTTGACCTAGAAGGTTGGTATTTTCACAGCTATATGCGAATATAGATTTTAACAATTGATATAAATTTTGAACTTGATACGTCCACGCGTTCCTGATATAAAAGGTCTTGACACACAGACGGACAGACGGACAGATGGACAGACGGACAGACGGACAGACGGACAGACGGACAGGCCGACAGACGGACAGACGGACGGACGGACAAAAAAGTGATCCTTTAAAGGCTCCTTTTTTTCCTTTTAAGGATCGGAACCCTAAAAATATATACGAAATATGCGATTAAGAAAAAATTCAATTTACCTCCATTATTTGTAAATCGGTCTACCCAGAAATCTGTCAATTCGGATCAGACCCACATCAAAACAGCAACCATTGTTATGAATATCGAAACGTCGGACAGCCAACAGTCGGACCAGTGATTTGTTTTTGGTTTTGACCCAAGAAAGTGACAAGAATCTTGACGATCCAGGGATACCCTTTGATATACAGACCTTTGAATCCGAAAAGGCATGACTATTGAGGACGATTTACATCAAACGAGCGACTGCTTATTCTATTCGTACTTGTTAAGTGTACTGTAAGCGTTTGGAATCCCGGCATGTACCAATAAGTTATTTAATTTATCTTAAGTAACTAAGTACTTTATACTTTATTGCACAAAAACAGAATACAGACACTTAATAATGAAAAAAACATGTACAAAGGCGAGCTTATCTCTAATAAGAGATCTCTTCCAGCAAACCTAGGATGGACAGGATTAATTAACAAAAGATAGACCTACATATGTGCACAACGATAAATATTAAATTAATAGACTACTTACCAATAAGTACATACATACATAAAAACCATACATAATATTTAAAAAAATGAAATATATATATATATATATATATATATATATATATATATATATATATATGTGTGTATAAAATACATAAATAATGTAAACTTAAGTACATAGGTTCATTTATCGGATGTTCCGTGTTTCGGATGTAACGTTAAAATTAAAGCTGAAATTGAAAAATACCTTATTAGCACACATTATATAGAACAGATAATAGATTACAGCGTCATAGTTAGTACTAATAGGACCCGGGTCAGCAACGTTATGCTATAGGTCACGGCTACTATCGCTACCTAACTACCTGAGCGAGAGTGGTGGAATAAGGCTCAATCTAACTCGTATCCGGGTAAAGGCCTGTGTCCTTTGGTGGGGACATTAATAGGCAATTTTTACCTACTTTACCGAAACTATTGTAAACATACATATATATCATTATTTCGTGTATCTTTCTGCATTTGTTTTGATTATAAGAAATAGCTATGGTTTCGTTTACGCTAAAATATTAACAGAGAATACTCTTGCTCTAACTCTATTTTCGTTGCTACATTAGAAACCTCTGATCAGTATTTATCAGACAATAAGTCCGATTACCTCTACCTTTAAAAATAATAGTCAGTAAGCTGATTTGTACGGAGAAGTGAAAAAAAAATTGCTCACAGTTTTTTTAGTATGATGTCCTTAGTATCCTCTTAAAATTTATCTTCGCTTTTCCATAACATCTTATTGGATATTTAAATTTACTTTTATAAGATCATACAATTCTTATTGTTTATTTTTCTCCGGAAACCAATATTTCCTTGAAGCGACTCCCACTTCCGTTTATACTCGTTCAATCCTTCTTAGTTCAAAGCTTTTATGATGGACGGTAAGTTGTGTACATTTCTCAGAATACAAAGGTAGGCTTTGTTTACAATTCACTTTACATCTTTGCTACTTATAGCAATCGCAATGAAAACCATATGGTACTTTCAGTTGACCTACAATCACGAAAGGCAAAAGCAAGGCCTTCTTATACCAGAAGTAAAGGGAAAAATCTCAAAACTGTAAAATGTCTTTCTGCATTTTTCTTGTGTAGTTATTTGGTTTACATAAGACATCATACTTTTATTTTTATGTAGAAACCTAATTTATCCAGTTACGTGGTAACAATCTACAAAGTGTGATCGGAACCCATGGTGCGCGAGTCGCGCAAGATACCTGTAATTACCCCAGTTACGAGATAACAATCTAAGACGTGTGATCGGAATCCGCTGATCATGAGCGAGCCCTACTCGTACTTGTCCGTTTATTTTGTAACATAAGAGTTACTAGAACTTCTTGAAAGGCTCTGGAGAATCAAAGTAGATGAAACAAATAAACCCACTTAAAACGAAAGCACCAGAGCGTTAGAAACACGTGTCTCGCTTGTGACAAAACTCCCTCACAGGGACTCTACTAACTGGTAGTAACCTAATAAAGTACTCCCCTGCCTCCACTCCTAACACCTTTATGATATTTGGTCCAAATTACACTCCTATTTTCCTGGTATGTAAGAGGAATCATTTTCTTTTGCGCGAAATGTTGGAAGTATAAAAATTTTCTGGGAACTGGCACTTGAGTAGGTTGATTAAGATGTTTTATTTTTAGTGGGAGTAGTGAAGACGAGGTAGGTACGTAGAAATGTATAAACGTTATATATGCGTACGCTAAGATTATATATGTTGAGACAATTAACTAATATCTGTGTTGAAACCAACCGTGAAGCATCATTGAAAGAAGAAATCATAAGGCAAACCTCGGTAGCTTAGATGAAGACTAAACGGGGCGAGCGCAGTGAATCTCAGAATAGTTTTCGTGTAAGTTCGATATTTATAACACAAAAGCACCACGAAGTGCTCAATAATACTTAAAATGCATGTTGTAATGAAAAAAAAACTATTCATGGAATGACTGGCCAGATCGTTTTATATCCCATTAAGCCATTATGTTTTCTCACAACTTACTAAGTATGGCATACAAACAAAAGTATAACATGAAATATTGTTTGTTTACCTTGGAACCCACCTATCCGCAAAACTTTCATAACTGTCTTTCACTTCTGCTATAGTTTGGCACTTTGTTCGCCCCGACTCGCCGGAAAAATAATGGCAACAATCTTGGTACTTTCTACACCCTGTGTAAGCAATATTTCTTGACGTAGCTTGTCTTTAATTCTGCTCAACAAACTCAAGGTAGATCACGCTATGAATAATGATTATAGAATGTTAAAGACAAATTGGGTTGAATCAATTACTAGTTGTGACTGTAATTTAAATTCAGTCTGTCACGATTTCATATTATAAGCACGTTTGGGGCTGTCTAAGGCTGATTAGGCCTTTATTACTGGCTTTGGGATGTATTTTTTATTCTTCATTAAATAAATAAAAACATTCGAATTAATCATGATTAAAATAATAAATCTTAGAGAAGGTCGGAAAGATTTCAATTTCTAAAAATAATATCTCAATTTATTATTTGTCTTTTATATTTTTTACTTCTATATAGTCACTAAATATTTACTTCTTCTTCTTGTCGAGCCGACGGTCATCATACAAGGGCAGCCCAAAATGCCGCAACCGCGATAGCTCGCTCGTTAGCCCTGTAATTGTTTACATACTCCACAATTTCTATTGACGGCTACCATCTCCTCGTCGTTGTCGGGCACGCGGGACACCCAGTCAAATAAGCTTTTTGAGACGTTGTCCCTCAAATTGCGTTATTATCAACATCATCAAAGTTTCGTCTTTTCAGTTGGAATTCGTCTTGATCCACATGGTAGGGTAGAGGCGCATAGGTACAAGAAAGATGCATTTATAAGCGATAGAGACAGAGATGAGCTGGTACCAAGAAACTGTCTGTATCGTCGGACAGCAAGCCATAACAAAATTATATAGTAAGTACTAAAAGAAGTATTCAGATGAAGCGGCACAGTTAGCTCTCAGGAATAACACGTGATCCAAAATAGGGCATTAGTTTTGGGGCAAAATAATAAAAGAATTGGAAACTCGGGTTTCAGAAAACGTTTATTTTACTGGTTTTTGAAATCACCTCGTTGGTTTTGAGTGTACAAGTGTGTTGTAGTTTATGGACAGAGCACCGTCCCAGAGTGAGTACAGTCCGAAATAAATGTCAATAGGCAAACTAAATTAAAAATTAGATTTTTCAATGATGGACAATTAATGAACGACATACGTAATACGTATACGCTGCTGGTTGCACAGGTCCAAGTTAAATGGCGTGTACATGAGGCTGCCTTTACTCGACAAGGAGTTCCCTGAGATGCTGATGATAATGAATTCTGTGATACAATAAGGAAAATAGTTTTGTTAATTTTTATGCTAAGGAATCATAGAAACATAGTACATTTTAAAGTAAAACTTCTCCATCTTATCACAATGTTCCAAAGCTCCACTACAAAACAATAGCCGGACACAATTTACGGCCACCGGAAGCCTTCGTAAACCCAGAAAACGGCGAGCCAACAGTTTGCACGCTATTAAAGTTTAAAAGTGCTAAATAACTTTCCGAGCCGACAGTACAACTCCGAAGGAAGTTCGACGCTGGTCACGTTTTATTACTAGAATTTAAAATTGGGTCGGGAACGTGAGATGGGAGAAACAAATAGAGGAATCTTGTTTTGACACGAATGAAACGGCGGCTATGAGAGGCCCTCGCCTTCTTAGACCACACCTATTTTAGGTGCAGCATGGCATACAGACTTGCGCTAGTACTAGAAAGCACAACAGAAAGCACAACTCTGCAAAAAATGCTAGACATTAAATAAAGACTACTGCGTGTTATTTTTATTGACATACATATTTGGGTTTTCTATCAAAACACGCAGTGCTGCTTAATATGTCACGTTGCCATTTACTTGCCAAGCTGTAGGTACCTAGTAAAATTGTCTTGTTATTTATGAGCTATTTTAAATGCTAGAGTTAAATTATTTTCTTAATAATAAAGTCAAGCTCCAGCTCTAATAGCTGATTATAAGCTCTAATACTTACATGTATTATTATTATATAATCCATGAAATAAAATACACCGTGAATCCGTTGCTATATTTCAAAAGAAGCAAGACAAATTAGCTTTTATCGCACGATAATCTAACCGATGACACAAACAAATTGGTCGGTAGAGCGGCGTCAATTTCAAAGATTTGATAAATTCACAAAACTGGCATTAATCTTGATAATGTGAGAATCTTATTTATCTTCCACTGTGAAACGTGTTTATTTTATACCTACTTTAGATATCAATAACGGCCGTTTTTCCTCAATCTGCAGACAGATCGGCGTGGACAGACGACGACGCACACGCTCCGTCGCCTCTCCGCGCTCGCCCCGCGTCCGCTAAGCCGCGCTCTCACCGCCTTGCACCGATTTGTGTCTTATTGCTCATTAATAAGTCTCTTATTATCGCACCCGCCCCGCGCCCGCTACGAGCATTAAGACACAAATCGGTGCAAGGCGGTGAGAGCGAGGCTTAGCGGCGAAGCGGGCGCGGAGCGGCGACGGAGCGGGCGCGTCATCGTTTGGGTCAATTTTGACATAATTTCCATGGCGTAACTCTCAAATCTACTCTAGTAATGTGAAAATCATGGATAGTTATGAATGGACGTGTCGTGTATGGAATGGACGTAAGACGTTCATAATTACGTCATCGTACATAGGTTGCGTATGCGAACGTTTGTTGAATACAACAAACGTGTGGCGAGCCGCATTCCCCCGCAGGCGCAGTCAATTGGATATACTACAGGGTGTAACAAAAAGGTGTAGTCATATTTTAGGGGGTTGTTAGGGACATCATTCTGAGCAACTTTCACTATGAAACCGATTTGTTCAGAGCAACTTTAATTTTCATACAAATCAGCTGACCACCCGGACCAAAACATATGGAGCAATGAAAAATAAAATTTCTCTGATCAAATCGATTTCATAGTAAAAGTTGCTCAGAATGGCCTCCCTAACAACCCCCTAAAATATGACTACACCCTTTTGTTACAGCCTGTGTAGTCTCTGACTCCACTAAACTCTGACGCTGAATTTGGAGTTTTCTAACAAAACCCTTAGTATTATAATATCAACGTTGTCAGCTTAATTGACTCCGTGCGACTTGCAACACAGGAAACCACTAGTTACTTCCTTAATTCACCTTTAAATACTCGGAGGAAACTTTCAACGGAGCAACTATCTATAGAGTGGCCTTAATTGGATAAGTATACTGGAGCGAAGCCGGTCATCAAGAGCTAATGAGATAGTTTGTGAAGAAAGTTATTAACGCCCTTATTAATAAAAAGGGGCCAAGTGTGATTCAAACTCGCCCATGAAGGGTTCCGTAGTAGCAAGTGATTATAAGACTGGATGTTTGTGTTGTATCTTTGTGTTTCATAGTGTATGAATGACAAAGTTATCTAAGTTGTGGGCTTAGGGATGGAGCAAAGAAGGGCAAAAAAGAACACACCTTCTACAACAAAGAGAAATCAAACGACAGCACGTTTCTTAAATTCTGTATCGGCCTGTAGCGCTTGCTATCAAAACGGTCATACAATTATACTTATATTCAAAGAAACTTGTTGTATGTAAAGTTCTCGAACGAAAGATAATAAAAATAATTTCTCAATTTCTTTATTGCACACAAACAGTTACAATAAGACAGTAAAAAACATAGAAAACGTATACAAAGGCGAGCTTATCTGGTGCAGTAGTCGGGCGTCTAATAAACGTGGTCCCACGAATTATCCGCCATATCTATTCTATCCTTTATTACAGATAGCAAAAACCGCATGCATATTCCGGCACCAGAAATGCACAGCACAAGTTCAACTGACTCGAAATTCCGCCCAAAACTTGTGCAGTAATATCAATTAGTTGGACCGTAATTATTTGAAGGCATACTAACTGGGGCCCCCTATTCTGCTCATGGATTGTATATCACTGTCGGGCAGGTGACAATGGCCGTCCATTTTTGGCAGGTAAGTAAACCTACCCAAATATTTATATTGAATTGGGCATTCGCGTTCTTTTTAACCGACTTCCCAAAGGAGGAGGTTTACAATTCGTCCGGATGTTTTTTTTTTAATGAATGTGCCCCGATAGCGCCTAGACGGATGGACCGATTTGGAAAATTATTCTTTTGTTTGCAAGGGTTTACCTTCCCATTAGTCTCATTGATACCAAGGCAGGATCTGATGATGGGATCCTGGAGAAATCGAGGGAACTCTTCAAATATTATAGGCAGACCTATAGTGATTTTTGTGTTTTTCATAATAACTCGTGCAAATGCACATGGTAAGCATAATATTGTGATGCGGAACTGCTGATGAAGACCACATATGGCCACCAGAACTGCTCAATACTAGGTACAAATACAATGCGTGGCTGACGGGCAGGCAACGCATAGCCTAAACCGGTGGACCTAGAGCCATGAAACTTTGTACAGAGGTTCCTTAGTAGCGTGGGGTAGCATTGAGATGGGATTTGACAAAATGGGGGGGGGGATAAGGGGTTACAGTTTGTATTAAACTCAATCTAATCAAATAGGGTTTGTGGAATTCGGTTTTTTCTAAAGTTTACTTTTTGTTTCAAGTATTAGTTTGAGTCTTTCATATTCATTCACATTATTATTTCATAAACTTACGAATAATTCTAGAATCTGGTAAAATGCTGTTTTATGATGTTCGCAAGTTCGAAGATTTTAAGTATTAAAATAAACGGATTGATGGGACCACGTCCTACATATGAAAGAAAACATCAACTACAACAACACAGAACGACGAAAATTAGTTTTAGAAAAAGCCTAGTAATTGAACTGAAGGAATTTCACAAGCGCCTGATAAAATATCTTGCCACTGTCACTCCATGGTCCCACTATCTGAAATTGGAATGGAAGCCACATTGCGTTGGTTCGTTGCACCGAGCAGATGGCAGCACTGTCTCTATATTCGTTTAGCCCGTGACTGTTCGCTTAATCGTATGAACTGGGCCACGCAACATATCCGTATGGGGAACTAACTTAACTATCCAACGGCGAAATTCGGTTGTTTCCGAAATGGTTCGATTCCATTCGATGCGGTTTATTTTCGGTAAGTTTTGGGTTTTATTACCCCTGGTGCTGGTATTTTCTGTCTAATATGCTTTTCCATTTATAACAGAGCAGGTTTTTGAAGCCTTGAATCGATATCGTTAGAAAAACTTTCGAACTTGACAGTGATATGTATATAAGTAAAACATGCAGTAGGGACTAGTCTTCCAGCGTGGCCAGGATACACACAAACTTCAGGAGTGGCTTCTGTGTCAAAATTTAATTTGCAATACTAAAGTGGTAACAGGAGTTGCAATAACAAAGTGGTAACAGGAATGGACCTTTAACGGCGGGCATTAAATAAAATTAGTCTCGCTTTGTTGAAACATTTACTTTGTACCAAACCAACCTTAATATGGACGAACCGTAAATTCAAGTATGTATTTAATTGTCGAATGTAGGTTTAATGGTTAACTGCGAGGAATCCTTTGGGACTCACGTGATTAAATTAGTTTAATCAAAACTAAAATTTTAAGTTGAATCACTTTAACCTGGTAACCTTCTGTATACAAAACCGGGCGTATTTCCAACAAAATGTAAGTTAAAGAATTGTTTTGTATTGCGAAGTTTTTCAACCTCAATTTAATAGTTACTCAGGCAATTGCTCAAGATAAAATCGTTCTGATAAAATGGGTTTCATGACAGTAATCGTAACAGTTGGTATGGTGTAAAATTAATCAAGATGTGGACACTATACAATACACTATGAACCATAGAATAATACAAGACGCAGTATTTACTAATACTAACTATGTAAAATTGTAGCCCAGTCAAGTATATATCTCCTATAATATGGATACGTACATACGTACACGTACATGGATAAGTATGTTCGATGTTAGATAGGTAGTTTGGATTATTATTTGCAAACGTATGTATAGTAATGTTTATATATGAAAGCAATAAATAAATACAGAAAGATAATAACAACTTATATCTTAGCGAATACAAAGAGGGACCGGAAACGTTATGATTTCTCTCACATTCGTCGGTCTATGATGTTTATGATAACTGCTTTCATATGCTTCCGAAGAAAAGCCATATAATACAGAACAATCGATCAACATTGTTCTGCGAGTTCCGTGTTTGAGAAACCTTTCGCTCGCCTTTTGTCTTTTTGTCGAAAGAAACAGACAGACGAGAATCTTCAGGAACAATGGAAATTGCGCCCATTTCTAGTTCTTCTATCATTATCTACACAATTTGGTATGTCTATGTAGTTCAGAGGCAATCAGAACTTAGACATTCATCCCTAACTTATTTTTAGACGAAATTAAATAAAAAAATAAAAAGGGTTAAAGCCAAGCTAGGCAAGTCTAACTGAGGAACATACTGTGTCATTTTTATAGTGATTAAATAAATGAAATAAAAAGAAAGAAGAAGTGTTTATTTGCAACATAAAATGAACATAGTATGTAATCTAAACTCATTAAATAACAAGAACACAAATTCAGATGCGGTGTAACATTGTAAAATAAAACATTGTGACAGACAGGTTTTCTGTCAAATTCAGGAGACCTAAAATAACGTTTATGGGAAAGCAAAGTCACGCTGACACTTGTGATAAACAAGCTAGTGAAAAAACATACAGTTATAATACTCGTCATTCGATTTGTGTTTTGCTAAAGGCTTTTTTTGCCTAAGGCGCCGTCTTAATATGTTACCTACAATTTTCGAGTGATGAAGCTCAAAGGTGGGAAATTAAACGTAGTAAACCCATCGACTTTTGGCTCATTTCATATAATTCCTGATGACATTATGATCTTTTCAAACACAAAATTTTAAGGAAAGGGACTATTTTATAACATATATTTTTTCTGGATTCAGAAAGTGTCTCAATCTGCTGGAATAACTTTTTTAGTTGGGCATTTGAGCTGGACAATCGCCTTAATAAGATCTCTTTAGTTCAAACGAATGTTTTAAGTTTTGAGACTAGGTCCTTTTTAACCGACTTCACAAAAGGAGGAGGTTTACAATTCGTCCGGATATTTTTTTTATTCAGCTATTACAGGGTTTTGGAGCAACTTTCATTGACAGCCAAACTGCAACAGCTACAGTCGTCATCAAAAAGAGCAACTTGAGCTGCTCAATAAGAGAGTGCCAATTCGGAAGTAAAACGATGTCTCAACGCTGCTTCGACGCTTTGGCCGCTGGCCAATTTATTTCGCGTCTGCTAAATGATACATGTAACCACGATTCCTATCTCAATGTGATATGCGGGGAACGGAATCGACGAAAGGCCATAAATTTGCAGAATGGATTGCAGTTGGATATTTTCCTTGTCGCTGATAGAAGAAACGGGGGGGAGGGGGGGTAGAAAATGTCCAATAATTTGCAGTCGTCTCGTTCCGCGATCTGTTGACATTACCTTGTTTATTAGTAAGGGGGTAAATTTATTACAGCCAAATCTTAACTTTAAACTAAAATAACAAACCATTAAATAGTTCAAAACCAATTCAAAACTATTACAATATAAAGAGCTCCGTGGTCTATGATTTCATGTTCTCAAGCAGAAGATGCAGGTTCCATTCTGGTGCTGACCTATGTACCAAGAGATAAGTATTTTTTTATATAAAGTCAATAACTATGGGCGTTCTAAAGGTGACGGAAAATATCTTGTGTAAACCTCCACAGATCACGCAACACTTTGCTGAGTCAGAGCCTTTTCTCTGTTTACAATGCATGTTTTTGATTTTGTTTATGTACTAATTGTTTTCCTGTCAAACGTGTATTGTAAAAGTGAATAAAGTTAATATCTATCTATCTATCAAAAGGGCGTGAAATAACAGTAAGCCATATTATTATATTATTATTACATTGTGCCTCTGTTACCGTATAAGATATTTTTGTTGTAATTGGAGGTCATTATCCATTTACGCATGCTCAAAAGCAGTAAGCACGTTCACATCATAAATACGTTGAGTCAGATTTACTAGGCTTTTCTGCGGGATTCTCGAGGAAATTCAATAATAAATATTAGTGGGAGAATGCTTCAAATGGCTGAAATAAGTAAGCGACGCCCGCTTGTATGCCTCTCACGCTCCTTGGCGCGTAATTGAGATTCTTCGCGAGATCGTATACGGGAGGCTGCGATCTACTTCTCTAGACATGAGGGGATAGATTTATTTAATTGTCAGATCGATAAGGCTGGTCTAGTGGGTACAAGCTATGGATACAGGCTTTATCCCTGGAGTACCGTAGCTCGTCGAAATGATGATATAACGACTAGAGCTCGTCTAAGCTGAAATGACGCAATTGGTTTTGTATGACAAGTAAATACAAAACCAAGGAGTGGGGCGCGTCATTTCAGCTTAGACGAGCTCTACTGGTGATCGAGGGGAAAGATATACTTAATGTGCGCGCGACGAAGATGCTAGCAAGGAGGCATTGCCGAGTTTTCATGATACCCGAAACTGGATGGATGGATATAAAAAATGAACTTAAAACAAACATAACAAATGTTAACTCAACTCTTCATCAGTAGGTCAAGTCAAGTTGAAGTAAATTAAGCCCATTAATGGCTCCACTGTGGGGCACAACCAAGATACAAGATACAAGTACGCTGGTTCAGTGCCGGTTGGTGGGTAATGACAATTGCTTTTCAATTGTATCTTAAACTATTAGTATAATGTTATAGTATCAGTGCTTAAACTGACTGACTGTGCCAAAGACATAAAATAATTTATCTTCAGTGGATTAAACAGAGTATTTATCGCAAATGAATCTTCTTATATCTCAAAATGGAGGATTGATTTATCGACTAAACGCGGGCACAACTTATATTTCCTTGTAGACGAAAAGGTAGTTTATATGAATTGTATTTTCTCCCATACAATGGTGCAATGCAAGTTTCTATGCATTTTATGGTACAGCGTCTCGTAAAAGTAAATTCGTATTCTGCGACTTAGTTTACTGCTTAAGGCTTAAATATGTCTGCAGTTCCGATAAATGTATTCTTTGAATAGAAATGGTTCTGAACAAAACGATCTCTCTATTTCTTTAGGTGACCTGACTTTCGATGATAAATTTAAGTAATGTTTAATGGCACAGCACATACATTGGGCCGATTCAATAAAGACAAAGATAAACCTATAATTATAATTTATAATTTCTTTATTGCACACAAAAAATAAGTTAACAAAATAACAGTATGATATAAAGTGTAAAATAGCAAGCTTATCTCTAAAACCCTTGTATTTGAAAGAAATATATCATTATTGAGATGATGAGTGAACCTCAAAAGTTCATTTCCTTCCTATCCTTCCTATGACAGGACACTTTTCTTGTTTATACGGTGTATTTCTTCTAATCTCACACTAGATAATATAATTGAAACAAAAAGTAAACTTTAGAAAAAACCGACTTCCACAAACCCTATTTGTTTAGAGTGAGTTTAATACAAACTGCAACCCCTTATCCCCCCTCCTCCCTTGGGGAATTAATTTTGTCAAATGCCATCTCAGTGCTACCCCACGTTACTAAGGAACTCTGTACAAAGTTTCATGGCTCTAGGTGCACCGGTTTAGGCTATGCGTTGCCTGCCCGTCAGCCACGCATTGTATTTGTACCTAGTATTGAGCAGATCTGGTGGTCACATGTGGTCTGCATCAGCAGTTCCGCATCACAATATTATGCTTACCGTGAATAAATGCACGAGTTATTTCTAAAAACACAAAAATCACTATAGGTCTGCCTATAATATTTAAAGAGTTCCCTCGATTTCTTCAGGATCCCATCATCAGATCCTGACCTGGTGTCAATGGGACCAATGGGAAGGCAAACTCTTTCAAACAAAAAAATAATTTTCCAAATCGGTCTATCCGTCTAGGCGCTATCGGGGCACAAACATAAAAATAAAAAATAAATAAAAAAAAAACATCCGGATGAATTGTAAACCTCCTCCTTTGGGAAGTCGTTTAAAAATACTATCGTCAGTAGTATATAAAAAGTGACGCCATAAGGCTAGGCCAAACCAACGCGTTTAATTCGCGACCGCGGTGGCGTGCACGGTGGCGGTTACTGCGCGTGCAAAAGTTGTATACACTGTCGCGTTTGTTCTTGCGTTCACCAGGCTGGAGTCACGTCATTAACTACAATTCTCTCTGATACAGATAGTGAAATTGAAGAAGTTTTACTTCTGTCTGCTCTCATTGAAGACAGAAGTAAAATTCGTCCTATTTCGTCCCACACCTGGTACTTTTTTCTATTAGTTCTATAATCAGAATGAGACGTATCATACAACAATGGGTATTTGTGAACCTCATTTATAATTCCTTTCGGTTCCACCATACTTTAAAAACTAAAAAACACAGTTTTTCTCAACAAAAATAGCTGCGTGCAGCGTACAAACGTAGCAAGCGCGATCTGATCGCCACCGTTGCGTGCAGACGCTGCACCGGATGCGCCGCGGCCAAACAGAGGACGCCTCGATGTGAACACGTCGCTACAAGTTCGAACGTAACAACTGATCGCCACCGTGCACGCCACCCCGGACGCGAGCTGAACGCGTTGGTTTGGCCTTAGCTTTACACAAACCCGGTTTTCTTTCCGTTTGGGATTCGGATGGCCTCTCGTTTATGCAGCACGATCTTGACCAGTCGGTTGATAAACAGGCTTTATTCACAAGTTATTTAAAAAAACATCCATTTAGTGTAAACGTTAATAAAAATCGCCGGCTCTCAATTCAATTCAATATCAATTTGTTGAATTTAGTGTTTACACGGCACCTGAGACATCACTGATTTGATTAGGTACCATATAAGCACAGATTAGGTACCTTATCAGAAACTAATCAGCCTTGGTTGGAGATTGAACTACGGCCTCAGTACCTAACGCCCATATCCGCTTATGCCTAACTTTGGTCCTGCAATATCAGATCCCTTACTCACCGTATTGGAAATCATCTGGAATTGTAGCTCCGTCTGGAACATTCACAGATCACCCCCCACATCGGACATTTGAAGTGAATATTACGCCATCAAAGACTCTTCGCTTTATGTAGGAATCTTCAAACTAGCATAGATTTACAGTTCCCGTTACGCAAAAAGACACTGAGCGACAGGGATGGGATCTGTTTGCGATGGCTACAGTTACGCCCGGAATAATTATAAATACGTAATACACATGCCATCCTTATCACTCAGTGTCTCCGCGTAAACTATATCCGATATAATTCACAAAATTAAAAACTTAAAAAAACCGACTTCGATACCTATTACTCAAACCTCGCTGCTCGCGTTGCGAATGTCGTCTAAAAACACGAAAATGGGCCTACAACATCTGTATTCTGGCGTATAAGACACATACTACACAATATGGACTATATTGGTCCCTTAGGTCAGCCCACAGTCACAGAAAGGAAACAATACGATATTTAGTTTACCGGTGGTTTACCGTTAATTTAATACGTTATGACATTATACATTTTAGGTATTTTCATGTTGTAATCAAACTACTTCCCGATTCCTTATTTTGCGAAAATGGGACCAAACTTATGTGTAAACCTTTTAAAAAAAAGAAATCGGTTAATAAATAGTACTAGTTTCGTTGTAACACACATTAAACATAATAATGATAAAAAAAACATACAACCAAATTGAGAACCCCCTCCTTTTTTGAAATCGATTAAAAAATACTTGAATTGAAGAATCATAACAATAATAATTCGGATACACGTCAATTAAGTAATAAGAATAGTCAGTAAGTATATGCTATGACTTATGATAATGATATTAATTAGGTAGTCATTAATTTAATGATACATATAAGTACATAGGTACCAAAGAAGGGAAGGTACAATAGAATTTCATTATTCATTATTTATTATTTACTAAATGTCATATAAATTTATTCATCAAATATGTCAGAATTATAATATGACCTACCACGGCAATTATTCCTTTGCCCCTACACTTTGCTTCCCGGAATACTTCCTTCGCGTTGTCATATATCCTTGCTTGAGTCATATATTCTGATTGCTTTTACTGAGAAAATCATATATTAGTTTAGTATTCTTGGCAGTGCCGAAAAAGTTTTGCCATTTGACGAAAAGTTATTAATAATATTTTGTATTTAATTATAACAGGACTCCACTCGAGACATTAGCACAAGAGTTGAATGTAATCTTCACTAAAGTCTTAAGTTTAGGAAGAATTCAAATTGTTAATTTAGTTTCAAGTTTTTGAACAAACTGTTTCTAGACTGTTATTCCCATAAACAAAAGTTATAATAACTCCACTAATACAATAAACTTAAATCTACAAACTAAGACGAAAACTTTATCTTATTTGATGTGTCGTTTTATTGTTTGGAGCTTATGAGCTTACAACTTTGCTTGAACAAGTTTTCAGGTGATTTGATGTCTAGAACTTCCAAGATTCGTATAAGATGTCATATGGCATATATGCGCAGAGCACATTATTGTAAAGATGAAAGTTTCAAGAAGTCCCGATATGCTCTATGTCACTTTATCTGACATCTACAAAATGTACTGTGCTACATGTACTGTGCTACATGGATGTTTTGTGCTACATGTACCTACTGTGCTACATGGATGTTTTGTGCTACATGTACTGTGCTACATGGATGTTTTGTGCTACATGTACTGTGCTACATGGATGTTTTGTGCTACATGTACTGTGCTACATGGATGTTTTGTGCTACATGTACTGTGCTACATGGATGTTTTGTGCTACATGTACTGTGCTATATGGATGTTTTGTGCTACATGTACTGTGCTACATGGATGTTTTGTGCTACATGTACTGTGCTACATGGATGTTTTGTGCTACATGTACTGTGCTACATGGATGTTTTGTGCTACATGTACTGTGCTACATGGATGTTTTGTGCTTCATGTACTGTGCTACATGGATGTTTTGGCTCGAGGCCAAGGGTCGGAACTAACGCAATCAGTCCAATCAATCAATCGATCAATGTTGCAGTGGCGCCTCCCTGTCAGTGTCATCTAAGTGCCAAAACATCCATGTAGCACTGCTGAGGAAGAATGAAACTCTTTTACTCCATGGATTTGAGTTATATTGGCGTACGGTGACAGGTGAAACTGACGATTTTTGGCAGGATCATTGCATGAGGTTGCGTAGAAGTGCCCCCCTGTAAAAGCCCCCCTATAAACGTCACTCACACGCCAAAAGATTGTTGGACGAGTTTACATAGAAAGAAAGAAAGAAGAAACATTAATTACAAAGAGAGTGAACACACTTAATTAGACAAGTATAAACAAGAACAGGAAGTAATAAAACACACAATATCATTCATTCATTCATTCATTCATTCATTCAATCAATCATTCATTCATTCATTCACTCATACACTTTGTATAGACGTGATGACGTCGTGGTGTGCCACTGTCATTATAAAAGGCGCCTGACTCAGCATTATGCTGAAGGCCAGGCTTTCAGCGCTGATTTTCAGTCACCAAGTGTTGTCCCGCGAGTGTCACATCAGGCTGCGATAACTATATTTTTTTATTTATTGAATAACTAATTTAACCCTCTCGTCGACACATCTTAACTATCTATTGTTCGTTTGTTCGCCCGGTGTGCTTCTGAGAGAGAACCAGTCACTTTGTATTGCTGATGGCAATCTAGCATACAAATAACAGGCTATTACAATGTTTAGCAGGCTATCTAATGCCTTTAATAAACCTTTAGCTTAAGTATTCCAAGCTATTCTAACCTTATATTGTATAATTAGGATCAGTAACTATTTATGCTCGTTTAGTAAACGGATGGCATTCGAGTATCTTCGAATTGTGGCCTAACTACTCACAATTATTACAAGAGAAACATAGAGATTAGAATTTTGTGAAACCGGCCCTCACCTTCACCTACTTACGTAGTTCCAATTCGGAACACCCGCAATGCAGCTAGCGTAGCATTTTGGCGTAGTAGCTCGTAACGCCCGCCGTCTCGTAGCACTCTCGTAACGCATCATTATTCTATCACACACCATGGCTCGGTATAGTTCCATTGTACCCATTACCTCTGCCCCCATTCAGTGAGGACAGAGGAGATGGGGACAACGGGATTGAAAGTTAAATATTTTATTACAATATTGTTGTCCAAAAATCATGGGGACAGAGGCAATGGGGACAACGGGACTACACTATTGGTCGGTTTGTTCGCATAGAGACAGATTCTCAAAAAGACAGATTCGCAGGACAAATTCTCAAAAAGACAGATTCGCAAAAAAATAGTGGGAGTAAACGTCCTAGAGTGATTCCCACTAGAGTAATACTTATATTTTTTAGGATTGTTCCTAGGTATCCTTAGATCGAAATTCACACAATTGGTACCAGGGCAACAGATAATTACAGGAGGTTAATTGCTAATATTCAAAAGGAAAATTCAAAATATATATGTTTATTTAAACATTAGGACTTGGGATTAGGAGTATCATACCAGGAAGTATTCTCCGATTACTACACAAAATTAAATAAAAATTATTTACTTACTTTAACTTTACTCCCACTAGTTACATTGATAGAACTAATGGGTCATAAACTATATATAGATAGAACTAATGGGTCGCTGCAACCATTCGAAATCGCGTGGCTTCTTTGATGCGCAGAACCCGCGACAGTCCCAACAGCATCTTGAGGGTGTTAAGTGCCAGGACGGACAGCTCGTTTTTGAGGCACCATTGTATGGTACACATTAATTAATAATAAAATAAATGTAAATAGTTAGCAAGTAAGTAAAATGTATGGATTTTTTATCTGAAATAAAGTATTAATAATAATAATAAATATTTATTACTATTCCCAGTAGTTATATTATTCCAAATGAACTAGTGGGAAAAAAGTCCCATTTTTCCAGAATGAAGGGATTAATGAACTTACTTCATATCCATTCAGATTAGTAGGATCTATTGCGATTCTATCGACACTGCTTTAGGATTCCGTGTCCAATCAGTTTATCAATAAACTAGCTTATTTTTTGTACTTATTTGTACTCTATCTTTTTGCGAATCTGTTTTTTTGAGAATCTGTCTTTTTGAGAATCTGTCCTTATGCTTTGGTCGTCATCGTCGTCTTCCTGTCCTTATAATAAACGTTTCTTTCTTTCTTCTTTCTTTCAATGTTTCGAGGCTGCCTGGATGCAGAATCGATACTCAAGTTTAGTAGACACTCAAAGTAATGCTGTCACTCTCTCTTGCTATGGAAATTAAACATAAACATAAACATTCACATATGGGCACATACATTGCTTCCGGCCCCACACTAGGATACCCTGTGTAATATCAGCGTTGCAGGACTTGCTGCAAGTCCTGTAGCACATGCTAAGTCAGAACCCATTCGCTGTTACGGTACACACCACATGGGGAATTTGGTCATATTTGTTTATTTAAAAAAAAAACCGTGTACAACCATGATTTGTTAATTTTTAGTAATTTAATCTCTGTGTGTACCTCTTTACCTATATGGCCATGGGCTTGCGTTGTGTATAATAACAGTAAATAAATGGATATTCTATTCTATTCTATTCTGTGTCGTGGGAAGCAGAAACAGCGACATCACATACATGTAAAATTCCAAGAACAGGTTTTTTTTATTATTATGTTATCGGTCGTTTTATGTATCGTCGGTATGATATTAATGTGTATTTGTAATGTAGTGTCAACTCTTATGGTCTCTACTCACGATGCAACCTGGCTTGCAATCTGTCGCTGCAACTCATAGCAGGCAGGTTGCCTTTCAACTGCTAGAGAAGGACAGAACAAGAAGATAGACAGAGAAATACAAGTGGCAGCAACAAATCGCGAGACAGATTGCATCGTGAGTAGAGTCCATTACTTACTACTTATTCAAATGGGTCTTAAAACACAGGTTTATTAAACTTAGTTTAAGGTGACAAACGCCAATGTTTCTTTCAACTGTATATTACTTTGGAGAATAAATTTCATTTTCATTATCATTTTCGATTCTACGATTAGACTGTGTGATAGAAGATAATTAGGCCGAATGAATAATGAAAAGTGTGACAGAATAATAACAAATTTTTTAAAAGATTGTTCATAAAGAACATTTTCCTTCAAATATTAGAATGTTACTTATGGCAGGGTACATTTAGTTTGTAAAAACAAAACTTTGTGGTATTTTCTTTATTATTTCACTCACAGTTTATGCAAATAACAATCCTTCATTATAAACTATTACATACATTTTGTCATCAACTCTGTATAACACGTTTCATGTTGCATTTCTACTTTCATAAATTAAGAAAACTAAATATGACTACGAAAAATTGTCTCATTGGCATTTTAATTGTAGTGAAAATACTATATTGATTATAAAGTTAATACTGAATTATTAGAAGTTGGCAACATACAGTCAATATAATGAATAAACTTTAAATTATTTATATATATATTAAAAGTTTCAAAACTATAAGCTTTGCTTTTAATAACACCAAAATTAACTATTTATTTATTTACATTTAGGCCAAGATTTACAATGTAAGAAATGCTATATAAATACACAAACCTTATCTACCTATATTAATTTGGCATTTAAAAAATTATCGCTTATAAACTAACAAAGATAGATAGATTTATAAAACAAATAATTTTCATCTAACTTATTTAGTGACTAGTTGCTCAAGATATTATTATTTACATAAACTCAGATTACATCCTGGTCTTAACTTAATAAGAAATTAAATAAATTCTATGAAGATTCGGGTATACAGGCTTTATAATTAGTGTTTTTTAATGGAGCAGTTGCAAACATATTTGATTCATCAACGTCCTCAACTAATACATCATTTTTTAACTTGGTTAAGCTAGGAAAGCTTTACACATAGATGCTTCACATCCAGCGTAAAATATCTCTGATTAATATTGTAGTACCTAAAATTATTTTAAACCATGGACAGTATTGACATCACCAAAAATAAAGGCACGCTTACACGAGCAACTAAAATTGCGCAATTCAAAGCAACTTTGATGTGACTGAGGCTACATCAAGCAATTTACGACAATGGCAACAATCTATTGTAACTTGAGATATGGCACCACGAAACAAAAAATGAAGCAATTTGAAACAATATCGGTGTAGTCCCGTTGTCCCCCACTTCCATGTCCCCCACTTTTTTTGGACATCGAAATTCTTAATTTAAAGTTAATTAAATAACTATTTAAGTAAATTAATTTAAAGTTAATTAAATAAATTTTCATTAATTTAAAGTTAATTTATAAAAAGTGAATTATTTTATTACAATTTCGATGTCCAAACAAAGTGATTCAAGTAACGGGACTACACGACAATTTCATATTTATATTCATTTTATTTGTAAATATGTACACGAGGGGTGTTACAGGCGGAGGTGTTAATAAAGTAAAGTACATGCATCCAGGGGCCTAATGCTGCTCTGAGAATTTCACTTATATTTCATTACTATTTCATTACTATTCCATTGCAAACACCCAAAATGGCGTCATTTGGTATTCTCCTAAATTATTATCCTCCTTGATTGGGTGTTTGCAATGGAATAGTAATAAGTATAAGTGAAATTCTCAGAGCAGCATTAGGGCCCTTAAAGGGTATCACAATGTTTGCTTGAATCTAAATAAAACTTTTCAAAAGTAGGCAACATTTCAATTAAAAAATAAAAAATATCTTGTATTCTTAATTATTGTAACTCTGAGATCTCCTTTATGATGATTGCCGTAATTTGTTGGAATTACAGTTGGCGGGAAATTATTGTTCAAAAAACTGCCCTTGTAAGCGTACCTTAATATTTTAATATTACATGCAATCATGCCAATCATCCCACTATCAATAAAGACAAAGGTTAACCTGTCCAGTGGTGACTAACTCAAAATGGTACCTAGCTCAAAAGAAAGGAAATTAAATGTCTCAGGCGTAACAAATCTACCAAAGAGTCCACAAATGTAATCAATCCTTTCAATGAAATTCCATTTCTTACCATTTTCCTTATTCGCTAACTCATACCGACCGAAAGTTGTTGGAAAGTGACAGTTCTTTTACAAAAAACACCTATCAACAAGACAAACACACGCCTTTAAGAACTTGAAATATGTTTTCTTTCCTTCATCCCGCCCCTACCAGTAGTAACATGGGTAATAAATATTCCCCCGTGGTACTACCAGAGCTGTTGGTAGTACCACGGGTAAAAAAAAATACCGTGGTACTACCTGGTAGGACCACTGGTAGTACCAAGGGGGATGAAGGTTTTCTTTGACATAAGATGGAACAATGGAACATGCCTGACAAGCATCTTGTGGGCTAGGTGAAGAAGTAAACCTACCAACGATATTTTTAACGCGCCAGTTCTACGGAACTTAATGCAATAAACTTGTCATCACACTTACTTATAAGAATAAGAATAAGAATAAGAATAAGAATATATTTATTTAGAAGGCAAGACTTAAAGCTAGGTTTATTATAAGTTATCGTTTGTACAAATACAATTTATACAGGAGTTAGACTGCGGCCCCACACTAGGCTGAGCCTGTATCGTGGGTGCCATGGTATGCTTAGCAGAGTGGGAAATGTTGTGCGTAATTTACAACCAAAAAAAAAAAAGTTAAGATAGGTACTTAGAAACATTTAAAAAATTCAAAATATACACATTTAAAATATTATACACTTTTAAAATATACACAGCGCAATATTAGTAGACTTTCATTCCTCATTGGCCATCAAGCTTTCGTTTCACATGTCACCGCGCGCCAAAGGATAAATATAGCTCTCCAACGATCATTTGGCTTGCGGAGACAGGTGGAACTAATACTTTTTGACGGTTTCGTTGCATTAAGTTGCGTAGAACTGGCGCGCCCCTGTAAAGGTAAGACCGCACTAGGCGGAACTGCACCGCAGCGGAACTGAGCGACACGACGCGACAAAATATTCTTTCAAGGCAAACATATGGAGCAAACCGCACTACGCGGCAACGGAACTGCACTGCAGCGGAACTGCGCGGCAAAGTTGGGCAACTAGGCAAAACTGACGCTACCTCACGCCCCCGCCCCTCTCTCCTCTTTCTATCTCTTTCGTTCTTTGTTCAAATGGCGGGTGAAACTGTCGCGTCGCTGCAGTTCAAGTGCGGTTTACCAAAAAATGACGCGCCGTGTCGCGCAGTTCCGCTGCAGTGCAGTTCCGCCTAGTGCGGTCTTACCTTAAACGTCACTCACGCGTCAAAATATCGTTAGAACGGCATTGTTCGAAGTAACTGGGGCCCTACCGCGCAGCCGCTGTCGGCATCGGCTTCGTGTTTGACCTGCCGTATTATCATAATGATAAAGTTCATTCTTGCGCGTTTAAACACCATGCCGATGCCGACAGCGGTTGCGCGGCAGGGGGACTGACTAAGAAGAAATATCAAAACGAACTCAACGTCATGACTTTTGAATATTTCACAGTTGGTATCGTGATAACGGGTTTCAGTTAATATCATTGAAGTTACGTTTCATTGAGGCTTGTGTCTATCGATTCTGTCACTCCCACGGCTTGGCTTGAACATTGCTTCTGTGCTTCACCGGCCTTTGGAACTAAAACCAGCTGCTCAAGATCACCCTGTAAGTGAAAATATCGTTTAACGGATCGTAATTTTTTTGAAAGATTTATCTCTGAATTTACATTTCCAAACGCAATGTTTGGAAATGTCATTGAAAGATTCGAATGAATTATATCGCTAGTTGACAATTTGTCATTCTAAAACTGCAATTACATTCCGAGTCGCCATACCTGTCGGAAATACAAAATCGAACGAAGATTATTTAATCTTTGTATTCACTTTATGATTTAGTGGTAGCTTGAATAGCAAGATTTAGGATTTTTCTGCTTATTACTCATTTTTCAGTAAGAGCAGAGCATAGCGTCCTGCGCCTAGGTCGACTTGCACCAGACGTAGAAATACAGTTTAAACACAAATTAAGTACAACACATTCATATTGCTTAGTCAAAGGCAGGGCAAGATTACTGCCTGTCATCCAGATTCTAAAATATCTATTTATTTATTTATTTATTTATTTATAACAAGGCACATCAACAATGCAAACACTTACATTAAAATAAACAATATTCATATCTATCTAGTAGCTATCAAAAGTCTGGTGCGAATCTTGAGTTACCACGGTTTTTTTTACTTCATAATTACAGCAAAACTCGGAAACATCCAGACACACTTGTTTCACTTCCCAGGTGGGATAAAAGTGTTAAGAGCAGGGATCTCCGTAAAAGATATTAAAAACGGGATTTGAAAATGCCCGCGTTGCCATAACAAAGATTTTTATCTGAAAAAAGAGCGGGACTTTTCATTACTCGAGTGTCCAATTCCATTTGCTGAGAGGGAAAAGTATTTCTGAGAGCAGTTATTAAACGCGAGGCTCCTGGGAGACAATTGGAGCGGCCTCTCTGTAAAACAACTGGCGATCCATCACAAAAAGGTTGGGATTAGCAAGTATGGGCTGGATCGGTGGTACGGGGTTCTGTGGTGGATTGAATATTGTTTAGGGTATCGTTGAGAGACTGGCTAACCCGCGCTGAGCTAAGCGTGGTGGAGTAGGCTCAATCTTACTCGTATCCGGGTATAGGCATGTGTCACTTGGTGGGTATGGTATTAATGGGCTACATTTATTTTTAGTTCTATAAATCTATTCTGTTTCATTCTAACAATCTCCACGTGGCTAAAAAAATATCCTATGAGGATACTGAGGCCCTTCTACATATAGTTTCTTAAAACTTCCCAAATTTCGTCCGCCAATCCCTACATACTAAATTTTAATTCATTTTGTGTACCTTACTGAAAATTCATATAGTCTCATACCCCTGGTAACTAAACTCAATGAAAAGTTCATACATTCTTACATAACCCACTTCCCTCATTCTCTCCCAATTCTCTTCCCCACACACCCACACTTACACTACACATATCTCATTCATTACCCATTTCATAAATTACTCTTTAGATGGTGTTTTTAGGGTTCCGTAGAGAAACAAGGAACCCTTATAGTTTCGTCAAGTCTGTCTGTCCGTCCGTCCGGCCGTCCGTCCGTATGTCGCAGCAACTTTATATTAATATAAATTTGTTCAAAAATTCAACGACCAAATAATGGAAGAGCCCTGCCTCCTGAAATACAGGTGATAAACCTAGATTAGGAGACTGGGATCCATACAACTGTGCCTAACTTTTTACCTGAATAAATTATGAATTATTATTAGTATTAGTTATTAAATGTTAAAAGATTTATCGACAGGCACCAAGGTTAAGAATAGCTAAAAAAAGCCTGACGTTAGAAAAATAGACGTTAAATTAATAATGTATAGTTTTATATCAGAATACGATATTTTACAGGAAACTAACACATTTTAATAACGCTTTGTCGCTCACGCGTTAATATCGGACTCGCCTTGAACACAATTTTCACAAAGGAAATAATACAGATCCGCCCACAGTGTTATAATATAGGATGGGGAAATCGGATTTACCTTTTCTATCCAATACACTGCTAGTTGTTATTAGAATTATGACGCACAAGCTTATTGCTCCTTACGTCAAGGCATGTGTACTGCCATGAGCATTATGTAGGTACTCAGAAATAGATCCATGTTTTATCAAAAAAAACACCATTGTATGGCACTGGCAGGCCATTCGCGTTTAATGGAGCATTAAAATTTAAAGATCGTTTCTATAACTGACTGTCAGTTTATCAAAATGCGCAACGCCCAGTGGTGAAACCAAACGCCTTTGACATCTGTCATCCTAGCTGTCACTCTGCATCGGCTATCTTTCTGTAAAACCTCGTGTTCCACATCATCATTCTTTTGAATACAACCTACCTACGTGAAATACAGTCCGATCTTTTATTGAAGACCACACCAGGATCCCTACTCTACGAGGAAGGACTGGTCCCAACACCCAGCGCTGTAAGTCAAAGATTCATCACAGAACCCTGATTCAGCAATCACGAAACAGCGATGCGCAAATCCGTCTCGAAACCAGCACTCCCTTTTATTCCCTAAGCAAGCCTATCTCGAAGTATTACGATCTACGAGTCCTACCCAAATATTTACGTAGGCCCTTTTTTATGCGTCCCCTACGATTTTATTTAATAAGGTACTTACTGAGAAGAGATAGCCAATAATGAGGTCCGCGTCCCTCGGTGTGTCCAACGCGTCCTTCTCAAGGACATCGGTGCGGAGCCAGCGGCAGTCTACGAAGGCTCGGACTGTATTGTCGTCATGGACGCTGTGGACAAAATAAACAGTAAAGTACATAAAAAAAACTGAAAAATATTTTCTTAGTATACAGGTTGTAACAGAAGGGTCTAGTTATATTTTAGGGAGTTGTTAGGGAGACTATTCTGAGCAACTTTCACTATGAAACTGATTTGATCAGAGCAAGTTTAATTTTCATTGCTCCATACATTTTCGTCCGGGTGGTCAGCTGATTTGTATAGAGAACTGAAAATTAAAGTTGCTCTGATCAAATCGGTTTCATAGTGAAAGTTGCTCAGAATGATGTCCCTAACAACCCCCTAAAATATGACTACACCTTTCTGTTACACCCTGTATGTTTAATAATGATACATGTATTAGTAGACATTTAGGGCGGCATAAGGTCCCAGTTCCCACTGTTGCTTTTAACTTACATTTATTACATGTATATGTATTTTTTAATTTATTTTTCATTATTTTACATGTTTTAATTTTATATTATGTATAAAATGTAAAAAAGTGAAGTAAAATCATCTATTTGCCTTCGAAGTATCTACACAAACAAGTTAATATATAGAGAAAAGAAACACGTTTCTAATTTATTTTATTGTCTAGAGAATAATAGCGGATCCCAAACGAGGCAGAGCCTGTCCTGTGGGTCCCTTGACTACAGTAGAAATTGTCAATTTGAGATTATGATTGACATGGCTGGTACCTACACAAATGCTTATTGTATGTAAGTCGAAAGGTTTTGTTCTATTGTTTTGAGTGCTTTGGTCTTGTTTTACGATGGTACGGAACCCTTCGTGTGCGAGTCCGACCAGCACTTGACCGTATTTTTCTGAGCTAGCATGTTGAAATTAAAAAAGAACTCTATGCAATGTAACTCTGTAGCTCGATAAACTAAAATAGGTAGTCGGGTGCAGAAGTTTTAACAACTCACTCGAATCATCGGATATATTTCTGCCCGAGACAATTACTTCACAACAATAAAGCACAATGGAAATAACAGAGTCTAAAATGGAATTTAGGAAATACTTTGTGTAATAATTGTGAAATTCACAGCGAGAACAGAAATTATTTCACAATTTCGTCACACAAGGTGAAATTCTCCGTTTAATTACTTATTACTATTAGACAGTTTTTAAACAAGCCCAGATTGAAGTCTGAAGGAGGGTAGAACTTTATTAATTAAAAACTCTGGACTTGATTGACATTCTTTTTTTTATGTTATTCCATTTTGTAGAGCTTCGAGCTTAATAAAGAGCATTGAAATAGAATTTGAAATCAGAGATTTTTTGTTTTAAATGCCTACTATGTTTGAAATATTTGGCAAAGAATTTCAAACGGTAGGACCCGGGATGCCCCGGGTGTGCATTTAAAGCATATTTTTTTATCAGTCTCATAATAATACGACTCATGTATTATATGTCGCAGGATTATAATAAAATCAGGGTTTAGATCAAAAACCTAGGCTTTTGTTCAAGCACCGGAAGAAGAGAAAATTGTTAGGTACTTAATTAATATTATCATAAACCTAAACGGGTTTTGATCAAAGACCTAAACTCGTTCAGGTTAAGATAAAATGTAAGCTCGCAACGCAATCGACTGGTAGATTTATTTAGACCTATATAGTTGGTACTTCAGTTGGTATTTCAAAAGACTGAAATAGACTGGCTCTCTCGAAACTCTATCCAGATATCTGATACTACATTTAACAAAATTGAATGAAGGCCTTCTCTTTATTACGACATTTACAGTCATACAGTCTTGACTAGTACGGAGGGTACTACACTACTCACTACCACTCTTGGAGGAACGCGGCCTTGCTCAAAGCTACCACTACAACAACTCACCTAATATTGTATTATACAAATGCCTTGTTTTTTTTTATGAATTATTGTTGGTGTTAGAGTATGTAAAGTTTTTTGAAACAAGTAAAATTTTCTATTTCTATTTCTATTTACTGTGGTCCTGCGCCTGACCGGAAAAACAAATTAATAAACATCAAAATCACCCTGAACATATTTTGTTAAGTAGTGGCTATAAAAAACATACCTGATAGCAATCTGATGCCACCGAAAGTCGTACAGCGGCACCGCAAGGTAAATAGACCTGGAAGTGCCTTCCCCAGCATGCACCAGCCTGGCGGCTCCACGTCCCGTCAGCTCTAGGGACAGGAACGAGCCAGTTCTGCGGCGCGAGCGAAGGGAGAACAGGGTTCCTTGGCCGTAGCCGCCGCTCTGTGGAAAGATCATAGAGTTTGCATCCTCCTTTCTGCCTTGGGGGGAAAGATAAAGCATTTAGTAATTTGTTTCTTCTCGCGCAGGAGATAAAGGTTAAAATCTTGAAACCTGAACATGTACCAATGAGATAGGTAATACATTTATCGGATGTTCGGTGTTTCGGATGACACTGGGCTACTATCGCTTATCAATAATAAAATAAATTTATCTCATCGGGGTTTTTAACTGTGAAATGACTATGTTTCACAATCATTCGCAATTCAGGTATAAAAGTTTCAGAATATTTTTGCAGCTCATTTTCACGCGCCTTTAAATGTACACTCACAATGAAGTTTTTAATTAAATAAGCTCGCAATTTAAGTTTTTTAATTTAATTTTTTTGATTACAAATCTGAAAAAAACACTCGCTGCTTGAGTCGCACTAATTAAAAAAATGTTAATAAGGTTTCAGTACCTAAACACCTAACTTTATACGAGGGCAAACATTTAAATATCTAGTACTTTTCTGATACGACCTTAGAAAAACACTGGAACACAGTTTGTACCTAATGAACTCATTTTCATACAGGTTGTTATAAAATGGCTAAAATACAAAGGATATGGCTAAACAAGCATAATAGGATTTTATTAATTCATGAATTACTGCGTCTCTATATTTATGAAGAACTTCTAGTACGTGTAGGTAACCTCGCTCCCCGTCTATGATGTAACGCTTTCGCAATGCAGGAAATTATAGACTTCATTTTCAGAATTGTGAATATCTGACAAGTTCCAGAATCTTTTTAAAAGTAAAATAATGATATTCAGCCATTCAGTATAATTGTACGGCTAGGTTTTTAGTCTGTACGTTGCTGGGGCACTAGTCCATACCCGATTTAGCCATGTCCTTTTCCATTCGAACACTACGTTAAACTATCACGTTATACTATCACCCTGTATCCTTCGCCCACGCAGACACCACTTTGCAAAGACGTCTTTCACAGCATTAAACCTGAGTTCTGACTGAAATCGGATTTTACTTTCACCTTTTCGTCACACGCTGTACAAAACTGACTCCATCTTGTCTCTCTCAAGTTTCTATTCTGAATTTCAGATTACTTCCTTCGTTCGAGGACATATTGAGCTATTTACTCCAACGCTCAGTAAATACCTCCTTAAAAGACTGTGCTTGGGTTCCATTTTCAGTCAGGGTTGCTAGTAAAAAATAAATCAGTCGTGAGTGCCGTTCTCTCATTGTTCAGATAGCTTTTATCTGTCTGTTTATCTGGGGTTTTTGACATTTCACACGTACAAATAAGTGTCAAAAAAAAGTTATCTGACTGTTTATTCATCTCTTAAAATACTGGCCCTAAGTCGATTGTTATGTAAAAATTAACCCAAAGGATCCCTAACATACATTTCAAAATAATAGAAGCTGCCTACGTCATTCATGTCTAGGAGGGTGACCTTCTGTGTTATTACGCAGTATATTTTACCATGGACAAAATTATGAATAATAAAGTGAAATCGTTTATTTCAGGCTTGGTACACAGAATTATACTATATATTCTTCTAAACTAGACAAAATTTTCCATGATTGAAACAAAAAGGAAACTTAAAAACAACCGACTTCCACAAAACCTATTTAATTTTTGAGTTTAATACAAACCATAACCCCCTATTTCCCCCCCCCCCCCTGGGGAATTAATTTTGTCACATTCCCATCTCAGTGCTACCCTACGCTACATGGAACCTCTGTACAAAGTTTCATGGCTCTAGGTCCACCGGTTTAGGCTATGCGTTGCTCGTCAGCCACGCATAGAAGATTGTATTTGTACCTAGTATTGAGCAGTTCTAGTGGCCATGTCATCATCAGTTCCGCATCACAATACCATGAGTAAAAGCACGAGTTATTACGAAAAACACAAAAATCACTATAGGTCTGCTTATAATATTTGAAGAGTTCCCTCGATATCTCCAGGATCCCATCATCATTTCCTGACCTGGTGTTGGTACCAATGAGAAGGTAAACCTTTTCAAACAAAATAATAATTTTCCAAATCAGTATATACGTCTAGGCGCAATCGGGGCAATACATTATTTTTTTTCAAAAACGACAGAGCATTGTACCCCTAATCCCAAAACAGAATTTGACAACCCTAGGTTCAGTCCTCATAAATTGGTAATTTTATCGAAGGTTCGTTTCGTACAGTTGCGTTGCCGACGCACGTAAAATGTAACCTATTCTCGCGACATAAAGCCTTTGATAGCTCCGCTATGTTGAATTTCAACTTGGGCGCGATCGTACGCCATTGAATGTCTTACAGTCTCTGAGTCGGTACGGGAACGGAGTGCTCAATAATTTATTGTCAGTTAGTCGCGATTTTGGTGCACGCGACCCGTTTGAATGTTTCATCGAGTTTGGTTCGATTGGCCGTTTGAAAATGACAGATGTTTGTTGGAAAATTCGGAGAATTCATTCTAAAAATATGACGTACACAACACAAGTCTTCCATCGATCTTTTGACGTACGAATGAAGTTCACAGGAAAGCGCCGCTTCTAAAATTAATGAAATGAACCTGTCACCGCAAGCCGAAAGAACATGGGAAAGCTGTACCACAGAAGAGTTAATAGTACTCCCAGAACGGCCACTCCCTTCCCCGCGCTGATTCAGATACCGCACCCCACCCCTGGCGTCAAAGGATTGGTTAAATAATCAATAGACAGGGCTGAACGCCTGGCGAGTGACGACGCGTATACTTAATATCGCTGCATTTGCCGCGCCACCAGCCCTAGCAAAGTTTACGCACACATTTGCACGTATACAAACATCACTTGGTTATGTAGTAGTAATAGGTGATTATTTTACGAGCGTTCTATGGAGTGTCCGTAGCTCGTAAGTACCTACCGCTCAAATAAGCGACATACTCCGATACTACAAATGACATTGAGGTACTTGCAGGGAGCACTTATCCAGTGGAGAGCGCATAGATACATTTTCCTTTGAAATACAACTCACCAATTTACGGGCGGCGGGGGAGACGAGGTAAGAGAGCTGTGATTGGTCAGCTGCTGCGTAACTGTCTGGCGGCCCGTCTCATCGTACGTAGGTTGCGTATGTGAACGTTTCGCGTTTCGCGAGCCGCATTCCCTCGCAGGCGCAGTCAATTGGATATATAGTCTCTGGGTACTTGAATGCTGTTTTTTTAATATGCAATTACTTTTAAGGTTCAAAATGTAAAGGATCGTTTTGCTGTCCGTCTGTTACCTTTTTCTCAGGAACGCGTCGACATTGACAGCAATTCCGTATATAATATATTTATTGCACATAAAAGACAAAACACAAAAAGATACAGAGAAGGAATGTACAAAGGCAAGCTTATCTCTAAAAAAGAGACATCTTCCAGCAAACCCATGATTGACAGAGAATATTAAAATACAGAACAGGTAAGCCCATGTGCTCAAATGAGGCAATGCCTATGTGCAATTGAAACACGTACATATTCTAAGGTTCCTTGAAGCTGTGAAAACCCATACGATTGGTGTGTCAATATGGGACTTCAACGTTGCAAAAGCTTTTCGAACATATTTAAGGCCTGCACCTGACACATGGTAATTACTGTAGGGCCAGAAGCATGTATGTACATTAATGTTAATTATACTGTAGGGCCAGAAGCAAGTATGTACATTAATGTTAATTATACTTTAGGGTCAGAAGCAAGTATGTACATTAATGTTAATTATACTGTAGGGCCAGAAGCATGTATGTACATTAATGTTAATTATACTGTAGGGCCAGAAGCAAGTATGTACATTAATGTTAATTATACTGTAGGGCCAGAAGCAAGTATGTACATTAATGTTAATTATACTGTAGGGTCAGAAGCAAGTATGTACATTAATGTTAATTATACTGTAGGGCCAGAAGCATGTATGTACATTAATGTTAATTATACTGTAGGGCCAGAAGCAAGTATGTACATTAATGTTAATTATACTGTAGGGCCAGAAGCAAGTATGTACATTAATGTTAATTATACTGTAGGGCCAGAAGCATGTATGTACATTAATGTTAATTATACTGTAGGGCCAGAAGCAAGTATGTACATTAATGTTAATTCACCTCCATCAATCCGCACTAATCCAGCTTGTTGAAATATGTCTCAATCTTACACGTGTACACATAAGGCCCGTGTCCTTCGGTAGGATTAACATTGGGCTACAGGGGAGCAATTCTATGGCTATCGAGATCTTCTCCATGGTTGAAAGATCCATTCGAGATACCGAATATCTCCATCAAAAATAAAATAAATCTAATTTCACGACCCGCCTTACAACCAACCGAGATATCTCGACCCATTTTCGAACTAAATAAACATGAAACGAGATTTTTCCGCCTGAGATATGCGGTGTCAAAATCGTTATCTCGACTATGGAGATAATATCGAAGCGCGAGAATTGGGAGCCTGTGGCATGATTCTCGCACCTTCGATATACGGACATCGAGCCCTATATTGACAGATTTCCATACAAAATCACTCAATATAGGTGCAGATGTCGTATATCGAATGTGCGAGAATCATGCCACTGTTCTTACTCACCTCCGGCCTAAGCCGAACCGAGACGAACAGCGTGAACTCCCGCGGAAACGTCCGACTGTCCGCGAACAGTTCCGAAGACGCGATCCAAATGTACGAGTTCGGGCGCAACGTGTACGCATGCGGGCGGTCGGCGACGCGGCCCCAGCGCGCCTGCGCAGGGTGGAAGTTGCGCCGCGCGCCCGGACCCAGCGGGTTCACTGCGCCTGCGGAGCCAAAGGGTTAAATCAGTATGTTAGTGAAATGTTTCAATATTGTGATGGCGTTTACGCTAATCCAAAAAGTAATGGGGTTTAAAAAATCGCTGTAAAGGTTTGAAAAAAGACACTCTTATACAAAAGACATCAACGACCGCGTGCGCTTTGATTTGACATATTATGTACTTAATTTGCACAAAAAAATTATACTTGCTGAAAAATTCATTGCAAATTCATATTTCTCTAACAAATGAACAGTATTCGCATGTTAAAAAACTAGCAAAGACAGCTGTGTGTTACGAATAGTAGCTCAGACATTCCTGACTTTAATATGAGCAGTTGGAACGTTGATATAGGTAGTAGAAGATGTGATGCCGCATGCATATCCTTATAACCCCGCTCCTTTTCCGGGGGTGACTCTGAGGTATCGCGACTTTGAAAGTTATGCCATGGTATTCCTAATACATGACCTATGAGGGAAAAAGACAGCTCTATCTGATCATAGAAATTAAGACGTTTATATCAAACACAGACCAAACCAGACATAATAATATACTTTTCATTAAAATTACTAAATAGTTATAAATCAAATTTTTCAAATACAATTTGATTGTTAATTTAATTGTTTGATTGTTACACTTGATAATTTAATTGTTTGTTTGCTAGCACTGTATTAACAAAGTTACTGGTTCCGCTACTTTCATACACCATGTATGTAACCAGGTGCATTCATGAGTTTGTAATTCTGGTATTGAAAGAAAATGCAGTCGTCGGCAATGCACTTTGTTTTTACAAATGGTACTAGCTACCTTCCCCTTTCCCAGAGGTGCAACTGTTATCACTTTTAACCAAATATTCAATACTCCATTTTGCGTAGCGAAACTTCAAGGGGATCGGTGTTGTGAGTGGTCAAAAAACAGGTTCGCTAGGTCTACAGCTCACATAGCCACTAACAAAAATCACTGCCAAAAGAGGCTGCCCAGGGCCATAAAGATCCTGACAACCTCCCAGGGCTTTCATATCATCATCATTGATGAAATGAGTATGGTGGGTTGCACTCTTCTAAAGAAAATAGATTTGATCCCTCCCTAGTTCATAGTTCCCTCCTTAGTTCCCAGTTCCCTGTTCCCCTCCCCAGTTCTCTCTCCAGAGCACGCAAAGGTGTTGCACGCACGGCGCTGCTCGGCATGTACTCTGCGGCTACTGTGCTCGGCCGCCGCCGCAACTTTCCTGCCTCTCTTGAGGGAACACAGGAATAGGGGAGAGGGAAATTCTCTAGTTCCATTTCATGTTTCCTCTCTAGTTCCTTCCCATGTTTCCTTCCTAGTTCCCTATCTAGTGCCCTCTCTAGTTCCCACTCTAGTTCTCTCCCCAGTTCCCTCCCCAGTTCTCTCACCAGAGCACGCGAAGGTGTTGCACGCGCGCCGTTGCTCGGCGTGACCCTCGCAGCTGCTATGCGAGCAGTAGCGGCGACGTGTCGCTCGGCCGCCGCCGCAGCTGCGGCTGCAGGCGCCCCACTCGCCCCAGCCGGCCCAGCCTGAGGGAAAGGGGAAAATAACAAATTAAGGGTAGTATTTTAACGAGAGAGAAAAAAAGTTTTATCTAACCTAACCGTATTAACCAGTCAGTAATTAAGTCGCTTAGTTATTTTTTTTATTCGATCGTTTTATAATTCCCCATAAATTAATAAATGCTCGAGATAAGCTCGCTTTTGTGCATGTTTTTTCCAATATTAAGTGTCTGTATTCTGTTTTCTGTGCAATAAAGTATAAAGTATAATGTATAAATGCGAAAGCGACCAGTTTTGTATTTCAAAATAATCAAATTGACCATGAGTCCAAGTTTTTTCTATATCGTCTAAATAAATACTTAATTGAAGATTTTTTTATGACATTAATTAAGTAGAAGTGCAAGCTACCTTATTAAGGTGTATTTTTGCGAAAGTATCCTCCTACCATAGAATAGAATAGAATTGAATAGAATAGAAAGCACATTTATTCAACTGTCACAATACACAAAAAACAGCAATAACAAATTATAAACAGAAACAAGTAGGAAATAAAATATACACAAGACAAAAAGAACAGTAAAAATAAGATCGGGCAGAACGGGGCGCCATGAAGTGTGTACCGCAACAGCGAAACGGCTCCGACTCAGCATGTGCCTATCAAAAACGCATTTCTTCTTATTCTCAAAAATGTGAAAATGGCGCTTGGATCGATATGCATAATTATATCCTTACAGCCAGTCAGTTCTGTTACATAAATGAAACGCAGCCATGTTGAGTGGGAATCTGGCTGACAGACAAGTACCTTGCCGTGTATGACTAGTGACTACATTACTTGGCCGTGTTGTACTTAAATGGTGTTTGAAACCTCGTTTGAACTGTATTTAGTGGCTGTCAAAAGTCTGGTGCAAGTAACACTCACATTACACCTCCATCTCTTTTACACACCACACACACACACTCTCCCTCACACACTCTCTACACTAAGTTAAAATTTTATTGTTACTCTAATTTAACCTTTAATTTTCAATGTTAATTTCAATAATTTTCTTATTTTAATAATTATCATATTTTAATTTATCATTGATGCAACAATTCGGAAATTATTTATACTATTAGATATTGTGGCATTTACTGGTGGGAAGTATCTACTCATCCTATGCCACAGGGCTTGCCCTTTTTTAGGGAGTAGAGATCATCCCTTGTTCTTTACAATGTAAATGACAAGTTTAAATGTATAATTTTTCTGAATAAATTATTATTTCATTCAGTTGCAGAAATTGTCTTATTTTTATTTTATTTTTTAATGCCCGCAAAACGTTAATGGGCGTAATGTCAAAGCATGTGAACTGTCATAATCATTATGTGCTCAGAAATAAGAGCCGTGTTTTATCAAAAATAAACAATATTTTATGAAACTGACAAGGCATTAGCGCTTAATGGGGCATGAACATTTAGCCAGTGAGTGTTACTTTTGACCGCTAAACACAGTTCAAACGCCATTTTACAACACGGCCAAGTACCGTAGTCAAACATGACAAGGTTATTGCCTGCCAACTAGATTCCCACTCAACATGCCTGCATTATTTATACTGCGCGTTTTAACTGAGACGGTTAGGCCGGGACTCCACCAAAGCGGAGATGTGGAATATTTGTATGCGAGATGGAAACAGCTCACATCTCCGCTTCCAACGCGCCATACAAATATTCCACATCTCCGCACATCTCCGCTTTGGTGGAGTCCCGGCCAGTCCCGCTGAGTAACATAGCATTTACATAAAGACACATACGTATGCATTGCTTCTGGTCCTAAACTAAGATACCCTGTGTCGTGGGAGCCACAAACAGCGACATCACAAATATTTCCAAGACATGAACTGAACTGATTACCAAATAAAAACCTTTTGATAGAAAATGATGAACTTCTTAGTTTTGAGAAAATGGGCTACCTATATTGGAATGGGTACATTGATAGTCAAGAAGGAGTACAGTACTATTGGGAATTGTCAAATGTCTGATTACTTCGTGAGATGCATGTGTGATGTGATATATAAATACCCGTCTCTTTCCGAAAAGGCATTTGCGCAGCTGTGTAGGCTAAATACGAAACTGACTACATACTTTTAACATTTATTCATTTATTTAGACATTAAGGTGTCCTTTTCCGTCCACACTTCCGTGGTCTTCTTGAACACACAGTTCCAAGCGAATAGGGATTTCCAAACAAATAAATATTATCCAACGGAACATAATACCAAACAGGAAGCTTTTATTTGCTATCGAGGTTAACCGTCCGACCAAACCTTTAAGCTTAAGCTTCATTGTTAAGCTTTGTTTGTGAACCTTTCTTTTATTTTCACGCTATGTCGCGCAGCTCTCGTAGCATTATCAGCGTAGCAGCGTAGCATTTATTGTCCGTAGCTGCTACGGTGTGGCATCGGAAAAGAACAATCATTTTGTGGCTTCTCCACGTCTCGTAAAGAACCATTTACTTAGTTTGAATTTATTTTTAAGTAAGATAAAATAATAGTCTTATTAAGAAGTGTTTATGTAAGCATAACTTATAGTTTAACCTCAATGAAGAAACATAAAAATAAACATTTAGATAGGCACAGACGCAAAAATTGCATCTGGCCAGTCCTTATCCCATGGATCCAACTCATTGTTTATCTTTTTCTGAACCACGCTTTCTCTTTACAGTTTTTGTTTGCATTGAGTATGGTTATAACGAATGAGAGTAAACTAAAGAGTCATGTACATTTCTAAGCTAGGCATTATACTCCTACTCGTAGGTCGAGTCCGCATAAATACATTGAACAGACTAAGGTCGAAGATGTCGGAAAACGGATAACTAGATTCTAGTGAAGCAGGGCAGGGGGAAGGACATTGGCAAGGCAAAGTGATGACAGGTGGAGTAGATCCCTGACTGAGTGATGACCGAAAGAAGGAAAGAGAAACGTCGCTCGACCGGTAGCCAAATGGGTTGATGCCATTACCAATATTCCGGAGAAGACCTTGATTAGATTCGGCACAAGACCGGAAAAAAGGCTTATAACCAGTGATCGGAGTAGGTAGAGTGATTTGGAGTGAGTGACCTCAAACGTATATATTAACATGGATATGCCTCAGAGATTCCGGGCTTTTTAAATGATTGTTTTTTAGGAATTTCATAATGATCACATGGAATTAGATATGAAGTGCAAATCGAAACGAATCAATATGAGCAAGATTTACAAAATAAAAGCAGCACCATCGGATGCAAAGTTTGCGACTTCGCGACAAATCAGAGTACAGTCTCCAAGATGTGTCATCGTTAACCTGTTTGTGTGAACAATGCTTTTTTTTTCAAGTTACTAAAACACTATTTTAATTCTAATTCGTTTAATCTCGAACCTTCCGAAAAAAAGGCATATCCATGTTATGACTTTCATGACGAAAGTACCAAAAATCACTCTACCTATTCCGATCACTGCACTGAGACAAATTTTGGCTCACAAAGGTCAATTTTAGCGTTGTCGATTTTTTATTGTTTGTGGGACAAAATATTTTGTTAAAGCTCATAAGTTCATTTATCTACAGACGCAATGTTTTTATTGTGAGACTCATTTTTGAGCCACACACAACTTGACTTTTGTCAAATTAAATTTATCTAAACTTTATTGTTACCATGACAGAAAAACTTTGAGAAGCCATTAAAGGAAAACATTGTTAGAGGCTAACAAAGTTTAATGTAAAGAACTTGACAATATCTTTGTTGTTGTGAGAACATAACTTTGAATTTGACAAACTTAAAGTTAAAGAACCTGTTAACGTTTAATTTGTTATCGACGTATCGGCAAATTATACTTAAAGAACTCGACAACATGCCGCGGGGCGGGGTACGAAGGACTTGCAGGGGGGGAGGTTTGACCTTGTCATAGCAACCAAGGCGCGCGCACGCAGCACGCCGCGCCGTGCCGTGAGCCATCAGTCGTCTGCCGATTGCGAATCAATGTGCACCGTGTTGATTCCACTACGCAGGGGAGTGAGTTGAGTGTATAAAATAAAATGGAGATGTTCTTAGTGGGTGCCGGGCTGCCACACTTGATGGAGACTATGTTAGGTAAGTATTTACCTATCTGTACTTAGGGTATTACTTTGATTTCCGTGATGGCGTCGGTAAGTAGGGTACATAGATAGTAGTACTCGGGCAGGGCGTTCAGTACGCTGATTACTTAGGTATCTTGCAAACAGAAAGCAATCAACAAAATTTAGCAATTTCAGGGTCAGAGTGTCGTGAAGCCCTTGTATTTTTTTTAAAAGCTAGCATATGTCATATTCTTATATCAAGGGCTGAAGTGTCTGGTGCAGTCGTTGTTGGCTATTTCTGCGACAAACCAAATAACCGGCCTGCTAGGTACCACATAATATTATTATAGTATCTGTGGTACCACATAACTTGAGGGGTACATGTAATAGGTATAAAACCTTCATGTTGCCAGAAATAAAAACTGATTATTTTTGTCTAAATTACTTTCAGCTGAGGGGCTGTCACCGAGAAGGCAGAATCCAGTACATCTGACCGAACAATATTAGAGCTGCTGGAATTAGCTTCTGGTAAGTAAACTTTTTGACCAAATAATTGTGTAAAATCATCATATCAGCTACAAGATATCCACTGTTTTAAAGTTATTTATGAAAAAAGATGAAAATTTACCACTTCCCCTACATTATCATAGAAACTATTGAGACAAAAAATAAATCTTAAGTATTAGATTATGGACAAGACTGCATTATCAACAGATGTAGGGTTATATTTATTATGAAAATCAAGACAATATTAATAATACTGGAGGGAGGCTAGATAAAATAATTGAGTCTGTATTTATTTTACAGCTGGCGAAGAACAAGCAAATGTAGCTGCACTACTGGCGATCGTCGCTCTCCTACGTCAGTATGCACACCGTCACCGGGACGTTAAAAAGAAATTGTAGAGGCTGACTAGGGAGGAAACAAGGAACGGCTTTCTGGCACGATTACGAACAAGGAACGGCTTTCTTTCTGAACATTATTGGAATGATTTAATAAATGAACATGATCGTCTGACTAAGTAAATCTTTTATTCAATATTTTTGACCCATTTTTTAGGTAGAGGGCAGACTAATTTTTGATGTTCGGAAATTATGTGTGCTTATAATTATTTTTGTTACAGCTACAGTATGTTGTTAAGTTTGTAACAACTTTTTATCATAACATTTAGCTATCTATTCTAGCAAACCAGTGCTATCCTATCAATTGTCACTTGCCCTTCATGCCGTGTACTTCAACTGTGTACAGTCAGCTTCAGGTATATATATATCAGCTATAATGCTTAGATATAGATATATCTGATGCTGACTGTACGCAACAGTTTAAAAGCACGGCCTGAAGGAAGAGCGACCATTGATAGGGTAGCAACAACTAGTTTGTTGGAATAGCTAACTAAATGCTGTGCAAAAGAGTTGTTAACTTAACAACGTACTGTTGCCATGACAGCAATATTTAGTTTGCTAGCACATTAACAAATAGTTTGCCAACCTTACAAAGTAAAGTAAATAGAAAAACAAAGTTCTATCTGAGAATAAATACGACGACAAAGTTTAGTTCAGGAAACATTGCTTAAATAACAACATTAGGTTCGTGCTTCACAATGTTCGGCCGAACACATTGCTACACTGACACAACTAAGCTGTTAAATTAGCAATATTTCTGTTGTTACAGTGACAACATTAGGGTCGTGTCTCACAATGTTCGGCCGAACACATTGCTAGACTGACACAGCTCTACTGTTACCTTGACAATATTTCTGTTGTTAGAGTGACAACATTAAGTCTTGTCTCACAATGTTTGGCCGAACACATTGCTACACTGACACAGCTATGCTGTGAAATTAGCAACATTTCCGTTGTTACCGTGACAACATTAGGGTCATGTCTCACAATGTTGAGCCAAACACATTGCTATACTGACACAGCTCTGCTGTTACCTACACAATATTTATGTTGTGAGAGTGACAACATTAGGATAGCGTCTCACAATGTTCGGCCGAACACATTGCTACACTGACACAGCTCTGCTGTTGCCCAGACAATACTTATGTTGTTAGAGTGTCAATTTTAGATCTGTGACTCACAATGTATGTTTTGACTTTATGACAACGTTGGAAACATTGTCACTGTAACTTGTATTTCCAACAATGGTTAAAGTTGTTAAGGAATGTTGTTATAACGACAATAAACTGGCGACAATAAAAACGTTGAGTCAAAGGCAAAGTTCCTATGTGGGTTGTATAGCGTTTACGTTTTATTGTTGGATTGACAATAATTTTTTCTCAGTGTGCTTATAACCAGCATTGTGAGGAAAGAAGCGCCCAAATATTATGATGTTAATGTAAAAATATATCCTTACCAACAGCATTCCAAATAGCAATATCCACGCCCAAGCTCCACGGCACAGCAGACGCGGTGGCTTCCAGCCAGGGCCCGTCAGGGGGCGTAGTCTCGATGTCAACAGCCGGGTCACTGACTCGGGAGAAGACGACTAGCTCCGCAGTCGGGGGGAGGCTCCAGTTGAAACAGTCTTGCAGGGCTGGGCTGATTTTTAGGTTCACCTGCCTGGAACAATTTCATATAAAACACGTTGAAATTGTATTAATTTTACTTTCATTCCCCGAAAGGAACAAATGAATGTTTTACTGACAGGGTTTTCCCATATAACCATTCTCTTTATGACAGAGGCATATTTGTGCCCACGTTTAGCAGTTTAGTGACAAGGGTCATCGCCGCAGTTTGGTGAATAAAAACATTTCTATTTTGATTTTAATTATGTGCTTCATACAGTATGTCCTGGGGTAGAAGAAGTTGTTGTCATAATTTGAGTGTTATCACAAATGTTGTCACAACACCCGACAACACCCCAAAAGAATACCTCCACCACTTTTCAAAACTACACGATAATATATTCGGTCTAATCGTCGATTTTTGAGATAATTTTCCTATACTTAGATAGAACATAAACAAAAACATTTACAAACAGGCACGCACATCATACATTGCTTCTGGTCCAACACTAGTATACCTGTGTCGTGGGAACCAGAAACAGCGACATCACAAACATGTAAATGTCCTGTGTTTTTTTTGTCCCCAGCCAGGATTCGAACCAGGGACCTCTCGCATGGTAGGCAGTCGCGCAACCGCTGCGCCACAGAGTTCGTCAATCGTATATTTACATAATAAGTTACATTTCTACGAGAATAAGGCAAACTCAAACAAAATAAAAGTGAATAAATTTTAATCACATCGGCATTTATTTCGAATCGCTTCACACGGATTTTCGAGAGTAATGAAATGCCTCTGCTTGCTCTTCTCATCTCGTCAGTTCTCAATTCTCAAGCAAATCGTCTGATTCTCAAGCAAATTATCGTGAGGTACCGCGCATGGTACGGTTTTAGTATACTTTTATATCTACTCTCTCTCTCATGTCATAAAGTTCGAATTACAAACTTGAAATTGAATTCATAATGACATACTTTATAAACGCAATAAATCAAATTAAAAAATTGAATAATAACTCTACTTCTCGAACAAAACTTATGTTATTATTAAACTTTTTTTCCTTATCGATACAGTTCTGCTTTTTTTGGGAAAGGCAAGAGTCCTGAAACCGTACAGCCAAGGTGTTTGATAGTCTGTGTCGTTGGAAAGTTTTTTTTTAACTATAGTTGACAACCAAACAGCCACTCAGTGTTTGATAAGTACTTGGAGGCATGAAGATTTAAACAAGGAGGTTCATTGATCGGAGTTTTGATAGTGGCCCATGCTCCGCACATGCGCTGTGATATGCTGGGTTTTGGCGGCAACAAAACGTCAACGTGACGTGATAACGTTTTGCTGTGTCTAAGCAAGCACTGATTTGTGTGGAAATATTGTAGTGTTTTAAGTTTGAATTTTGTGGGAGAGACACTTAAGTATGAGAGTAGATAAATAATTGAGTCGAGTCGCACGTTCGCTTGCGCAAACATCTGTTTCGGTGTCGCTCTGTAATATTTGCCCAGTAAACCTGCTTAATAGCTTGCTTAATATCATATTATATATCATTCGCTAGTGCTTTTTAGTGCCTTCAAATCTGTGCTAGCTAATACAAAGTTTTGTTTATTGGTAATTATCTTGGATAAGCCATCTAAAGATCGGAAAGTACAGCAAACAACAGCTGGCCAAGGTCGTCGCTCGCTGTTGCTAAGTGCGGTCATTGAACTCGATCCTCGCGTCCGCTCTCGCGCCGTACCGCTGTCTCTGTCTAGCGCCGCGCTGTCTGCGAATCTCTGCGCCTGAGTCACCGTGAGTGACTACGTCACAAGCCGACGACGACGTGCCCCGCTACTTCTCATCGCTCTGCAACCCGTCCGTCCGTGAGTCAGCGCATACACAATGATTTGCTTGGCCTGTAAGAGACCGATAATAGCAACAAATGAGATGCTTCAATGTCATGCTTGCCGATCAGCTTATCACTATCAGTGTCTTGGCATGGACATAAGTTCGTATGTGAGTAACATAAAAACACTCCGCGAGAAATGGGAATGCTCCCTATGCCAAAGTGTTACACGGCGGGCCAATAGGAACGACGACACCCCCGTTCGCAAGGGGTTAGGGGTTAATGAGACCATAGATGCTGACATCACTAATATGTCTTGTGATGAGTCACTGAATGGCACGTCCCACACTGCTGGGGAGAACTCCGTATTGGATAGCAGTTTCCTTGTTGCCGATACGCAGAGACAGCTACAGCTCAACCTAGCCGACCCAATACCCACTCAGAGTGTGCCGGTGCCAACCACTGTGGGAGCGATGACCCTCGAGCAATTTACTAGTATCCTAGACGCGAGACTATCAAAAATACTCGATAGAAAAATTGCTGATATTTCTGTTGCCGTGTCCAAAAAAAATAGTGTAGCCTGCTCACAGTTGAAGGCGGAGTTTCTGGAGGTTACCAATGATCTGGACGCTAAGCAACAAGGAATTGCAACCAGAGTGGACAGTCTCGAGATGGACTGTAAAAAGTTGCGATCGGAACTATCTGACATCGTGTCCAGGCAGAGCATCGCCCCTCCATTGCGCGCTACATACGCCGCTGTCGGCGCCACTGCCCCCGCCGCCGCCCCGCCTGCCCCGCCTGCAGCTAGGCCAGCTAGCCGAGCGAGACCTACGTCGGGGAATAGCGCACCTAGCTCCGACAGCGCTGTGCTGCGCGTAACGCAGCGGCCTGCCGCCGCAACTAATACGAGCCATGCTGGAGGATCTGTCCTGCCGGCAACCGTCACTCTGCCGCGCCATGAGGAGGAAGGAGTCCTAGATGAAGGGGAGTGGATGACGGTGAATAGGCGAACCCGCCGTCGGCCATCCAATGTAGTCAAAGGTACAGCTGCACCGGGTTCAACCATACTAGAAGCTGCCGAAAGGAAATCATTCCTTCATCTTTATTTTGTAAAGGCTGGAACTAGCGTAGACAAAATTAAAGAACATTTGAAAACTATCTGTCCCACCGATAATTGCTCAGTCGAGGCGCTAAAACCGAGGGGAGACTACGCCTCTTTCAAATTGGGAGTCCCGGCCAAGAATGTCGCCGAGTATATGAACGTCAAGTACTGGGCCGAGGATGTGCATGTAAAACCGTGGCAGTCTGGGTTTCGTAAGCCACAAGAGAAACCCAACTCAATCTAAGCCTAGGTACAAAACATCACCATCGTCTACCAAAATGTCAGAGGCCTCAGGACAAAGTTGGACCAATGTAAGATGAGTATGTTGCAACTGGAAGCCGACATGTACGCCATCACGGAGACGTTTCTGCTCAGCGGAATAGCGGACGCCGAGCTCATCCCGCCCGGCTACACGACGCTGCGCCGCGACCGCGCGCGCGACGCCGGCTGGGGGGGGGGTGCTGCTGGCCGTGCGCGACTGCTACAACGTACGACAGCTACACGATGTGGCGGGGTATGATGACGATGTGGAGGTGATATTTGCTATCGTGTCTAATAATTATATAAAATTATTGTGTATAGTAGTGTACATTAGACCATCGTCCTCAGATTCGCATTATACTAAGGTGTTCGAAATTATAGAGAGTGTTGTAGTTAAATATAAGAACCTAAATGCAATTGTTATTGGTGACCTCAATCTGAATTCTTGTGGCCTGAACCCTCTTCTTCAATTTGAATATTTATTACAAGTTTGCAATATAAAGCAATTCAATACAGTTAAAAATTGTTATGATGGAATACTAGATCTGGTGCTGAGTAATATGGGCATTGGTCGGATCGATGTGTCTGGAGAGGTGGAACCGCTGACGCGGCCTGTGGACGGGTACCACCCGCCGCTGGAGCTGAGCGTGCGTTTCCCGCGTCCGGTGCCGCGCGTGCTACCGCCGTCGCCGACGCCGCCGCCGTCGCCCGACCCACCTGACAGACCACAGTGGAACTTCCGCAAAGCAGACTTTCCTAAGTTATATTCTTCTCTTGCCTCTCTTGATTGGAGCGATCTATATGCATCCGATGACGTTGATCAAGCCACTGATTTTCTGTATAATAAGTTATATTCATGCATAGGTGATTGCGTTCCAAGTAAGCAGCGTAAAGGCGCGAGGTCTCGGTATGTATATCCAAAGTGGTTCACGCCCGACATCATACGCAACATTAAGAACAAATACTTTCATCTCAAACGGTATAGAGCTGAGGGCAAGGAGTTTAATAAGGAAATGTTCCGTTACTATAGAAGTCACGTTAAGTACTTAATAGACAAAACATACTCTGAGTACATACGACTAGCTGAGAATGACATCAAAAGTGACCCCACTACTTTTTGGAATTTCATTAGGTACCAACGGACGACGAAACAGACATGTGACGAATATGACTATGACGGCAAGACGGTGACGGGAGTGGATGCGGCCAACGCGTTCGCAACTTACTTTCAGTCAGTGTTCCTGCTAGACAAACCGACACTTGACGCCGACGCCGCCGAGCGGAGAGCAGGACCGGGTAACAGCTCGTCGCGTGTGGCGATTGACTGCATTACAGTGACTGACATACGACGTGCAGGGCGGCGACTTAAACCTCGCTCCTCTGCAGGGCCTGACGGCATTCCGCCTTTCCTAGTTAGAGACTGTTTATCTGCACTTGAACTACCACTCGGGTACCTTTACAATTTAGCCCTAAAAACTGCAGTCTACCCAAGGCACTGGAAAACGTCGCGAGTCACTCCTGTGCTCAAAGACGGCTCCAGGTCGGAAGTAGAAAATTACAGACCTATAGCCGTCCTCTCGATATTCGGGAAGGTGTTTGAATCTATCGTCAATCATCATATAACGGAACAAATACGCGGGCTACTATCCGACTGCCAACATGGTTTCCGCCCTAGACGTTCAACATTAACTAACCACATGAACTTTGTAAACTATGTGACGCCAGCTCTCGATAAGCACACACAGGTTGATGCGACTTTTTTCGACTTTAAGAAAGCTTTCGATAGAGTCGATAATGACGTCCTGTTGGAAAAGTTTGCATCCATAGGGTTTACACCGAACTTAATTCGCCTATTTGCGAACTACTTCTCAAATAGAGTTCAGTACGTGAGGTTGGACGGTAATAGTTCTGAGCCCTATGAGACCTGCTCGGGTGTCAGTCAGGGTAGTACTCTGGGCCCCACTCAGTTTCTGATAATGATTAACGACCTTCCCGATGTCGTTGGGACGGCTGAGTGTTTGATGTTCGCGGATGACCTGAAGCTGTTCATGCGCATAGGCTGTGAGGATGATATTGGGCGTCTGCAAAGTGACGTTGATAGAGTGGTGGAGTGGAGTGAATGTAACCACTTGGCGTTTAATAGCGCCAAGTGTAAAACCATGACATTTACTCGATCTCAGGCACCGCTCCATCATGACTACACTATTGCTGGGGCTGGGTTTGTGAGGGTTACCCAAATACGTGACTTAGGACTTTTACTTGACTCGGAGCTTACCTTCAAAGACCACATCCGGGAGACTTGTAGGAGAGCCTTCAGATCTCTTGGATTGACATTTACTCGATCTCAGGCACCGCTCCATCATGACTACACTATTGCTGGGGCTGGGTTTGTGAGGGTTACCCAAATACGTGACTTAGGACTTTTACTTGACTCGGAGCTTACCTTCAAAGACCACATCCGGGAGACTTGTAGGAGAGCCTTCAGATCTCTTGGATTCGTAATGCGACAGGTGACTCGGTTTAAGGACATATCTACATTAACCTCTTTGTATAATGCATTTGTTCGGAGTAAATTAGAGTACAACGCAATCATCTGGGACCCACATGAGGCTAAATATACACTCATGCTGGAAAAAGTCCAAAGAAAATTTGCTAGACTTCTTTACAAAATTAAATATGGGTATTATCCCTACTTATTCCCGTCTCTATTTGTGGCAGGGATGGTGGGGGTAGACACCCTAGAGCTGAGGCGGAATATGTCCCTGTTGGTGCACTTCTATCTCCTCCTCCACGGCAAGGTAGATAATCCGGTGGCACTGCGAAGTGTTGCCCTTAACGCGCCGCCTCGGTACGCGATGTTACGATCGCGCCCGCTCTTCGCTACGGGTGTTGTTCGTACACAGCACGCCCGTCACGCACCCACTTATGAGGCACTGACTCTACTCAATGCCTGTGTTGCTCAGCAGCCGGATTTAGATATTTTTAGTATGCCGCTCTATATGTTTTTTAAAATTGTGTACTTGTTTTTAAATAATCTGTGATTTGTTAATTTATATAATAAGATATTGTGTTTGTCTGTATTTCATTTTTTTTTGTTTATTTTTTAAGTTTTAACCAATTTATAATATATTTATATATGTGTGTATGTCATTGCTATTGTTAACTCTCACATGATTTGGTCTCAAGACTGTAAATGTGACCTGTAATTACGAATAAATCTTTTAAATCTTTAAATCTTTTAAAGTGGTGTATGAAACTGCACAAAACACCCACTCGTGTTTTAATACCCCTCGTTATGCAACAGTTTCATAAACTACTATTATAATGTAGTTAGAACTTGGCTATCTTTACTTGGACGTGACTTATTATTATGTACTAGCTCGTCTGTCCAAAGAACACGGCCCACGATTCTCAACCAACCGACATCGAGATAAAATTCAAAACCTATGAAAAAACCAAACTAAGAACCATCCGGTATCAAAAAAACGTGACTCTAGTTTAACATTACAAGACCAGTTAATTGTGTGAATTAAACTTTCAGCACCGTTATGCTCTTACATTGTAAATCGTTAATTCCTATTCAGCCAGCGTGTATGTAACGAGTAAGGTACGAAGTTCCGGCATTCATTACCGTCGGGAGGCTGAGTTCAAATAGTCCACGAACAAAGAGGATTTAACACCACTCAGAGGGTGCAATATCAGATCGACACAGGCCCCTGAATAGCGCTGCAAAAGAGACGATAGGCAGCAATTTGTATAGGGTACCGACAAGCTTTATTATGATATCCGTAATCAATTTGTTTAATAACACTGTGTCAGACATGTCGTAGCCATTCGTCGAACTGGCCATATCATGAAATGGCCAACCGTGAAATATCATGAAACGATGAAATCTTATAGGACAAACACTGCGGTAGGTTAGGTGAAGATTAATTAGGGCAAGCGCAGCAAAGTCCCCGAATAGTCTTCGTGTTCGTTTGACATGTATAATACAAAAAACATCACATAGTGCTTAATAAAAATCATTGTGTTGCCAGTATGAAATGAATGATGAAACTTTACATGTTCTTGATATAGATGGTCTTGACACACAGACAGACAGACGGACAACAAAGTGATCCTATATGGGTTCTTTTTTTTCTTTTATGGATCGGAACCCTAAAAACGAACGAGACATAAACACAATCTTTGTATGTACAGCAAATTAGAAACCAACCCACGTCACACGTGTTCGGGCTAATAAAGCAAGAACCAAGATACACACGAATTGGCCTTATAAAGAGAAACACTCTCACAAAGTTTTAACATTCGGTTCACTTTCACTGATTACAATTCGCCCCAAAGCAAACAAGACTCCAAAACAATCGCTTTAAGTTTCTACACACGTTGCGAAACAGTATTTGAATGTTGATTTGCTTCTTTACTGTGGTGAAGAATGTTATGGGCAATTCAATCGGTTTCGTAATGAAAGTTGCTCAAAATCATGTCCCTAAGAAAGTACTTTCTCATTTTACGTTAATTCATTTACACCTTGTAAAGAGTTGATTTTTATTGAATGTGTATTCGGTTGCCACTACAGCAAAAAATCATGATAAAGAAAAAGTTTCCTCTATAATCACCAGATAAATATTTCATAACATTATATCATATCCATATACCATGTAATATAATACTTGAAAGTATCTTAGCTAAACTTCATCTTTATAACAATATTTATAAACTGAGTGCTGACCTCAAAGACTTTCCTTCAAGAAGTTGATCTAAAGGTGTCGAGAGCGCTCAAGTTTTCAGAGCTCAAGATTAGTGCTGAACTCAATTAAGAGAGTTGAACTGTGAGCGATGCCGCTGTAATTAATTTTTACTAACGCAAGTGCTCTCAATAGCGGAATGTGATATCGATGGTAATATCCATGCATACTTTAGTTTAACCTAGTGACCTAAATGCTTTGATCTCAAATAATTATCACAAATAATTAAAGTGGCATTTATCTTTTGATTACATACTCTCAGCTAAATTACAGCTTTTGTTTAGTTGAAAGTTTTATTTCATAATAAATTTTAATAATTTATTAAGGAGCACATTATGACATTATAAAATCAATTAAAATACAATAGAAATACAATGTACAATGTAATACACTTTGATTAACAGCTAAATTACAGCTTTTGTATAGTTGAAAGTTTTATTTCATAATAAGTTTTATTAATTTATTAAGAAGCACATTATTACATTGTAAAATTAATTAAAATACAATAGAAATACAATGTAATATCATTTCATATCATCCACGCAATAGCTTCGTTAAGACACGTTACAAATAATAATTAAAAAAAAACTAAACACAAACAAACTGCCCCAAGAATCTTCCGGCCTAAAGATGTCGATTACACTGGCAGCGTTTCCTTCCACGCTGCCCAGTGAGTGAAATCCTCTGGACCAAGAAAGTCCCGGAGCGGTTGTCAAAACCATAATTATCCCAACAAAAAAATTACAACCAACACTGCCTTCGCTAACGTCCGTTTAAATTTATGCTCAATCTGCAGATAGATAGGGTCAAATTCCATAGCGCAACTGTTTTAAGAGGAGGATTGAAATATTACAAACCAAGGTCAACGAAGATTGCGGAAGTGAGAAGCAAATATTACTTGGGAATAGGAACAAGTGGGATGTCAATTGTGCGCTCGCACTTAATCTGAATCAGCGTAAGCGCCAAAACGGAAAAAATATCATAAAAAATAAGCCATTTCAGGGAATTACATTTCAATGTTCAAATCGCGAGTTACAACAATAATATGTAAACTGTTATTAAGTGAAATAATTTCATGCAATAAAGTAATTAATATTACAATTAATAGAAAGATCATATTTACTACCATTGCGGTATAATTTGGATTTATTTTCTATCGAGAATTTTTTATCCAAACACGTTTTTCCTTTATCACAACCCTAGATTTTATAGTCAAATTACATATACCAGAAATTGATTACGATTTGCCGAGTAATTCCTGAAATACACAGAAAAAACACTCCTAAATTATTTAAGTAGCGTCTTAACTCCGTCATGGATATTATAAATGGTTAATTATTAAAAATGTCGTAAGGCGAGCAAAGGTACAGCTGTACTCGTACCATCCATGCAAGATATTTATGACTCTATGTTACGAGTAATGTCATGCATGAATAATACATGGGTTCAGTCTGGTGGATTTGTTAGATGAGTTTCCCAAACGCATACTGCAGCTAATTTTCCTTTCACCGTTATTCTTAGTCGCAAAATTTTCCATTTTCAAAATTTCCTGGCCTTATTATTTCTTGCTAGCGACTTTTATGATCGTATTTGTTTACAAACGCGTTTGGGTAAGTCTCGATCTTGTTCGGTTTTGAGCATTATTGTGTTCTTCAGCAAAGCAAGACCCATTACCATTCTCATAGTAACTTTTACGTTACTTTTCACCTTACAATACGCCGCATTTCCTCACTTCTAACTTCCCTTTCGACATACCTAACATTTCTCACGCGGAATAAAATTTTCGCATTTCCATTGTTTTGGCAAATTTATTTACTTTCTACTTAACGTCTTGGGATTAAGGGTCTGAGTGGAATGGTATCCCGTTCGTCTGATTAAGGGCCGTACTTGGGTGTTTGTTTGTTTCTGCAAATTTGCTGTTTGTTCTTGTGTGTGTAAGTATAATTTATGTATGAGTTGCTGTGAACACAGGCTAGTGTTTGGATAGCAAGCATAGGGACGTAAGACGGGCTTGGAATTTCGAAGATTACGAAGTACTTTAGGTTGCCAAATTAAATTATTCAACAACAACAATGGAAACGAATGGTCGTCGTAAAGTGGAAGTCGATCTAAGAATATGACCTTTCCTTTTCCTAATGATTTGCTGGAAAAAATCTCTTGTTAGAGATAAGCTTGCCTTTTTACTGTCTATCAATTGTCTATTATTCTAATTTTCTTCCATTGCATATTTTTATTGCCAGACTGACATGCTCGTTATGGAAAAATAATAATCCCCAGCGAGAAGGTTATCACGATGGATACAGTCCAACGACAGCACAGCATTATTTTTTAGGCTCTACCGCTTTGAGATAAGATGAAAAGAGAACCAAGTCAATTCGGTTATCAGTACCATGAAAAATAAAACCAGCTTTTCCCCTGTCCAACTTGGGAACAAACTTTTCTTCCTTTCATAACTTGAACAGAGGTACAAGGTTTTCTGTTGAAACTTTCGACATATTGCTGATATAATGAGTTTATTAAGATCGAGCTGGAGTGTATTTATTGCAAGGTTGTCTTTTTACTCAATTACTGAGTTGAAGCAAAACGTAATAGGCAGCTTTCCCATTTACGATAGAAAACATCACCGTTAGAACTTCCGTACAATTTACTTAGTTTTTTTTTTAAATATTTTCATTGACACATAAGCACCGGGATTCGAACCCGCATCTGATTATCTTGTATGACAGACAAGCGTGTACTAGACCAAGAAAGTTCTTAGCTAAAATGCAAAGTTTTTGCAAGGTTGGCTACCATCATGTATGTACATCAAACATTATAAACAGTAGAGGTTCCCGCGATACAGGCTGTGCCTAGTGCGGGAGCCACAATCTAATATTACCCGTGCGTGCCTGAATAGTGCATCTCCCCAACTCTAATGTATTTACATTTATGAACACTTTTATACACACTTTTAGGTGAAATAAATGATTTTGTATTTGTATTTTGTATTTTTGACCTTTGCCTGATCTGCATGGCCTTTGTAGTTCAGCATATTCCAGGCTAATAGTTTTTGTCATGCCCGGTAGTGTAGATGTCGGCGCCATATCGTAGAATTGGGCATATCATAAAATGTAGGTTTTTAATAAAATCATGTATTTTAAAAGCATTTTTATTGAGCACTACGTGATGTTTTTTGTGTTATACATACAAACAAACTAACACAAAGACTATTCATAGGCATCGCTGTGCTTGCCCCTTTATTTTTCATCTAAGCGAACGTGTTTGCCCTGAAATATTTCATCGTTTCATGACACTCCACGGTTGGTTCATGATATGCCCAATTCTACGATATGGCGCCGACAAAGATAAGGCATTGCTAGTTGTAAAAACTCAAAACTCAGTCAAAACCGAATGTATGCCAGTTTCACTGATGCTTTAAACATATTACATAGATCTTACCTATCTGTAGTATTGTATGGCGAGCCAGCGTATCTGCTGACGGACGCCAACTCCACACCACCTCTGTAGATTGACACTAGAGCTAAGTCTAGTGTTTTACTCTGAAATAGAAGATGTTGTGTTAAAATCAATAGTGTAGGCGTAAGCAGAGACGAAGGTACGCAAGCTACGCAGTAAAGATTTCGGAAGGCGCGTCAAACAAAAGACTTTGTCTGCTCAGCCTTGCAAAATCTTTGGGGCGAAATCAAAAGGCTTGAATTTTTTCTACTGTTACTTTTAATATTTTTCTATGCTTTTACTGAGACGAAGGTAGTGCAAAAGTATTTGTTTACAAATAAACCAGCTCTCAAATTCTCTATCTCAGGCCCCGATTTGACAGTCGTAAGAATATTTCCCTACTTTCAGAAGATTTAATAGTACATTATGAAACAAGTGAGTTAAGATGGTCATCATAAGATACGAGGTTGGTTTACCAGCTCGAGCCGCACGCGAAAGCAGTAAAGAACCGAGTATGTTACTTATTACCAATTGCTCACGAGTTTCATACGACATTTTGAGTACACACACTTTTGAGTAAAATTTATAAATATCTTTATCGGTACTCGACATTTTCACAATAAAAACAATGAATGAATAGTTTTATTTGTTGAAAACTGAAAATGGCGCGCAATTTTTTTTTTGTTTTGCTCTTTGACTCTGACTGCCAGGAGGCAATGCCAAAGCCAAACAAACAGCCAAATATTTTTCATCAAAGTAAACGAAATACATCCCTGTTTTCTTAGTTTGCTTGTAATTTGATGAAAATAAATGTTTAGTCATCTTATCGTGAGAATAACATAATATTAATTAATAATTAAAGTCAATTAAAGCCAGCATAAAACTCCCTACTGTTATTCTTGTCCAAAAACCATATCCATTACCACACTAGTGTTGCAATATTATTACCGCACGCCTGTATAATAGGCAGCATTATGATTCTACAACCAACGTCATCATAAGGGTCACTTTACGAGCAGGTGTGTTGAAAAATATACTACATGGTGACGATATCAGAGAGTATTAGTAATCACTAACCCAGCAGTTTCGAAGGTCCTAGAACGATGTTCTGTTTGTTTATCATGTATTAATTAATATTAAAGTCAATTAAAGTTTTTCCAGCATTTTTTTATTTCGATCTTGAGCTATCTGCTCTAACTCCGCCCGATTCTATTGAAGGATTTCATTATTGATATGAAAGAACGTAAAATTAAAGAGTTTATCTTACTCGGATCCGAGTAAAGGCCTGTTGGGGGCCTCGGTGGGGACATTAATGGGCTACATTTACTTTACTTTTACATCTATGACAGACAGATTCAACGCCCATTTCATTACATTATATTTGGATGCCATGTCATAAGTCATATCATAACTCAGAAAGCCTCGCCACAAACAATCCATGGTCTTACTCCGTTTGTATACGAATAGCAACACTAGGTACAATACCATATGCTGCCGCTACTCGGAACTACAAACAAATATCAACATTACAGGATGTAACATAAAAGTGTAAAAAATTGAAGATAAAGTAAGGACATTCTTTTAACTAGGTACCACTAGAGCTCGTCTAAGCTGAAATGACGCGCCCCACTCCTTGGTTTTGTATGACAAGTAAATACAAACCAAGAAACCAAGGCGTGGGGCGCGTCATTTCAGCTTAGACAAGCTCTACCTAGTTCTTTATCTTTGATTCCGTATTCAAATCGAAAGTTGTTTAGAATAATATGTCACTCTAGCGCTCACGCAGCGACGAATAATAATACGGTTTTCTGCAAATAGAAGAAGACCTCCTTGGGATGATTTTTAGCAATGCTTTATCAAAAGTGGGTCAGTCAACCAAAAGTTGTCAGCTTGATAAGAAAACAAATCAGACAAATTTTAGGCTTGAGTTTTCAATATTATTAAGTCAATATAGGTACTTTAATGCAAAAAACAATACATTTTACAACAGAAAATGGACAAATTTGGACATGTACAAAGGCGAGCTAGCTGCTATCAAGATATTTCTTGCAGCAAACCTAGGATGGACAGGAAATAATCAGACATAATGTAGACCTATATGAGCAAGAATCAAACAAGATTAGTTTTTAGGGTTCCGTACCCGAAGCGTGCCAAACGGGACCCTATTGTCTGTCTCTCCGTCTCGTCTGTCCGTCAGCGGGCTCTATCGCTCGAGCCGTAATCGCTAGAAGGTTGAAATTACTAAACTACACACACACTACACAAAAATAACGTTGATATTTTGTACTTTTTCGTATGATTGGTGCGAAACCCTTTCCCCCCCGACTCGCACTTAGCGGATTAGTTAAATTCTACAAATCATACTATGTATATCAATAACACCCTGTACAATAACGTTGAGGACAAACTTGGTCAGGGAGCTGTAACACCCTATTATTTACCTTACTCCCTCCGTGCTAAGGGTGTTGATCTTGTCAGAGGTAGACAAACACTTCATTATAGGGCTTTGAATTCCGGTTCCTGTTGGTACTTGGGTGAGGCTGACATCACCTAATGAATGCTAATTTCTATGTGTTTGTATGTGTAGAACATTTGTCAGGTAGACATCAGCAGTTTAGTGCTGGATGCTTAATTAAATTCCTGTGTCTAATAAAACAAATGAAAATAATTTTGATACAAGAACATATTGTAGAGCTTGGCACTCATAACTTGGACTAGTACTTTTTTGTACCGGCCACACACACTGCTGTTTATTTCCTCTTTGGTTATCGTGGCATTGACGTTTCACCGTCAAAGTGTGAAATCCGCCATTCTGTACGTCGACTGGCCTCGTTTTGTTATTGTATAGGATGCCTAGGCATAGTTATGGCAGCAGACACCTCTATTTTTAAGCCTGTATATGTACCATTTTTTTTCATGAATAAATACTATTTGATTTGATTTGGTTTGATTTGATTTGACTCAAAAACGGTCAATTTTTGGATAACCCTGTTGAGTGACGGGATTTCATACTTTTCCGTTAACAAAGACTAGCCTGTCAACAGTGGGCGCCATTTTAGATTTCTTCACACACTCAGTGCCGTCGAATTTGGGATGATTCACTGACAGGTGTTTTTTGAGTGCCGATTTTCAGATTTTAATGAAATTCTCTAATTCTAGTTAGAATACTGCTTATTTCTTATTGGAATAGTATTCCTAATCTTTTCTACCAATGCCACCAGTATTCCAATTCGCTTTCAGCTAATATTTGTTATTCAATATCTAGTACCCTAAATTTTACTTGAATATCTGAAATATTTTAAAAAATTAGGCTATATTTGGCCTTAAAGTTTATTGGCCTTATTAGTTTTAATTATGCGTTATCGCATCTAAAACTATAATAAACTTAAACACAGGTTATCTATATATTTATGAAATATATGATATTTATTTAAATATATGATATTTATATAAATATCATAAATATATGATATATATAATATATGATGAAATATATAAATATATGATATTTATTTATCATAAAACTATTTTTTTAAATGGTACAAAAAAGGCCCCTCTTGGACTGAGTAGCGTGGGTGTAGAATGACCGAAGTGTATCAAAACTACATTCATTATCTAGCCTGTTCTTTTATGGTCATTTTGACATATGGTAGAAAGAGATCGAAACAACATGAATATGCAGCAATGAGTGCGAAATAGCACCCACTCATACCCACCGGATCCGGGTGGGCACACTGTCACAGAAGAGATAATAGTACTACGTACAGAACGGCCACTCGGAGTCGGGGAGCCTCTTCGGGAGACACATTGTTTAGGCGCTGAACGCACACATTCACAAACGAACGAGTTTACGCACACATTTGCACGTGTACAAATGTCATTAGGCTATGTAGTAGTAATAGGTGATTATTTTACGAGCGTTCTATGGAGTGTCCGAGGTGTGACACTGTGTAGGCTTTTTTTAACCCCCGGATCCGCGTGGTTTCACTGTTCAGGGGCTGTTTGCTGCGCTTTTCGAAGTTTTTATCTGACTCTTTGATTTGACAACGCATAGTTTCATAGTTTTTATTGTGCCTCTGCCGGCCAGTATGGGAATAGATTTGACGCTATCATAAGTTTTTTCAGTTTAAAAGTGTACCTACCCTACCTAGTTGTCTTTATTTATTTATCACAACGACACTACAAATTGACGTTCAGATAATGTACGCTTTCAAAGACTAGAAAAAAAATGTTCTTACACGTTGGTACCATAATAAATTACTACATTATGGTTTAATGTTGCACACGCACACAAAGAAATCGCCTATAAATATGAGTGTGACGTTACGATAAATGATTATGTCAAAATGTAGGGGTTATAATGTGTAAAAAGTTAATTCAATAGAATAGTTCTTATATACAATGTAAAAAATAAAAACAAGTTCAAATTGGCTGAACCTAGTCTGATGCCAAACGATCAGAGAAACTGTTTCCTCCAAGCACTATAAAACGCTTTCAACATAAGCTTCACCACCCTTCGCGATTCTAGTCTCCATTTCCTTGCAATAAGCACGTTGATTCGGCCAAAAGGTAAAGCTTACATAAAAGCCGGGTAAGAAGACAAATGGAGTCATTATTGTTTTTCATTCTCACTAGATCCCGGCAAGGCTACTTTATGTTGCAGATTTACTCGCGCAAATAGCTCCTTCTGCCGGGGGAAAGTTGCAACTAATTTGTGGTACCATTTTATCGTCGACGCAATGATCGGCGTTGGCTGGCTTCATATAGGATGTGAGAGAAAGGATTGATTACCCTTTTAACAGAAAGGGATTTCTATTTCAATTAAATTCTTTATTGCACACAATAATTTAAACAGTTACATTAAAAGAAAATACATGTAAAAAGGCGAGCTTATCTCTAAAAAGAGATCTCTTCCAGCAGACCAGGCGTAAAACGAAAAATTATATGATGAAAGGGTAGGCAGTGCACAATAACAAGTTTAAATAAAATATAAACGAAAAAATACTAAATACAGAAGCACTACTACTACTTATACATACTGATATACTACATACACTTTACATATAATAAATATACATACAATGACTTTTACGAAAGAGAGAGGTAGTGCTCTTTGAAAGAGATAATTGAAACAAAAAGTAAACTTTAGAAAAAACCGACTTCCACAAACCCTATTTGATTAGATTGAGTTTAATACAAACTGTAACCCCTTATCCCCCCCCCCCCTTGGGGAATTAATTTTGTCAAATCCCATATCAGTGCTACCCCACGCTACTAAGGAACCCCTGTACAAAGTTTCATGGCTCTAGGTGCACCGGTTTAGGCTATGCGTTGCCTGCCCGTCCGCCACGCATTGTATTTGTACCTAGTATTGAGCAGATCTGGTGGCCATATGTGGTCTTCATCAGCAGTTCCGCATCACAATATTATGCTTACCATGTGCATTTGCACGAGTTATTATGAAAAACACAAAAATCACTATATGTCTGCCTATAATATTTGAAGAGTTCCCTTGATTTCTCCAGGATCCCATCATCAGATCCTGACCTGGTGTCAATGGGACCAATGGGAAGGTAAACCCTCTCAAACAAAAAAATAATTTTCCAAATCGGTCCATCCGTTTAGGCGCTATCGGGGGATAGACATAAAAAAAAAAAAAAAAAAAAAAAAAAAACAAACATCCGGACGAATTGTAAACCTCCTCCTTTGGGAAGTCGGTTAAAAAGGGTAGGACTGTCTCTAATAGTGCAAGGAAGTTCGTTCCAAAGCCGGACCGCCCGCAACCTGAAAGAGTGCTCATTCGCTCATTCTATTGCTATTTCTTTCCTACAGCTTTGAAACAATCTTTGGGCACGCGGTGACAGGTAAAAGTAAAGGTTGATGACAGGTAGGACTAGGACTAGCGCCCTATAAATGTCACCACAGATACTATAATATGTCACTCAAGTGCCTGAAGATCGCTTCAAGCTCGTTTGAAGACTGTATAGTGCCACAGAACCGTATTTCCAATTTTTCCAACCATTTTTTTTCCTAGCTAAGTTGGTGGTTCTGAGCACAGAGTGCCATCCCATACAAATTAGAATTAGTAACCCTTCGTAAAGAAGAGACGGCGTGAGGAGTAAGATTTGTACTTTAAACGCCATGGTTTCAGTTAACATACTTCTAGGTGGTGCTAATTTTAGAATAAATCCTAAATATCTTAGCGCCCTCTCGTGGTATTTGCAATTTTTTGATAATGGCCTCGAACTAAAGAAGCTTCCGTAGCATCTCAGTTTACGTCGGTGTCATATTTTGTTCTAGGTAGTCTATCTGTATTAGTATAATATTATAGTATCTGTACTCTGAGTCATATTGACCAATCCATTTGAGTAGTCTGCGCGGACTCATACGTCCCATAACAGTAAAGTAGATACTTATTAGAAAAGGCTTACCTGAAAGTGCGTCTGCACCACAACAGCCCTAACAACTATCGAGGCATCTTGAACCCTCGTCTCTAATGGCTTGTCAGCGTACTTAGGACATGAACTGTCACACAGCATCGCCCGACACAACACTAGGGCTGTCACCAACACCTTCACTGAAGTCCTGTCCATGACCGCGTATGGCGATGTCGCCAACATGGTTGTTGTGAGATACTTTACATTGTGGTGTTATCTGGCAACCCTGACGGACTTTGGTCTCCGCTTTTTGACGCGCGCACCCATTTTTGGCTCTGAAACAATGATAAAGTAAAAGTCAGTAAGTTTGTATTGCATTTGTGTTTCGGTTTGAGGAACAGAAATATGAGTGTTGATGTAGCATGAGATATATGTATGCCAGGATCGTGCTAAATGGAGATATTTAGTCTCTCATTATCAGCCTTTCAGGGAACCCACTGTTGAGTGAGTATAGGCCTCCTCAATTTAGTCTCTGCCTACCCCTTTTTAGAGAAAAGCATATCTATGTATATGTGTTTGTTTGTTTGGATTTTACTGGCAGTGGCATAGTTCCACCAAAGCTTACGTCCATTTTCAAGAACTTATCTATCCTCAATCTGCAGATAGATAGGGTCAACTTTGACATAAGTTCTATTATGCAACTTTCAAATCTAACTCTACTTTGTTAATCTGGAAACCATGGATAGATAAGATAGGTTGTTAAAAACGGACGTTAGACAATTATTAATCCTGTTGCGTGCGTGATTGTCTCACTTGCCTTCAAATTAATATTAACGATTAATTAAAGTCTAAGAAATATTAAGTTTAAAACTTGTGAAGTTTATTACAAACTTCTCCAATGTTATTTATTATAAATATGAAACTTGGTACAAGTCTCACAGACAAATGATGATTAAACATTTTCTGCAGGTACTGAATTATTATAAAGTAAAAGTAAAAGCCTATTAGTCTATCTCTCTAGTCTAGTCCACCGAAAACACAAATTATTAAGAAAACAATATTTTTAGACCACCGAAGTTAGGTTGGGCCAGCCTGTAAAACCGAACAATAGAATGAGTTCTCCGAGTACATTTCTATTCGCTCTGAAAAGTTATTAGAATAATTTCTCTTCACTTGTTTTGTTATGGTAATTTGGTGAGTGTAATTATAATTTTCTTATTGTTAAGCGAAAGTGGGAATTGAAACATTTTGTGCTAAACCAGTTGGCGTAAGCTATTATTCACGCTGTTTACTAAATACCAATGCTGGATATTCGTTTTCGTTGTACATTTAGATTAAAAAGGAAAATACTGATTTTAAATTATTATTTAATTTTGTTTTTAAAGTACTCATCTATTTAAAAATGGTCTGCCTAAGATGTTGCCCCATAGGAAATACAGAGTTACGACAAGACTCAGACACGACATAGATGATATAGAACAGAACGAGAAAGTAAGTAAATTTTAGAATGCATATTAAGTATATATTTATGTATGCAACCTTTTAAATTTATTGTTGTACACATGGGTCTACCCCCGCTCAGCTATCAACCTCTCTCATCGAAACTTGGTTTGCTGGAAGAGATCTCTTTTTAGAGATAAGCTCGCCATTGTACACTTTTATTACCTACCATGATTTGTTAACTATTTTTTTTGTGTGCAATAAAGAAATTATGAGAATGAAACAAGACATGCATGTAAGCTTTCTCGTTTTCTTCAGTGATATCTGACTCATGATTCGCTGTTCAGACTTCTATGCAACCATGCAAAATGCATCGCCCACCTGCAGATAAAATACTCAGAAAATAAGTTCCTTACGATCAAAGATTAAAATCTTGAAAATTGGTTGATTTTGATAAATTTAAAGGTGTTTTAATGGTTAAGAATTATTAAAGGCTTTTCACATCTTTTATCCTCTATTTTTCTATGAAATTTTCAGTCGATATTCCCCGACTGAAAAATTCACAGACAAATAGATCGCGATCGATATGTCATCTATGTACATGAGTTCATTATTATATGAGCAAAACCAAGGTTTCAAATATATAATATGTACAAGTACATAAATGTCTGAGTAGATTCACTTATGTTTTATTGATGAATCTCTCAGATATTTATGTACCCATCCATGTTTCTTCCATTTATATTTGAAGCCTTGGTTTTGCTCTTATATTAATAAACTCAACTGTACCATCGCAAAGAATTCCACGTAATACAGTGTTCGTAGAAAAGCAAAATAAATTAAAAACGTAAAGGTACAGTTACACATGCTCATAAAACGGCATGCTTATAAGCAAGCTTAAAACAAGCATGCTCTTCAATCTGACATACATGCTTTTGTTGAGCTTTCTTTCTTTAAGCAGTACCCTAAATAAGCATGCTCAAAGCAAACAATAGGACACACATGCTTTTTAGCGAGGACTGAGCCGGTATTCGACCGACATTCTGGCAAGTTTTTTCTGCCAGTAAACATGGATAACCAAGTGGCCCTCGAATTAAAATAAAAAAACCTTCTATTTATTTATTTATTTATTTATTTATCAAAGCCTACAGCACAAATCAAAATAATATAAGCAGAGAACTTATACTAGACATGGCCAATTAAAGGCTTCTATTTTGTAGGCCAAACATATGGTAGTGAACTTACACAATCTAAATAAAATAAAAAGGGGGTAATTTTATAACTACCGGGTTCAAAGTTAATATGGGGATGGGGTGGGAATCTGTGTAGGGGTGTGTTTGTGTGTGTATGATGTCAATGTGTGTGTATGAAGTCAATGTGTGTGTGACGTCAATGTGTGAGTGATAGATACAAAAATATAGTCGCGACTGTATAATGAGAGAGAAATCTTAGCAACATCTATTGTTTGCTGTCTTTTCTGATTCTGATTGTAATACAATGTGTCCAAAAACTTTGAACGGTGAACTGTTGAAAACTGTGGAAAACTGTGAACGACTGACTAAAGCATGCTCGATAAGCAAACCTATTTACGCGTACTAAAAGCACGCCCCCTTCCACCCGCGCAACAGGTAGCATGCTCAAAAATCAAACGACTGTCGATTTTTAAGTATGCTCGAAATGAGCATGCTCAGTATGAGCTATTTTTTGACAGACATGCTACTTAGTAGGGGTTGCTCAATAGAGGCATGCTTTCGTGCTTGAATTGAGCATATGTAACTGTAGCTTTCCATTACACGACGGTAGGTTCACTCACACATAAAATATTATTATAATTCGCGCAATTCTAATAAATTATTCATTTTCCATTACGCGCCTGTCTGCTTTACTATGAACGGCAGGATAAAGAAATCTTTTATATGATGCCAGCAAAAAACCACAAATGTGTTTGAGAATTATTAGACTAGTCACTTATAATAGGAAATACGTACTGTTTCAGCACACATTCGTGGGGTAAACCTAGTTGGTTCCTCCGAGGGTAAACCTAAATAAAACAATACAGGCGTCTAGAGTGGCTTTGTAGCCAATGTGCATGTCGCGATCGCAGGGCTAAAATTATCGTGTATTGATTATCTCAATTAAAACGCTATAATTTATTGATAAGTTAATTGTTTGACTTTGCCAAAGGTCAACAGTCACAGCAAGTAGGCATTTAAAATATTAAAAACTAACATAACGGTCTACCGACTCCACGGTCGAACAAAAGAGATAATAGTACCATAGATAGTACTACAAACAGAACGGCCACTCCCTTCCCAGCGCTGATTCAGTTACCGCTTTTACGCACCCATTAGCACGTATATGAACTGCATTAGCATTTACATAAAATCGCATTGAAATCATCCACCAGTTCGAGCCCTAGAGTGCCACAGACAGATAAATACACATATACAGACGATTAAAACTAATAGTTCTTCTTCGTCGTCGTCGGGGGTTGAAAATGTTCTAATTAAAGTAAAAGCGCCTTAAATAAAAACCGATAGTAAAAAAGTTAAATCCTCGCCAGCACTGAGATATTTTATAAAATCGCGCGGCGACAGGGAATGCTTCTATAGTAAGCTTTTGCTAAAGCGCTTTGTCACTTGCTAAGTGAAGTAATACGCTTTACGGGACCTTGTTAGGATGAAACAATATTGGCTGCACATGTAAACTAGACATTTTTAATATTTCCGCAGTAACAGATATAGCAACAACAACATAGCGTTACGCCTTTTTCCATACGGAGTGGCTGAGGCACAACTGTGTCGAAGTTACGACAGGTTTTGAATATTACATTTTGCCTGAAGAATATTTAGATGACAAAACTGCATGGTCTTTACCATCTCAGCGCACAGAAATCCAAAGAGGGGCGATGGACTGAGTCAGTACGTCTCTCCTCGGTGTATTTCTTTAGACTTAAGTAGAAATACATAACATTGTATTTTTAAGGCTCTGATATTTTAAAAGAGGTACGGGGGAGTTTCTTGCCCTTCTTTGCTCCATCCCTAAGCCCACAACTTCCGAACGGGCGGTAGTATACAAAATATTAATATTATATTGACGTTGACTAAGTAATATGTATGATTTTATGGTCAATAAAAATTTTGAACTGAACTGAACTGAACCTGATAGGGGCTATCGCTGCTGTTATGGATTTTATGCTGTCCGCATTGGATTCGGACCCTCATCTTAAAACGTCAGAAACAAGCGTGCAACTAACGAGTATAAATAATCTTCATGCTATGAATAAACACAAATAAAATTAAATAATTTACTAGGTACTACATATATGAATTACTCCAGCAAAAAATACTGGCAACACATAAATTGCAATGAAAAATGTATGCAATATGGAGGTCTGTGATATTGAATTCTGTCTCCCATTCCGGATGGAGAGGACTAATTAAGAGAAATGTCGTCATCCAATTGGCTTCCAGGGTTGCCAGCCTTGCACTCAATTTACACTGAGTGCTCGGTAGGTAGATATAGAAGATTTATGTTGAATTTGACTAGATATTGTTAATTGTTTCACCAAAGTACATGTTTTCACAGCCACAATACAACCTACTAAAGATAAAGTAACAGTCAGTAGACTGCTAAAGATACTCTTAAAAGAAACAAAATAAAAGAAGTAACAACAATACGAAACAATAAAGATATATCTAATTAAGTTTATACTAAGTAATTAAATGACAGTGTGCATTAAAATTTTAAAAAGTATTTTTTAATTTACTTTTTTTTATTTGTTTATTTAACACACACAATGTTACAATTTTATTAAGTTTTTTCTACTCACAAAGACCTCTTCTGGTCTATTTATTTAATTATTATTCAAATTAAATTGTATAGCATTACAGAATAATCCAATGCGCTAGACAAATACAATAAACATTAATTAATAGTATTCCATGATCAATTGCATTCCATTTGATATTCAATTCAATTACAAATTCATTTACAAAATAAATAATCTGAGGACAACACTGTCATACAGTCATCACGCAGAACCTGCCACATTCTGGAGTGGTGAGATCATTCTTAAATGTAGTTAGTGTAGCCATTAATGTCCCCACCGAGGGGCACAGGCCTTTACCCGGACATGGGTAAGATTGAGCCATACTCCACCACGCTGGCTCAGTGCGGGTTGGTATAGTAAAGTTTTCATTTATATACAAGTATTTCTTATTTTCTATGTAGTTTTTTATAAGGTTTTTAGGTACATTCATAATATCTGGGAGTAAGATACGTTTCACATACCAGCTGGAGCCCTATTTTTGAAATCACTCGTGTGATATAATCGCTCGTATGACTTGCGCAACGAGTGGTTCTGACCAATCGTTGCAGAGCGAATGAATATAACGAACGAAAATCATTCGTTATGATGGCTCGTTTTAAAATTATATCACACGAGCGATTTCGAAAATAGGGCTCCTGGTCTCTTCTTAGGCTGTTAATATTTTACGTTAATATATTCTTCATTTAGGATGGAAAATTTTGTTTTGTTGAAGACATTCATCAGAGCAACATTATTTTTCAGTTCTCCATACAAATCTCTGATCGCCCGGTACAAAGCGTAATGGCGAAGTGAAAAATAAAGTTGCTCTTATGAAATCGGTGTCATAATAAAAGTTATTCAGAATAATGTGAACCTTTTAAATATGACTACAATTTTCTGTTACGGCATACGTGTTACGTATATGGCAGCTTCCTCAGCGCTTTTGTACCGACAAACCGTTTCCACCAATAATGAAAAGGAATTAAAATTGAATATTCATAGACCAGGGCCCGAATTCTACTGTACACAAGCATACCACAAGCCTGGCACAAACTTGAATACGACGCATTTGGTATTCTACTAAATCTCACAAGCGCCAGCGAGACGCCGGCGTCACGCCAGCCTACTTCGTATTCTACTGTCCGCTGGCACCGTTCCAACGCCGCCGGCGTCTCGCTGGCGCTTGTCAGTTTTAGTAGAATACCAAATGCGTCGTATTCAAGTTTGTGCCAGGCTTGTGGTATGCTTGTGTACAGTAGAATACGGGTCCTGTTAGCTTTTACGAACAAGTTATTTTTCATTTTACTCAGACATAATTCATAATTCATAATTTCTTTATTGCACGGAAAACAATGTGATACATAGTCTTAAAACAAAGTTAAATAGGCAAAGGCGAGCTTATCTCTAAAAAGAGATTTCTTCCAGCAAACCTAGGCGAGATAGGACAGATTGTTCTGAGAGAATAGTCCTAGTGCACAATAAATAAAATGAAGATAAATGAATGAATCTACATATATCTACTATAATATATCTACACAATAAAAATGCTACATAGACCTAAATATGAATACATATATAAAATAAAATAAAAATATATATAATTGAGTAGAATACATAAACATACATATATACATCTACTTATATAACATATTAAAATGTGGCATAAAAGTTGCCTGTATCCACGAGTTTTTACCTGGATGATTATTTAGACTATAATATTCTATTATAATCTTAATAACTAAATAATCAGAATGTCTCTGTTCACAAAATGTTTACAGAGTAATTACAGCTACTAGGCATAGTAAGTAAGTAGATGCTACAGCATAATGTGTCATCTGAAACATAGAACGTCTCGTAATGTATACTTCTAATAAATTTGTTACCTAACTCATTGGTACATAGATGGCCATGGTCGGCACAAGGATTCGAGTTATGTCATCATCATGGTCAGAACCCGGATTCTAACCAGAATCTCCTTGAACAACAAACATGAAACCCACTAGACCATGGACCTCACACCCTGTATCCATTCACAAACGAATAAAGAAAAATTGTACCAGATAAGACGCGTCTCTTGTCAAAAAATCTCGCTAAGATTAGTCCCGTTTGTCGCGCCCCCCCGGTGCCAATTTTTCATGCGCGCCCTAAGTAACAAGACGTTCTGTTTTCCTTAAGAGACGGGCGCATATCTCTTGAGCGTGTCTTAATCCGTCAAGGTAGGTACCACATAGTATCACAATCTTGTTAGCTAAGCCTTTTAATCTCAAGTGAGTGCGCAATTCTGTGATTTGTCTTATCTCGTTTATAATCGGACTACGCAGCGTATTAACGTTTTGACGGGCTTTGAAAGGCAAAAATGTTGGATATAATTAAGCAATATGAATAGCTTTACGAGTTATGTGTTACGTAGTAAATTTTCCTTAGACAAAATGAAAATTTATTCCTTTTTAGGGTTCCATACCTGAAGGGTGTCGAACGGGAGCCTAGGGCTGTATCTCATGAACCGTACAGGTAGAAGTAAATAGCAGTATTTTTTCGCAAAATGGGTATCAGTATAAGTGTTGCTGCCGTTACAGCAAAAAATAACTAGTAAGTAAGTAAATGTAGCCCATTAATGTCCCCACCGAGGGGCACAGGCCTTTACTCGGATCCGAGTAAGATTGAGCCATACTCCACCACGCTGGCTCAGTGCCGGTTGGTGGAGGGGTTTTAAAAAATAACTACACGAACAATAAAAAATAAGGATTTCCCCGTGCACGAAACGAGTTTTTTGTACATTTTCTTGTACGATGGATGGTGCGGAACCCTTCGTGAGAGTCTAACTCGCACTTTACCGATTATTAGTAGGTAAAACATTTGATTATGTATACCTAAGTATCTGTCAGTATAAACGATAACCTAGCAAATTCCATGATGGTTCATCCTTTGTTCAATCAAATCACAAAATGTATTTCATCTGTTCAAAACAAACATGCGATATTTGGGACTCACATTTTAGTATTGCGGCAATTTGGATGCCAAAACAGATGTTGCGATCAAACTCGCGAATGTAACGACGGTTGAGTATAATTTATGGCGCCAATTCCATGAGAATGGCGCATGAGTGCCATCAGGTGCGTCTGATGCGGGGTTAATGAGGACTTCGGGGACAGTTTCTTAGGAATTTTGGTAAAAAAATAATAAAATAGGTAAGGCCATCATGTATGTGTCGCAGGGATATGATAGAATCTGGGACTTGGCCTTATCCCTAAGAGTTTGATCGAACCCGGGAAAAGATACAATAATGACATAATTTTAACATATCCCTAAACAGAACTAGGATGGTTCGATTATATGGGTGTCAATATACTTTGAGTGAAATTAATAGAATAGAATTGCTTATTTAATGAACATAGGTTACATATAATACAGGTCAACGATCATAAGCCTGATTTCAAAACAGTTATATAAAATTAAATTAATGTAAGAGTGAGATATAAACCCATAAGCACAGCCTGATTGTGATGGTAACCGTAAATCCATCTTCAGACCCCAATATCCTGACCTCTACTCTACAGCGTAATGCCATCAAAGAGCGCCCCACAATTACCTTCATGATTCATCACGATGCCGCTGTTTAGGGCCATTCCCTACGCCATTAAACAGATATACTCGTAGAATAGTGTCACGAATTTACCAAATCGGGGCGACAGAGGCATATGTATTATTATTGTTTTTTTTTAATTATGTGTCTGTGTGTGTACCATTTTCAATTTTAAAAAGTAATAAAGGCTTCCTCAAGCGGTTTTCAATTCCGAGCTATATTTTTCCCCCAAAATAAGCTATTGCTTACTTTTCCGATGGTACGAAAGGTTGTTTTCGGTAGTTGGGGAAATCGGGTGAGTTGGGAATATACCGGCTTCCATCACAACGCAGCGTATTGTCCGCGACATTAGGCCGGGGCGCGAATAATGCCTTAACGAACGATCTGACACGCACAATGTGTGTGGAATTTTTAACCTCTCTGAAAAGGAGGGGTGTTATGAATTCTCTGTAGCTATGTAATATTGAAATCGGTTCAGTGATTCGAAAGATATCAGCAAACAAGCGAGTTATATTTAAGACATAATGTTTGGTTTGGGTGTGTTTATAAATAACAGTATTACACGATAACCAATATCTATTTACAACATGGTGACAGCGATATAAATTTGATAGTTTGAAGGGTGAAACGTGAAAAAATTATCGAAAGATTTTATGATCGGCACCAAGACTACAATCACAGCTACAACTACATGATGACTTTTGGGTCATGCGTAACTCTAACATAATATTGTGCGGTTGTCGTGACAGACAGGGGGTGGACAACGGGACTACACCAAACTCTTGATCCAGAAATACGCAAAAGCCCCGCACGAGTGGGCCAGGTTCAGGCACTACAACACTTGATGAAGAAGAATGCAAAGACCAGTTAGAAGATGTCCTGTTACGCGATCAGATACCTAGTGAAAATGTTTATTTTTATTATTAAAACAGTACACAGGTAACAGAACATTATTATAAGTTACATGGTTGGTTTGTCCACTGTTTGCCGGGACATCACGTTATGTTATCCGGAAAGGCTAGACCAAACCAACGGATTCGCGTCCGCGATGGCGTGCACGGTGGCGAATACTGCGCGTGCAAAAGTTGTGTACACTGTCGGCGTTCACCAGGCTGGAACGGACCCCATGTAAGCCCTCCTCTACTTCAAAATGCAGGTAAATTACACACCTTCTTTGCACCAGCTGTATGAGAACTACTGGATCCCCCCCGAAACGCACACACATACACCCTCATACACACACACACACTGCACATGATAATATTACTGTACACTGTACCCCACCTTTAAGCACATAGATTTTTACTGTTTTTCTAAGTTACTTGCCTACCTGTCTCTTTGAATGTACTCTCACCTGTCCTTATTTGACTATTTATATAGTAATATCCTTAATTGGCCTAGTTATTTAATCTATATTCTTGTTTAATTTTTATGTACGGCTGTGGATTTTTGTTCAATAAATAAAATAAAAATAAATAAATTTAGGATATAATAAAATAAATCAATAAATATGTAAAGAAGATAACGATAATAATAATACTAAGGATACTTAGTGTGCGGATATTTAGTAGAGGGAGATATTTGTAGTAGTGAGTTGTTAATATAACCACACCTCGGACACTCCATAGAACGGTCGTAAAATAATCACCTATTACTACTACATAGCCTAATGACATTTGTACACGTGCAAATATGTGCGTAAACTCGTTCGTTTGTGAATGTGTGCGTTCAGCGCCTAAACAAAGTGTCTCCCGAAGAGGCTCCCCGACTCCGGGGTGAGGTGCGGTATCTGAATCCGCGCGGGGAAGGGAGTGGCCGTTCTGTACGTAGTACTATTATCTCTTCTGTGATATAACGACAAGGGTAAACGTCTTTCACGAAGCGTCGTCTATTTACAACAATTATCACGTGCCTGAGAGATCACAACGACCGGAAGTCCCGAAGGAAACGTTCTATTGACTTTCATTGTCAAACTTTATCAATAAGAACAAAAATTCACAGACGATAGAGACATTTGAGTGACTCTCAAAACTTCGAACCCCAGCGATTACTGATCATTTAAACTTTGCTGTGAAATTTCGGAGCAAACAATAAAGGTGGCAAGTGATTTTTCTTTGTAATAAATTGCGTTCTGAAATAACTTTGGCCGGAGTTGCGTGCCTTCGCGTCTTGTTTGAGGATTTTTGAGTTATTGACGATCTGCTTTAGGGTAGAGTGATTGTTTTATGGTTTTGACTTCAAGACCCTTATTGTCGCGGTTTGGACGCAGCTATATAAATTAGCTGACTTCCTAAGATGTTCATAGAGTAATAATAACAAACAAAACAAACATAGCATCACGTTTTTTACCAAACGGTGTGACAGAGACACAGTCATCCACGTTTAACCAATCACGTACAGGATATGAGTTTGCTGTATAAAACCACAGATACAATAATATTTTAATAACGTAAGACTTATCAGACATATCAAGAACCGTCATTTATGTGGCATGATTCTCGCGCATTCGATATACACTATATCTCCACCTACATCGATTGATTTTGTATGGGAATCTGTCATTATAGGTCTCGATATCCGTATATCGAAGGCGCGAGAGTAATGCCACACTGATAATTGTGATAAGTCAATCGTCAATTTCCAGGGATGATATGATTTAAATCATTTGATTTAAATCAGTGATTTAAATCGCGATTAAAATCAAGTGATTTAAAAAAAAAAACGATGATTTAAATCAGTACTTTTTAACTGCAACTAAAACAGTCAAAAAGTGTCTAGGGACTTCTATAAACTACGGCGCACACATAAGTGTGCATCGCTAATATTCAAACAAATAAGTGTCTGCGACTGCGGTGGTTCTTTGTTCATTTGTTAATGTTGTCTTTTTTATTTTGATTATTAATTTTTGTAAGATATGATAAAATAGAAGTGTTTTTAGGGTTCCGTACCCGAAGGGTGCCAAACGGGACCCTATTACTGAGACTTCGCTGTCCGTCTGTCCGTCCGTCCGTCCGTCCGTCCGTCCGTCCGGCCGTCCGTCCGTCTGTCACCAGGCTGTATCTCATGAACCGTGGTAGCTAGACAGTTGAAATTTTCACAGATGATGTATTTCTGTTGCCGCTATAACAACAAATACTAAAAATCAAAAGAAATTTAATATTAAGGGGGGCTCCCATACAACAAACGTGATTTTTTTGCTCATTTTTGCTCGATATTGATAATGGTAGCAGGTAGACGCTTAAAATGTTCACAATATATTGAGTATATTATTTACTTAAAAAATAAATAATTAAATTAAAATTAAATTAATATTTAGGGGGGCTCCCATACATTTTTTTTGCGGTTTTTTATAGATAATGGCACGGAACCCTTCGTGCGCGAGTCCGACTCGCACTTGGCCGGTTATTTAAATTACCTTTAGATACCTGTCATTATTTATAAATTTAATTCAATATAAATCAAATCAAATATATTTATAAATAAATAAACATGCTACTTCCAACGTTATAGGTTACTATTAAGTTAAGTTTTAACATTCACTTATGTTCCGATAAAACTGCTTACTGACAAATTGGTAAATTACTGTCTAGCATTACCAACTTCTGTGCAGACTGTATATATAAATGTTATTTATATCCAATAGAGTCCAAGTAGTTTATATAGTTACTGATAGTTATAATAATAGCAGTAAGTTTCAAGCCCTAAGGACAAAGCCTTAGCTGTTTCTGAGCTAAATTCAACACCCAGTCACAAAGGTCTGGAAACTTTGAAAGGGCTTAGTTAAGTTATGAACTTACCAATAATTTGATCTTGATATAGACATTCCTAGACAACATGATTATAAATATTTAACATGGAAGATCTTAGTGAAGGTATGTGGGCCACTTGCCATGACGCAGAGGATACGAGATAGCATCCTGAGGATCTAGCACAAAGTTTTTACCGTTAGAGTGCGCAAATCAGTTAGAGTGCACATTAACTAGGTAATGCGCACATTACCTGGCTGAGTCAGTCAGGTAAAAAATTGTAACAAAAAAATTATTTCATTTCTCACTTTAACTAGTTAATCTGCACAATAACTAGGTAATGTACACAAAAACGACCAAGCAAATGGTAAAGTACATAAAGCAGATATAAGTGCATAGAATACAGTACCTATTAATATATCACAATACTGTATTTGTACTGTATAAGTTATACTTACATCCATCAAGAAACCAACTTCTACTGAAACACCTTTAGCTAGAGTAGGTTATTGTGGCTAAGTTTCAATGGGGTAGATTAGGCTGGAACTTAGAAGATGCAAAACCGGACCGCACTGTCTTTCGCACTTCAACGCACTAAGTAGGTAAAGTGCGAATATTAGAAAATTTAAGTAAAATTTCGCATCGGTGGCAGCAAACGTCAAATCGCATACATTTTCTAAGCGCCTCAATGTTCCGCTATTGCTAAGTTAAAGAAATCTCACTATATGTATTGATTTCCTTGCGTACGTGGTAGCAAGAAATTCAGCAAATATGTGACAATAACCTATACTTGTATACGTACCTCTAAATTATAATTTTTTCACAACTTTAAGGGACTATTTAGGTATATCTTGGCAAGAAATCCTAGGAAGTGAATAATAGCAACAAAGTGACATATTAATGCACTACTGCGTGTTTTGATAGACAAACGAAATATGTTATTATAGAAAACACGCAATAGTCTGCAAATGTTGCAATCATTTAATGTCTAGCATTTATTGCCAAGCTGTAATTGATTTTAGTTTCAACTCGATACCTCGACGCTTTCCTCTTAAAAGGTCCTGAAAGAGGGACGGACGGACGAACGCAAAACGAAAGTTTTCATGCATTCTATTTTATTTAAATTAATCTCACAAACCGAGTCATAGTATCTAAGCACAGCGCGATATAACAAATTGGTTAGACGCCTTTAGTAAAAGGACAGACCAAATAATACTAGCCGACACATAAGATGGCAATAGAGGTTCAAAATTTCGATAATGACCTCTTCAACGAACACGGATATCTCTTTTACTCCAAGAACCCCAACCTCTCTGATCGAAACTTGTTTGCTGAAATCTCATAGAGATAAGCTCGCTTTTGTACACTTTTAAAAGTTTATTAAATTTCTCAGTTTGGGGTTCCGGTGCACAAGTAAAGGAAAAAATCTGAAAAATGCAAATTTCTATCTTTCTATAAATATATTCAATTTGGTTTACATGGATGACATTATACTTTAGTTTTTTATGTGGCTACCTAATTAGCTAATTACACACGTGTTACGCTCTCCAAGTGTGATCGGAACCCTTGGTGCGTGAGTCCTACTCGCACTTGACCGTTTATTTTTATGCAATAACGAGATTATGAATAATAAATCTACTAACAAGAATCCAAATATAATACTCACAAATCACCAATCCGCGAGAAATCCACAGCTTGCTACACACAAAAGTACCACTACTGGTTATAGTCACACTAAAGTCCACGAAACAACGTTGCGAGTTGGGTGCAGTGCTTTGCCACAGAATGGGTAGCTATTTTCAACACGTCCTTCCCCGCGCGTGGTCGGAGCTTAACTGACGCGCTGAAAGACGGAAAAGCTGGAAAACAGTAATGGCCGCTGTACCCGAGACAACCCTGATGTACATTGCGCTTTCTAGACTACTAATTTCAGTATTATTATAGTCTGTACACCGCAATGTACATCAGTCTCGATTTGACTCGCGCGAGAGTGTACAACTGCTTTCAGGAGTCCTTTTCAATATATCTTTTGTCATGTGGTCCAATCGAATACCAAGCATCACGTCCTTTCCCATACGGGTTGGCAGAAGCACAATTCCACTTATTCGAATACTCCATTTTGTGTGACACGGGAAACCTCAAATCTATCGAAAATTTAGTTATTGTGACAGGGGTAGATTTGACAGAAAATGCGTAGGTTTTGGCTATGATTTGGGAGTTATATTTGACTGCAATCTCATGATAAAAACCTACGTTTAGTTAGAATGTGTATGTTAGTTTCTACTACTGCAAAATGCTAAATATTATTTGATTGGCGTTTTTCTTCGAGATTTTGATTGGTTTTTGCACTTTCAAGCAATAAATAAGAATGAAAAATACGGCTTGTCAAATACCTATTACATATATTGACGTTTGGAATAAGTTTCGGAATTTCGTAGTAAAAGTATTTGTCCCTCATTTCATTACTCAAGCGTCCGTCAATAAAACGATGGCCTGTGATTTTAAATTTCAAAACATATGAAACAATAACAAAATAAAATAATTTGTACTTTTAAGGGCTTTGCACGCTTCTGTACCCAATAAAGCTTCCAAAAATATTACTACAAGTTTTAGGGCCGCCACATACAGTCGGTTTTCCAATTCGGAATTCCATCCCGCACGAAACTCATACAAATCTATGGATCAACCACATACATACGGAAGTTTTCCGTTCGGAATTTTCACGGATTCGTATGGGATTGAATCCCGTGTCGGACTTCCGAATCGGAAAAATTCCAGCTGTATGTGGCCGGCCTAAGTTACATTCTGAATAACCTTGTAGCACTTGAACCGAAATTCCTGAGCACAGCGGAAATTTCATTTGTCGCTTCAGATAAATTAAGATCCCTTCACACTCAGCGCCTCTAAGTAAATGTTCTTGTATCCGTGAAATCAGATAATTATAACAAAATGGATTCCATTATTTCGTTACATTTTCCGCTAAGTTCTTAGCCTGTCAGTTGTGGTTCTCTTGACGGAAGATTATACTAAAAGCTGCGAAAGCAAATAAGATATTTCACTCCCTCATATTTTCTGATGATACAAGATTATTTGTTTTTGTTAGCCTCAGTTTTACTCCTAACTCAGCATTGGATTTAAACCCGGATCTTCTGCATGAGAAACAAGTATGAAACTACTACTAGACCCAGGCACCAGAGTTTATAATAGTTAAATATTAATTTACTGCTAAACCCAGATCTACGACGGGTTTAGTTACCAGATACGACGAATCGATTTCAAAGAAATCCCAACCCAATGAGTCGATTACAGAGCTCGACTGAATCTACGGTTTTCAATATCAAAGTAGCAGAGCGAATGCTCCTAAGTAAGCTTTAATTATACAGGCTGAAAGCCCGTCAAGTGTCGTTTTAGCCCAAACTTCCGTCGCTAAGCACCAATCAGGAATTGAGATAGATTGCCCAATTCTGTGTCTCCGTCGATGCGATCAATCAATCTTGACTCAATCCTGTTAACTCAGCAAGGAATCGAGTGTCGATACTCCGAGTAACTCTCCTTCATTGTAAATGGTAGCACAGTTGCGACGCCTGAATCGATTACGTTCCGATTTTCGTTTCTTAATCGATCAGGGAGTCTTGATAGCATACTTCGATTAGATCTGTTAACCGACGCCTGAAGGGAATTAATAAAATATGGTCCCGAGTCAACGTTAATGTTCTAAACAAGATAAGAACAACAGTATTCACACATAAAATATACTGTCCACACCTTTTCCCACATGAGTTGGAGCAAAATTTCGCCGCATCTTTCGGCAGTTATTAAATACTTCATTTGCTTATTGATTAATCTGAAATTTTATCGATGTTTGTAAAACCGATGAAAACGAGGAGTGTTATAAGATAATTATACATATAAAAGCGTATGGTTGTTTTGTGTGTTTTGTTTTTTTCGTGGCACCCTTGTAAATTTTACTTTCTACAATGGTTTCTTAGCAAAGTTTTATTAAAATCGGTTCCGTTCGAAATATTGTACTTTGAAGTTTCAATGTTCGTGTGGGAGTGGTTTAATTTTTGATAAGGTAAGATACAATCTTTATTGAACAACAGCCGCATGAAGCAACAAATAATAATTATATTTCATTCACGAAGAGTAAATCCAATTAAGAAGAGCAAAGTAATTTATTACTGGAACAATAAAGAGCAGTTCAATTCCGAGATGATCCTATTATAAACTCTAGCAACACATATATAGAGGTTACAGA